>JAOTBA010000008.1:25051948-25064365 GCA_025629845.1 Erythroxylum squamatum | reverse complement strand
GATTGAAATGGTGCCAAATAGTAACAGTGGAGGCTCAACATAACTCTCCTATTGGACTTGCAAGTACCTACCATTGATTTTTTTGCATGTGTTTTTTTTTGTCGCCGTTTGTCTCATATGATCTTTGATTCTTCTCTCCCAATCTCTCTCTCTCTTTTTTTCATTTTTTGGGTATAATAGCACAGCAACACGAGCATCTTCTATCTGGATAACATAGCCATGATCCATGAAGTGGTTAGACAATTGTCACCCTAGGAACCTGGTTTAGCAAATATTATGTTGGTGGCGAGCTGCTGCTCTGTAGCTAGTGCTTCCTCCGTTTGCTTTATGGTTCAAGTCAGTTTGGAATTGGGAATGACACGTTTTTTGATCGGCCTCCAGATTAAGTAACGTAAATCAAGTTTTATGGAACTTGGGGACCAGGCTTGAATAACTCTCGACTTGGCCCGACTTAATTTGGCTCGTTGCTATTCTTGGTCACAATTTGTAAGGTTGAAGTTGATTTATGACTTTTGACATTATTTAAGATAATAAACGACAAAAAGCTAGTAAAATAGCAAAAAATATATTTTTAAGGGCAAAATTTATACATCTTTCATTTGGTTTAATTTTATAAAAGTGTCTTTAATCTCTGAAGTTTTCAAAACAAAATTCTTTTGATATTGATATTGATTTTTTAAAATTTCTCTTAAAGTTTGATTAAAAATAATAAAAAATATACTAAGTATAAATATCATATAAGGATTAAATAAATGTCATGGAAATTTAACTTAGTTTTAAAACTTGATTCAAATTAATTAAAATTAAATTAAATTAATAATTGAAAATGTTCATAGTAAATTATTAATTGGATTTGAATTTAAGAGTTATATTAAATCTTTAATTTATGTGTGATATTTATATTACATGTTTTGTCATTATTTTTAAGAGATTCTTTTTGGAAAATTTGAAATTAGGTTCTTATTTTAAAAAATCATTAAGAAGTTTTTCTAAAGTTTCTTAAAAACATATAAGAGCTTTATGTCTTTTATCCTATTTTCAATTTTAATTTTTTCATAAAAATATAAGTTAGGTTTTAACATTTTGGAGAGTTTAAAATTAAACATAATATTTGTAAAATGTTTAAA
This sequence comes from Erythroxylum squamatum, assembly GCA_025629845.1. Lineage (NCBI taxonomy): Eukaryota > Viridiplantae > Streptophyta > Magnoliopsida > Malpighiales > Erythroxylaceae > Erythroxylum > Erythroxylum squamatum. Next base: position 25,063,238 of record JAOTBA010000008.1, on the reverse strand, counting down.
ATAAATTTTGTTACGAAGAAAGGTGTCTTTTATGTGATAAATTAAATAGGGGTTTATTACATATTTACAGTAGTACAGGAGCAATTAATTTACAAAATGATCTATAATCAAACACAATATCAATCCTAACTAATATATCTAAATAGATTATTTGATTTTATCTAATATGTAACACTCCCCCTCAAATTGGAGAATAGATATTAATCATGCCTAATTCACTTGGGCTCTAGTTAAAGCCTTTGCGAAAATATCCCTAAGTTGTTCCCCAATTTTGACATATTCCATAAAAATCAAGTTTTGTCGTACTTTTTTACGAACAAAGTAATAATTCATTTATGGAACACATGCTTAGAAGTAATATGTAATGAATCTTGAATGTCATACCACAACTTTGCTGGTAATGAGGTTTTAAAACCAATTTATGTTAAGAGCTGTTATACCTATATGATCTCTTATGATGATTTTGCTATAACTCTATCCATACTTTGCACTAAATCTGGACACGACATGTTGTTTCTTACTTTTCCATGACTAAATTACCTCTAATAAAAACACAATGACTAACAGTTGATCTTCGGTCAATCTTAAAGCTTGCTCAATCAGCATCTAAGAAACACTCAATATGAGTATGTCCATGATTTTATATAGAATCTTTAAACCAAGAGCTCCCTTTAGGTAATATAATATTTGTTCTAGAATAGCCCAATGATGAATGGTAAGAGAGGGCATAAATTGGCTTAAAACACTGGCATAATATGCAATATTATGGGGGGGTTACTGTGAAAAAATTCAAATTTTCAACCAATCTCATATATTTCTCAAGATCTTCAAACAAATCTCCATCTATATTGAGATTTGGAATCACTGGAGCACCATATGACTTAGCCCTTAGATTTTCTTTTAATCTCAGTTAGTAGATTAAGTACATACTTTCTTTGTGACAAGAGAATACCTTTCTTGCTTTGTATCACTTCTACTCCAAGAAAATATTTCAAAGCCCCTAAATCCTTTGTATGAAATTGCCTATGAAGGAATTCAAGGATGAACTGTCCATAATATCACTTCTAGTAATAATATATATCATCTACATACACAATAAGAGAATGATCCTAGATGTAGCACATTTATAGAATGCTAAGTGATCATAATTGCTATTGTTCATGCTAAACTTTTCCATTGCTTGATTAAATTTCTCAAACCAAGCACAAGGGTTTGTTTTAAACTACATAAATACTTTCAAAGTCCAAATACTTTCCTATTCTCCTCGTGAGCAACAAATCCAAGTGGTTGCTCCATATATACTTCCTCCAGAAGATCTCCGTGTAAGAAAGCATTCTTGATGTCTAACTAATGGAAGGTCCAATCATGAGTAGATGCTAAAAAATGAATAGATGAATTAAGGTCAATTTAGCAACAAAACAGAAAGTATCAGAATAATAGACACTATAATTTTGAGCATAACCTTTGGCTAAAAATAGTACTTTAAGTCAAACAACAGATCCATTAAAATTGATTTCAATCAAAAACACCCATTTACATCTAATGGTCTTCTTTCCATGAGGTAAGTTCATTAATTTTCCATATACCATTAGCATTCAAAGCCTTCATCTCCTTTATCATAGTAGAATGCTAACTATGATGAGATAAGGTTTAAAGAACGAATTTTGGGAGGGTCACAAAATCAAGTGATTCAACAAAGGAACAAGAAGAGGAAGACAAATGATTATAAGAAACAAAAGAGGAAATAGTATAAGTGCATTGGTGTTCACCTTTGTGGAAAGCAGTTGGAAGTTCTGGATCATATTTTATGGGATTTGATGACAAAGAAGAGATAGGTAGCAACTTATGTTAAGATGATCTTTTCTTCTAGAATAGACCAAGTGAATAGGTGGTGGTTATGGTTGTGTAAGAGTATCATGTGTAGAGATGACATTTGCGATGTGATTGGTGATCTAGTAAACTAATAGGTCATCATCCACATTATTAGAAATCGAAGAATTAGGAAAGAAGGGAAGGTGTTCCATAAAGAAAATATCAGCTGATATGAGATATTTATTTAAAGTAGGACAGTAACACCAATATCCTTTTGTAGGTGAGAGTAACCCAGATAGACACATTTTTAAGATTTAGGATCTAATTTAGTAACTCGAGGGAAAACATCATGTACAAAATAAGTACTCTAAAAAAATTGTGGTGGAATAGGAAACAAGGTTTAGTGGCAAAAAGAACATTATAAGGAATCTCAGCATGAAGAACAAAGGAAAGCAAACGATTAATTAAAAAATAAGATGTGGAGACAGTATTGCCCAAAATGATTTAGGAACGTGTGCTTGAAATAAGCGTGCTTTGACAATTTCGAGGAGATATTGTTTTTTTCATTCAACAACACCATTTTGAGATGGTGTGTCAACACATGATGATTAATGAAGAATGTCATTATGTATCATGAAGGCTTGGAATGATGTGGAAAAATATTCTTTGGCATTATCACTTCTTAAAGTATGAATGGAGACATTAAATTGAGTTTTGATCTCAACACAAAAGACAGTGAAATGGGAAAATAACTCAGAATGAGTTTTTATTAAATAAAGCCAAGACATACAAGAGAAATCTTCAAAAAAAGTGACAAAATATTGAAACCCAATTTCAGAAACAATAAGACATGGACCCTAAATATCAAAATTTACTAATTGAAAAGGTAGTTTTTTTATAACTCGAGACAGTGAATGTAGATGAAGATGTTTGGAAAAATTGACACAATTCATAATCTAAGCAAGATACATTATGAAATTGAGGACATGACTTCTTCAATAAAGGTAAAGAGGGATGTCTTAACATACAATGAGCTTCAAAGGGAGTTAAGACACTTAAACAAGTAATGTATCTTAGCACCGATGTATCTAGAATATATAGACTTCCTGATTTGTATCCTTTACTAATAATCTTCATCATCATAAGATCTTGAAAAAGACAATGATCAGGAAATAATGAGATACAATAATTTAGGGCATAAGTGAGTTTACTAACAATTAATAATAAATTAAAAGAGAATCCTAGTGGGTTTAAACAGATGATAAAAACATTAATGGAGTGGGATTAACAATGCCAAATCCAATAACAGAAGAAGTAGATCCATTATATAAGGTAACATAGGAAGGAGATGATTGTTTCTAGAAAGTATAAAAAAGACTAGATTAGTCATCATATGATTTGAGGCTCTAGAATTAATGATCTATTATGATGAAGATGGAAGGAGACACGAGGGTGTATCACCTAAATCAACAATAGTTGTGATAGGATGGGCTGAACTTTGTAATGTTCTTGGTACTATGTAAACTTGGAAAACTCATATACATGAACTATAATTTTCTTCTCCTCGGGTAAGTTAAGTGTAGTAGTAGCTGTAATATGAGCGAAATGAGATTTTTGAGACTTATTAATCAGTTTCGACCCCATATATGGCCCTACTCATAACAATATCGACAAACAATTGTTTAGACATCTTAATTCTTTTGGTCCCAATTTCTTGCCCCCCCTCCTTTACTATGAGTCTTATTAGTTAATTTTCTAGTGTCATTATGAGTCTTAGTTTACAGTTAGATAATCACTTATTTGTATGTACATATGATGCTTAACTAATTTATATTTTTAAATATATTTTAATATCAAACCTACATTTTTACTCATTTCTTTCATAGCTTTCTCATCCAAATAAACTAGAAAGTGGCCATGCCTATTATCACCAACTTCTTCTCATTGTGACTCATACTTACCATTGCTCTGTAATACGAGCAACCATCTTCTTTAACTTCTTCGTATTGGGAACTGTAGCTTATTTTTTGTAAAGTTTGCGACTTTAAACTCTAAGCCCTCTGTTTTGGCTGAGTTTACTCCATAAATCTTCAGGACAAGATTGATTGGCATTTTATGCTTTTTTTAACCTCATTTGGCCAAAACCTGCACTTATTGTTTGTTTCTGGTTCAACACCACTTTCCTTCCTATTCTCTATTTTTGGTGTTGTTTGGGTCTTAAGTATACCAAAGGCGAGTGTTTTCTCATCTCTCTTTAAGTGTTTTAATTGAGTGACGCCATTTACTACTTTATAATGCCAAACTCAACTACCTATTTGCTTATCTTGATTCCAAATTAGTTTTTCACTATAATCTGTTGATTTCTTAAGTTCCAATCATACAAAGCTCACATATGTGTCTATTAATCTAGTGTTTATAAGGCTTTTACAAGCATTTATCCTTAGTTTCTCTAAGTGGTTGCTATGGAGTGTGTTTATAATCAATCTTATGGATCGTTCAACATCTTAGACTACCTCCCTTTAAAAGTCGCCCTTAACTAGTGTAGTCCTTTGCTTGTTTTATGCTCTAGTTTAAAGCTACTTCTTACTTTTCTTTGCGACTTTTCCTTATTAAGGCCTTTCATTACTTGTGTTGTGTCAGGTGAGAGGTGGTTATTATTGGTTTAGATTTATACCATCTAAGTTCTTTTTTTGTTTATATTTTTCAATATTTTGTTTGTTCTTTTTCAACTGTCTAATACTGTGATTTAGCATTTTACAGAAAATTAGTTACTATTTTTGGTTCATATTTTGGACCATCTAATTTTTAGTTGCATGCAATCATGTGTACTTGTGATTTTCACATCCGTTTATTACAGTGCCCATTTTGGGATTTAATATCAATCTTGTTTCCTTTCTCAAGTAATATTAGAGTTGTTTAGGGACTTGTTGGACTTATATTTTATAGCTTATGTTGGGCTTTAGGATATGAGTGGTGGATTTGACTTCTAATCATATAGCAAGGGTTAGTCCTTTAATGAGTTTTGGGTCTAGAAGAAGAGAAAATGTTGACAAATTATAGATATGCTCTTGAAACATTGGGACACTTACAAGGAAGTCTTTGAAATTAGTGGGGATCTTAGACAAATATAATATTCATATAATGTGCATCCAGGAGACAAAGTGGACAGGGCCCAAATAGAAAGAGATTAATGGGTTTAAACTTTGGTATTCAGGGTGTTCGAGACAATAGAATGGGGTAGGTATCTTGGTTGTCAAGGAGTTCATACATCATGTGTGGAGTAAAAAGGTTTAATGATAGGATTATGTCATTGAAAATTGTGGTGAAAGGTGTTGTTTTTAATATGGTGTGTGCTTATGCACCTTAAATATGATTAGATAAACAACTTAAACACCAATTTTGGGAAGAGTTGGATAAGATGATTCAGTAAATCCCTCCTTATGAGATAGTTATTCTAAGAGGAGATTTTAATTTTCATATAGTGGCAACCTTAAACGGATATTTATAGACGTATGGAAGTTTTAGGTACGGTGATAGGTATGATAGTAGGATTGATTTGTTGGATCTTGAGTTAGCATTTGAGTTAGTGATAACTAACTCTTTTTTTAAAAAGAAAAACAAGGAGTACCTAATGACTTTTAAGTGTAGAACTATAAAAACTCAAATTGAGTACTTGCTCGTAAGGCAGAACGATCAAACTAGTTGTAAAGATTACAAGGTGATACCTAATGCTTGCTTTTCAACTTAGCATATATTGTTGGTTATGGATATGATAATTAATGGTTGGAGGAAGAAGAGAAGTCCTAAGAGGTTTGTCATATTCAAATGGTGGAATATGAAAGAGGATACGGTGGAACAACTTAGGGATAGAGTAATATATGGAGAAGAATGAAAATTAGAAGGAGATGCTAACCAGATGTAGGAGAGAGTAACAACTCTTTTTAAGAATACAACTAAAGAGATATTGCGTGTTTTTAAAGAGCCTAGGGGTAGTAAGATAGAGTCTTGGTGGTAGAATGAAGATGTATAACAAAAGGCTAGGATCAAAAAGGGTGCCTATAAAAGCTCTATTGGATAATACTACAAAGGTAGAGAAAGTTACAAACTGAAAAAAAAAAAGCGAAGAAAATAATCTCAGAAGCTAAAAGTAGAGCTTACGAGAAATTATACCAATAATTGGAAACTAAAAATAGAGAAAAGGATATATTTAAATTGACGAGAGCTAGGGAGTAGAAAGCAAGAGACTTAGATCTAATTCGTTGCATAAAAGATGAAGTAGGGCGAGTGCTCATGGCTAAAAATGACATCAAGAAAAGATGGAAGAGATACTTTTATAGCCTTTATAAAGAAGGAATAAAAGATAACATCTTTTTAAGTAATCTTAGCACGTCTGAGAGGTATCCTAACTTTACTTGTTGCCATTAGATTACAAGGGAAGAAATTAAAAGAGCTTTGAGGGAGATGAAGAGTGAAAAAGTAGTAGGGCCTGATGAAATACCTAAGATGTGTGGCAAAACTTAGGCAAAGAGAGTCTTACTTGACTAGCTAAGCTTTTTAATGTGATCCTTTAGTTCGTCAACATGTCAAATGAGTGGAAACCTAGTATGTTAATTATTCTATAGGAGGACATCTAAAGCTGTAAAAACTATAGATGCATCAAATTACTTAGTCACACCATAAAGTTATGAGAGAAAGTGATTGAGAAGAGAGGAAGAACTCAGAGAACTAGTTTGACTTCAAGCCAGGAATGTCTACGACTGAAGTTTTACATCTCCTTAGAAGATTAATAGAATATTATAAGAAAAGACAATGTAACCTACATATGGTTTTTATTGACTTAGAGAAGGCGTATGACAGGGTACTTAGGGAAATCATGTGGAGGTTTTTAGAAGTTCAGAAAGTTCTTATGACCTAGATACAAGTTATTAAGGCTAAATATGAAGGTGTAAAAACTAGAATAAGGACGATAAAAGGAGATCCATAATATTTTTCTATCGATATTACACCAAGGCTACTTATTGAGCCCCTTTTTGTTTACAGTAGTGATGGATGAGCTCACCAAGAATATCCAAGGGAATGCGCCTTAGTGTATATTTGTTGATGACATTATTTTAATGGATGAGACAAGAGAGAGTATCAATGTTAAGTTATAATTATGGAGGGATACGTTAGAGTTAAAGGACTTTAAATTGAGTAGAACTAAAATTTAGTACTTAGAGTGTAACTTTTCGGGCTATAAGGTGACTTCTGATGTGGAGGTAAAAATTGATTTAGTATTTATACCATAGAAATAGTGTTTTAAGGATCTAGGATCTATTATCCAAAGCAATAGATGATATAATTCATCGTATCAAATCAGGATGACTAAAATAGAAAAGTGTATCAGGAGTTTTATGTGACAAGAAAATGCCATTCAAGTTCAAAGGTAAATTCTATCATTTAACGATTAGGCCAATCATCCTTTATGGGAAAAAGTATTAGCCTATCAAACAGGTGTATAATCATAAATTAATAGTGGCAAAGAAGTGGATGCTCTGTTGGATAAGTAACCTTACTAGAAGAGATAAGGTTAGGAATCTAATGGTAAGAGACAAATTAAATGTGACTAATATTAATGAAAAATTAAGAGAGACAAGGCTTAGGTAGTTCAGAATTAAAGGTGACTAATATTAATAAAAAATTAAGAGAGACAAGACTTAGGTAGTTTAGATATATTAAGAGGAGACACTCTAACACTCCAATGAGAAGGTGAAAGAAGATTGTACTTAAAGTCTATAAGAGAGAAAAGGAAGGTCTAAAAATTGGGGAAGGTTATCAAGAATTATATGACGCTGCTGGAACTTACCAATGATATAACCCTCACTAAAAAACTTTAGCATACTAGGATAAGAATAAATGATCTCACATAAAGAGATTTTTCTTTTTTTTTATAGGTCTTTTAAATATTTTTGTTAAGTCTTATATCTTGTATTTAGCCTAAACATTTAGTATGTAGTACTTCTCTCTTAGTTATTTAGCCTAAATATTTTCTTGTAATGAATTGTTTGATTTATTTATTTACTTATCTCCTTCCTTATTTGTATACTTATATAAATATTTTTTCTTTACCTTTTTTATAGTTATTGTATTCTTTATTTTATATTTTTATGTATTCATTACCTTTTATGTCTACTTTTATTTTAATTATTTTTACTTTATTATTTAAATATGTATATATATATATATATATATTCATGTGTGTTTATCAGAATCAGTCTATCTATTAGTTAGGGATAAGATTGCGTATTTTCGGACCTTTTCATATCCTACGTATGAGCAAAACTTTCACTGGATTATTATTGTTTTTAAAAAATTAAAAGAAAATTTCATTACCTATAGTGAAAACTATATACAACAAGAAAGTGAGTTCTTCCCTAGAGAGTCAAAAGTATGACAATGACTTATAGCCAAAATTTATATTGTATGGAAACAAAACTACTGACTTATAAGTTCCAGTTCAAACGCATATTGTCTATCATATTTTGGATTGCATCTTTGGATATTACAAGGCCTCAGATTTCATTGATAGTGTTAGCTGCTAATTGGTATTGGATAGTCTGCTCTTGTTGATATAACCTTCGATTCCTCTCCCGCCACATATTGTAAATGGATAGGGTGAAAGCAGTATTGATCAGCCTGGAATCTTCCTTGTAGTGATTTTCAACTTTGATGACCTGATGTAGCATGTGAAGCCAGCCATATGAACTACAAAAAAAACCCCAACTTGTGAAGCAATTGACTCTATACCAATTTGGTGTATGTGCAATTAAAGAATAGGTAATTCCTATCTTCCGTTATTGGTTAACATAAGATATATATATTAGATCATAAGTACCATATAAAATTAGGTCTGTCCATAGTGACACGACTTTTTGCTTGTTTTTTTCTCAATCACTTTGTCTGTCCTTCGTGACACGTTGTTTGACTGAAAAGCGATGAACGACGCCCTGGCTAACCTCTCTTTACATGATGCTGAGGAGGAAGGCTGGCACCAGGACGACTTGGAAGGGGATCTTAACGGTTCCAACGAGAACTCCTTAGTGGGTCTGTTTCTCACCAAGGCTGTTATCAGTACCGAGGTTATGAGTAATACTTTGGCCAACCTCTGGAGACCGGCAAGAGGCGTTTCTATCTCGAAATTAGGGGAAGGGCGTTTTAAGTTCAAATTTTTCCATGAGGTCGACATGCATCGAGTTCTTGATCGCTGCCCATGGACCTTTAACAAACACCTATTGGTTCTCCATCCATTGGTAAAAGGGGAAAAATGCAAGAACAGTACCGATTAGGTTTTGTGATCACTGGCTACAAATTCAAAATCTCCCCCTGGGTTTATGTCAGAAACAATGGCGAAGAGATTTTTGGAAATTTTGTGGGTAAATTTGTTGAATATGATCCCCGCGGTCTCACTAGTCCTGCCGGACCTTATATGAGATTGAGGGTGTCTATCAATGTTTTTCAACCTCTGTTTCGCAAGAAGAAACTCAGTCTGGCTGATGGCATAACGATTTATGCAGAGTTCGAGTATGAAAGGCTCTCCTCATTTTGTTATCTATATGGGCGTCTTGGGCATGTGGACTTCTACTGCGATTTAAGGTTGGAGAAGCAAGCTTCGGACCTTGTTTTCCAGTGGAATGATGATATTGTGGCTCCGATACGGCGGAACACTCCTGTCACAAGCTCCTGGTTGCGCTGGGAGGATGGTGGGAAATTCACCAAGGACAGATATCAATTTGGGGCCTTAAAAATACCATACCCCTATGCAATCTCTGACCTCCATCGCGCATCATCCTTTGGACAAGGTAGCGGGGAAAAAGAAATGTGTTGAGTATGGGACGGGGCTGGCTGAACGGAGCCACTTACTTGAAGGGGCGACTTCGGTAGCTATGGACCATGATTTGGAGACTGAGCATAACCCAATGTGTGTGGATGAAGGTAAGAAAAGATAGCGGCAGGAACACGTACAGCTTCCTCTCGTTTCTGGCAACACAGATTCGACTGGTGCACACCTCTTGCATAGCTTCTCGCAAGACCATTTCTCAACGGCAGGCACTGCTCCGCAGGCCCGCCAATCACCATGAAACTCTTTAGCTGGAACTATCAGGGACTTGGCAACCGCCGCACAGTGAGGTCTCTGAAAGACTTAATCTATCGCCATAAACCTTCGATCATCTTTCTGATGGAAGCTATGATTGAAGCATCTTGGTTGGATAATATCAAAAGGAGTTTGGGTTTTGATTCTTGTTTTGGAGTGGATCGTTTGGGTAGAGGGGGAGGTCTTGCTCTTCTTTGGAACAAGGAGGTGAAGGTCCACGTCTATTTTTACTCGAATAATGTCATTGATGTTGTTATTTCCGGTATGGAGGGGGGTAGTTGGAGATTGACTGGCTTCTATGGTTTCCCCGAGCGACAACGACGTACTGATTCTTGGAATCTTCTCCGCTCTTTGGCTTCTCAAAACTATGACACATGGCTTTGTATGGGAGATTTTAATGATCTGCTTTCACCCATAGAGAAACAAGGGGGAGTCGAACATCCTAATTTTCTTTGCTCGGGCTAGAAGTGCTTTACAGGATGCTCACCTTTTTGAGATACCCAACTCAGGTTCTTTGTTTACGTGGGAACGCCGTATTGGCCCCAATATAGTAGTGCGGGAAAGACTAGACCGGGCTGTAGCCACCAGCGACTTCCTTCACCGGTTTTCGGACTGTCTCTCTTTTGCCACTGCTACTACTGTTGTGGATCATATGCCCCTTATTATTACTCTTGAGAAATCTCTCCACATATGGAGTCAGAAGCGGTTTAGATTTGAAAATTCCTGGCTCCTGGACTCTTCTATTCTGAATGTTGTGACGAAAGCTTGGCGGGGGGCGGGTTTAAGTTGTACAATGGCTAAAAAGCGCTCTTGTTGTGTGGCATTGGATGCCTGGAGGGGGGGGAGGTTTCATCGGGAGTTAATTAAACATAAGAAGGAAGTGGGAGATGCCTTAGCAGTACTGTTGGACAGCCGTAGTCCAGTTGATAATATCAAAGTAGGACGGTTGAAGGCTGAATATAACCGGTTACTTGAGCACGAAGAAGTCCGCTGGAGACAGAGAGCGAAGGCCTTTTGGTTAAAGGATGGAGATCGTAATTCTAAATTCTTCCATTCCCAAATCAATGTGCACCGGAAAGCTAATAGAATCACCGCCTTGAGAGATAGTTTGAATAACTGGGTGTCAAATCCACAAGGTCTGAAGGACATAGTGGGGCGATATTTTTTAGATCTGTTTCGCGCAGAAGTAGCCGATTATAGCTGGGTCGAACGTACTGTCCCACGACGTGTAACCCAAGCAGACAATGAGCGACTTCTAGCTCCATTCTCAAAGGATGAGTTTCGAGCTGCACTCTTTCATATGCACCCGGATAAGTCTCCTGGCCCAGATGGACTTAACCCAGCCTT
>JAOTBA010000008.1:25017056-25031691 GCA_025629845.1 Erythroxylum squamatum | reverse complement strand
GAGGAGTGCTTGTATGATTTTATGGCAACTATGGTGCTGTCGTAATAAACATGTTTGGGAAGCCAAGATTACACCTTACTTGTAGGCTCTAGGGACGGCAGCTTCGTTCCTTCAAACTTGGACAGCGGCACGAGGCTTGTATAACCCAATTTCTGTTGTTTCCTGCAAGTCTAGCCACTCTCCCACTTTGGCCGCCACCAATGCCAGAGATCCACCTACTGGAGCATCATGGCAGTGGAGTTGCTTTGTAGATGCAGCAACCTTCCCCTACCTGAACCAAAGTGGGTATGGAGCAATAGTCAAAAGCAGAGCCGGAACCATTGAGTTTGCTATCTCAGGTTTGCACCATGGAGTCTTTGAGCCCAAGATAGCAGAAGCTATCGCTTGTAGATCTTTTTTGGCTTGGGCTGATCAACACCTACAAGGACCGTGCTCTATTGCAGTGGATGATCAGGAAGTATTTTACTCCCTTCAATCACCTATGGACGACTTATCTGATTTTGGTAAAATTATAGACGATCGTTTAAGTATTCTCAAGCGTCACACTAATTTTTCAGTGCGCTGGGTTAGTCGGCACTACAATGTCGAAGCTCACCAGTTAGCTCGACACTCTTATTTGTATGCCCCTGTTCAGGTTTGGGATTATTACCCCACCTTTGATTAATGCAAGCTCTAGTTTACATAAAAAAAAAGTACCATATCATCTATCTTTAACGATGAGTCTATTTTTGATCGCTAACCAAGTGATCGTTGAGGCTTTTGGGTTGAGGCTTTTCTTCCAAAGGAGCTTTAACCAAGGCATTGCTAGATGTTCCGATTGGATACTTCTATAGCATGAGTCCAAGGTTTTGAAGCTCAGACCGGACATCAAACCAGAGGTCTTATTGGTCACCGGTTCGACCACCGGTCGAATCGGGGTGATGTCATAATTACGCAATAATTATATTTAATTATATATAATATTAGTAATATTAAAAAATAGAAAATATACCAATAATATAAAAAATGTTAAAAAATAAAAAATAAAAAATTTGTTGAACCAATAGTCGAACCGGTTCGACTAGTCCTGGTTCGACCGGTTAATTGATCGGTTCTCATCGATTTTCACTGGTTCAATTGGAGACTGATTTTTAAGGATCACCCGAATCGGATAGCCGATCGGTTACCGATCAAACTGGTCAAACCGATCGGTCTGATCCGGGTTTCAAAACCAAGATGAGTTATTTGTAAAGAGACATTTGAGATGAGGCTTCCATATTACCGTATCCTCCTGGATAGTATTCGCTATACATGAGGATTATTATTGTCAGTTAATAATTGGAAAGATTAATAGTAAATTAATTTTTTTAACAAATAAAAAATTAATTATTTTATTAAAATTATACACGTCTCCTCTCCGGAAATAATTTCTTATCCAAAACCAAATCCAAAACCAAAACCCTAACTCTAAGTCTAATCAAGTAAAGGAAAGCCCATGGCAACGGAGACCGATAAGCCTCAAATCTATCACGAGAAACAAAAGTTGCAGTTCTGCCTCTTACATGCCCTCAATAATCTCTTCCAGGTATATTGGTTCTCAGTTACTCTTTCATTCATATTGCTTACACTCACTTTTCACGACTGTTTCTTCCCTGCCCCATTCAGCGAAATGACGCGTTCTCTAAAGCCAGCTTGGGCGCAATCGCCCAGAAATTAGTGGCCGATGATCCAAACAATCAGTCATGGACTCCACTGTCCATTGTCTTCAAGCCTCATCACAACACATTCACCGGAAACTACGATATTAACGTCTTAATCGCTGCTCTGGAAGAGAAAGGTCTTGCAGTCGCCTGGCACGACCATCGAAACAGTGCATCCGCTATAAATCTGGAAGACCCAGACGGGAAACTGTTTGGGATTGTGCTTAATGTTCCTGTAAGAAGGTACGGTGGGCTTTGGAAGAGTAGGCATTGGGTTAGTGTGAGGAAGATTGGTGGGGTTTGGTATAATTTGGATAGTGATCTTAAAACCCCAGAGGCTTTTGGAGATGGTGAAGAGGTCGTTGAGTTTTTGGACTACCTAATCGCTCAAGGTTCTGAGATTTTGCTCGTTACGACTAAAAATGGATGAGCAATTATACGATTTCTAGTGTTGTTGTAATTTGTGATTGTTTTTTTTTTTTTGGTTGTTGTGCATGAATTATGTATGATTCTTTTGAATTGTCTTCCTAAAGGTAAAATCTTTAGGTGTGAAAGGAATGATATTAATATTACAAGCGAGTGTTTTCCAGCATTTGATTTGAAGACTTTTGGAAATTTTAGTCCCACATCGATGAAAGCTTACCCAAGATTCCCGGAATCAAGAAATCGGATTGGATGATGGCTTCGACCTTCCCTGCCTATGCACCGTCCACTCCACTACTCCATTCCACATTTTCCTTTAAAGGCATAGGCGTGGCATTCCAGAGCCAACTTTTTCTTAATATCTTTGCAGGTTCCGACTTCCAGCTCTGATCGTATTGCCTTCATTCACGCCACCTTTTTACTTGTAATCTGGCAAAGATGGAACCCACATGATTGGAGAGGTCAGTAGTAAGGTGATACTTTAATAAAAATGCACAAAGCTGAACTCACTCGGTATAAAAGGAGACCTTCCGCTGCCAGCCCTAGTTTATTACTCCCTCCGATTTATAATAAATGTTGTTTTAAATATATTTTAATTATTCAAAATAAGTGTCATTCTTGACTGTGTATGTATATTTATAATTTTACTTTCAAAATTAAACTTTAATTTTTTCCTCATCTTAATTACAAAGATCACAATTTTAAGATAATTTAAGTATGCAATTTCTCTCACATGCTAATTTAATAAGGGTATATTTATAATTTTATTAGCTTTCTTAATAAATGTGCATTTTTTTAAAACAACACTTATGATGAGTTAGAGGGAGTATTTCTCTTCGGTCTCAAGAAACCAACTTTTCTTGTAACATGGACAATTATCATATTCATATTCAGCTTTTGGTGTCAGTATTTGTATTAAATGTCAAGCTCTCACATACTACATTTTGTTTCTCACCTTACCAGTTTCTTAGCACTTTTTAATTGGTCTCCTCCTCTTGCAAAGCAATCAGTTTGAACTCCTCGTGCCAACTAGAGGCTACCAAATGAATCAGAGACCTTGTATCGACAAAGATGCCATTTCCTACAAACGCAACTCCAGTGGTAGAGTTGGATGGAACATTGGGGGTGCCGGAAGTTGTGGATTCATGTCACTGACAAGACCAGAATTCTCGTCACCATTGAGATTTCTCAGGCGTGTTGGAGGTAAGTTGGCAACATTTCTACATTTGAGTAGGACGCCAAACGTTTCTTCGTCAGGAAGGCCATTTGTCGCTCCCATGGATACTTACAAAATTCAAGCCATTGAAGATTGCATCGACTTTATCTACTCCTCTTCATCACTCTCAAGGTCAAATTCTGTCTCTGTCAATGTTAACTAAACTCTCCAGGCTTTGCCACATACTATTGTCGTAAATGTTTTCTATTTTTCAACAGAAAACCTCCATAAAACAACAATACAGAGTGCTGCAAAAAATTCAAAATCGATGTTGTGTGGAAGAAGCTAGGATAATGCACCATCTGATTACTTTCGTTATCATTCACTTTTTACGGTATTGTCACACCACCAACAACAACAGAGGAAGATAATTTTGAAACGCTCTTGTCCGTTTAGAACAGTAATATTCTCCAATTTTATGTTTCGACACATGAACTTGACATGAGTATTAAGGCAAGATAGAACAAGTTTAAGGGTACCAATAAATTAAATGCCCCTTAAACTTGTCAGTTGTCTAGGAAAGTGAGCAAAAGAAAAGGGATACAAACGGGGATTATGGGAATAACAAGCGAACTTCAAAATCGCTCGTTCTAACTTGCCTGCCAATGATACAAAATTCTGAATAAAAAAAGGAAATAAACATCCAATATTATGGATGAATTAGCTGTGGAGACCAAAGAAATTTTTTTTTTCCAAGTAATATACATTTTTTATAATTTAATCTCAAACGTTTGAGAGTTCTGCGGAACATGGACCACCAGGAAAATGCACCATCTTCATCCCCGGAAGTGAATGTTCATTGATGGTTGCAAGAACAATGCATGTTGAATGGAGACAACCAGGGGTAGAAATGGATGGAATAGGAATGAGGAGAACTTTCTCGCTCGGCTATCCAGATTTCCGGTTTCAGGACCTAAAATGGCATCATTACCATACACATTTTACTACTCAACAGTGGCATTAAAAGAAAAATGGCATAATAAAAGTCTTGGTTCAGCATTGCAGTTTTCTCCCACTCACAATTCTATTGCATGGGAACATTTGAGCCTAAGATGTCATGGAACGGGTAAATCAGTACCTGGTTTAATTTTGAATTTAAGGATATAAGGTTGCCTTCGGGATATGAACTTGATGGGATGGTCCGTTGATGGTTTATGCCGATCACTAGCAGATATCAGCTATCACACCAGCATAATAAAGGGGAAGAAGATCAGATATGGTAAAACATACAAATAAAGTCCTGGTGCAAAAGAAACCACTATTGCTAAGACTACCATACGCTAGAATGCCACACAAACACAAGAACGAATTGACAAGCCACAGACACACAATTAACCACCCTTTAGAAACAGTCACCGCATAAACACAATAAGATTGAATAAAGAGAATTCGATATAGAAGAATCAACCACATTTATGACAGGGAAGGAGAACAGCTAAGACATCGAACTTCATCTGACATGTTTTGTGCAATAGCAATTAAGCCCTCTGTTGGCTTGAACACACGAGAAAGTACCAACAGTTTCTACTTTCGACCTAACTCTGTTATTTCATATGCTTTTAGCAGCCTTTCTAGTTTAATGCTTTTAAAAAAGATTCCGACATTCTGTATTTGCCATATGCCTACTCTCCACTTGAAAGACTTAAACTAAACTCGGACACCAACTTTCACAAAAAGTAAAAGGAGAAAGGGAGATCTCATACATTCCCTTTCACAATTCAGCTTTGCAATCCAATGACACTGCATCGCCACAGAAAGACACTGTTATATATCAGCTGGGGAAAGCATACTTAACTCAGAAGCCCTCTTGGACTTCCACTTTTATTCTTCGGTATTATTATAGTGAACAATGAATTCTCCACTATTTGGCTTTTTTTATACTAAACAGAATTCTTTTTTTTCTCCTCCAGACATAGTTTTCATACACGTGGATCAGGTAACTTGGTTGTTTAAAGGGTCAACAACATTCAGGTGTAGAGCACCCAACAAATACGAAGGGATAGCAAAGACTTATGACCATGTTAATAGATGTCAGACTGAGATGAATTCGCAAGTACTTGCTTAAGTTGTCTGAAAAAACAGTTTAGTAATTATTCTTTAGCCACATCTGGATCAAATTGTTATTGGTAGCCGAACAGTTTATGACTTAAACTTTCATGTATTATAGATTTTCACAAGCTTAGTAGCTTCTTAGGTTCACAAGTCTCTTGAGGCGTCACTCATGATCTTCTCCTTTATCCTTTGACGAACAGTTAGTTGTCCTTGACCACCCACTACTGGGAACTTATTCTCACTTTAATTCCCTTGTCACTTGCTTGTTTAGCCCAAGTTTCACAAACAGCAGAAGTTTACGGTGTCAACTATGTTGTTTTTGCTACATCATTACACCAAAAAATGGGTTTTGCTCCACTTTGGAATAGGCAAAGGCATCAAAGGACACTAAGAATGACACTAATATCCAGGATTGCTTTCAGTTTTATTTTCTATATCATCCCTCATGGTGCCCATAGAAGAGGTCCAATCCAGTAAGTACAAATGTAAAATATATCACATACTAGTTGTCTCACCATACTTTGTATAGAAAAAAAATTCTTCAACTTACTATTTTAAAAACTTAAGTAGAAACATATTGAAGTACACATGAGATATTATAAGTGTATTTAAAGTCATTCTTGAAGAATTAAAATAATTAAGTTAAATACTTATATCAATCTATACATTTATTCACTAAAAATTAATCATCAAACCAAGGGTTTAGGTAGCAAACAATGGTTGACACTATCATTGTAGACACAATAAGCCCAAATATAAGTAATCTAAATAAGTGCAATACAATAAAAACAATTGCGATCGTGGAGTGCCATGTCAAAAATTTCATCAAATTAAAGTTAATTTGTATTTATCCGAGAAAAGAAGTTCTTTTGAAACACAAAATCACCGTCTTAATTGTCATTGTATCTTATGCATCAACATAGACTTTTGTGTTTGATGGGCAAAACAACCATTGGCCAATGCTTCAAACACAGTTATTGAAAACTCCTACTATGTCTAGTGCGAACCCTTTTATTATTTCTTAAATAGTATGTAAATATGACATAAAAATTCACGTAACTTTAATAGAATTCATTTTCACCTCAAGTTTCTTTCTTTCACACATGCTTATAAACTTCTCTCTCCTCTAATTTTATCTCTCCTCTCTCCTCTTATGAGTTCCTCACTATCCTAATTTCCTCTGTCCCTCAGCTCCCCCTACTTTGACCACTTTACAAGCTATAATAAACATAACAACAATAACAACAATCCAGTAAAAATCCCACTGATTTGCGGAATCTGGGAAGGTTCAGTAATACGCAACCTCACCCCTAACTGGTAGAAAGGCTATTTCCGAACAAGCTATAATAAACATGTTGGTATATATGAATATAAAATGAAAGTTATGCTCAAGGATCAAACCTTTTCATCATACCGAAAGAGAGACTGGTCTAAGTAGGGAGATGGAATCAGTGACTGACAACTGAAAGGCAAAAAGACCATCATCTTCTTGATGAACTGCAAACCATTTGTTGACTTTAGATGTTATGGTATAAAAGGAAATCATATTATCAATATATGATCAATAAGGTCTTAACCACACTTTGTTTGGCACCAAAGAACAAGAAAAAGAAAGAGTAGAAGGAAAAGGAAAAAAAAAAGGACCAGAAGGTATAGAACCCAAATATAGCAAAGTTTTTGGTATCTTCAAAGAACTCATAATCATATCACAGAGAGGGGGAGAGAGAGTATAAAAAAAACAAAAATCAGCTAAAAGCATTGTTTTTCAGTTCAGTTCTTTCAACTATGGTAAGTACAAATTCAGAAACACCAATGTCTTATGTCTAGCTGCACATCCAAAGACCAGATTATCAGATGGACGAGTATAAGCTCTCTAGATCAGTGAGTTAGTCACTACATACAGGTTACTTAGATTAACATATGGCAAGTCACGCATCAAGTTCACGACAACAAGGCTTACCTGTGAAAAGTTGTTAGCTTTGTCTTTAATGGTTCGCAGTTGTTCAAGAGCATGGACGTTATTTGAGTGGGATGATATGAAATTCATATATAATGAATCTCTTGACATTGTATAAAAATGGTCACAAAACCGCTCGAATAAGAGATAAAGTTCCTCGGCTGAATTCTACAAGTTGAAGATTACATCCATATCAAAAGAACAGCAACAAGCTCTTCTAAATTAGTAGCAACTTTAAATCAAATTTATACCTGGTAAAATGCAACAATTTCAGTCGTATCCATATTATATACAGCAAAGAATGATGGTTGATGATCAGCATTTCGTGATAAATGAAGCTACAAAAGTATGTCAACCATCATGAATATAAGCACTCTAGAAGCTAATAATAAAAGATCCAAATGATAGTTTCAACTTAAATAGCTAAAAAGTTTTAAAGATTTTGAATTCAATATAATGGAATGTAAAATTTCAAATGGTATTAAATTAAAATTTCCAGCTTAACTAGAAGGCTTGGAAAGAGTTCTCGGTACTGTCATAGTTATGATGAAACTGATAAGTTTTAGAGTAGGAACAGTTATTCAGTATGCATTACCATATTAATTTCCACTCCCTCTTAGCTTTCGACTTCTGGAGACTAAAGTCCTTTTGACAAAACAACAGAATCTATATGTTTCTAAATCTAGAGGACCATGTTATCAGTTTGGAAACAAGGATGCTGAAGTAAATCTGCCATTTTTTCTTTTTGTTATTACCTGCAAAAGCAACATTGAGGTTTTATTAAATACATGTTGACAGGTCTACATATTTTTCTCTATTCCTCTTTTTATTTTTTCTTGTTTATTATATTTTTATATTTTGTGTAATGCTAAGGTTAGAATTATTGATCCAACAATATTAGTCCTGCTAGGAGTTTAAGACAATATTAGTCGTGCTAGGAGTTTAAGTAATCTAATGATTCCCAGTCCTATTTGGATATAAGGAAGTAGCTGAAGAAGACAAACCCTCACCCCTCCATCTAGACTACCAAACTTTATTAACAGGTGATGCCGATCCAAGAATTGTACCTGATTCAAAAATTACAAGTTATTTCTTACAAAATTGCAAGTAAAAAAATGCACTGAATTAAAGGAAAGAGTCAGGAAGGGGAAGGGGAAGGGGAAGGGAAAGAGTAAGATGGAAGGTGGAAGGTGGGAGAAAGCAAAAACCATAAGTTTTTTTGGTACCTTCCAGATAATCAAATCAACATAATCTTGAAAATGGAAATAGAACTTCTTCTTCAAGCCTTGAAATCTCTGGCGACATGTCATCATAAAATCAATGGGTTTACATAAATATAACTTTTCTCAAAAATTCCAAGAATTATCTGGGCTCAATCTAGAAACATGTCAAAACTAGCACAATTCATGCAAATATTAACAACTTAATAATGAAAACAAAATTGAGAAATACGCATCAAGCAGAAAAGTTCAACCAAGAAAACCATATCTACCGCAAGAAATTAGTAGAATCCATGTCTTTAGAGTATTAAAAAGGATGTAATAACACATTAACAACAACTATATGCCACAAACTAAAATCTACCTTAGGATGAAACATTCCTTGGAACATTATTTATTTCAAGCTTCATTAACAATTATAATTTTTTGCAAGCAAAGTTAGTTACAGGAGAACTTGACACTCAAGAAACTAAAGTTGTAGTGTCAGTTGTGAGTAAATGGAAGGCAACTGAATTTATCCAATTTTATTCTTGGAATCATAATACTAGTAAATGCCAACTATCCGTAAATAAGTCTACATATCATGAACAAACCGAAGATCTTATACAAATACAAGAAAAAAGGTCAAGAATATCAGAAGACAAGAATAGCTGAACGTAATATACAAATACTCCTTAAGATAGAACCTGGAATATAACGAAAGAAGATAGCAGGAGCACCTCTTTGTGTACTAGTATGTAAAAGCATGCAAAATTTGAAAAGACAATCTTTACAGGAGTTCTTAAAATCTAGAAACAACAAAAATTTGGGACTAAGATAACCAACCAGAGCATTATCTCTTTCTTCATTCCATATTGCTCGAAAAATGAAAGAGAGCAAGCGTTGTTTGATGCCACCTAGAAAGGAATGCTCTGAATTGGGCTGGTTATGATGGACACCATTCTCAGTGAGGTTCCCAGGGGTTTGATGAATTGCCATACCCTACAACCAGTGGTTCTAACCATTAGTGGGTCAGCCCCATGACTATTAATAACGGTGTCATACAAGAAATGTGGGGCAGCAGAAGTTATTTCTATAATGTCAAAAATGGAATGCAATAGGATGCAGTTAGGACAGAAACTTGTAAACCTTCTGGTTTAAAGAGATACTTCTTTTTTGTAAAAGCCTGCTAATTAGATATCAATAGAAGAAAACTAACGTGACTAGTTGTCTTTCCACCAAAAGCATTTGATTTACTGTGAAGTTCTTTTAGAACGAACTTTTAGGCTCCTCCTTTTGTTCTTGTATATTTCCCCACCTAGCTCATTTCACTTTTCTATGAAAACATGAACTTGTCTTTTTACTCAATATAAAACTCTCTCATAAACCATAAACACAAATTTAGCATCCAATCATCCTTTTTGTACTACATGCACTTGCAGATGCTTGATTCAAAGATTTTATTAGCATTATAACATTAATTCTCATCCTAGATAAAGAACCATGTGCATTTGCCGATGTTTTCTTGAAAGATTTCATAGTATATGTAGCATTAGTTCTCATGATAATATGCACCAGATTTAACCTACAAGTCAGCATTAAATCGTTACAGTAAACTCGTGAAGATTGATATCCAAAGAAGGATCAATAGTTTAAAAAGATTCCCTACTTGCCTGAGTACTGAAATTGATAAATAGTTCATCATCCTCTTGACAAAATGCACCTATAGTCCGTATGTCAACAAGGGTACCAGATTCCCTTATTTGGAGAATGTGTATTCTTTGATAGCGAAGTGATACAATTGCTAGCAGATCATCATACAAGAAGACACCGGTGTTATGGGCCAAGTTAACAAAATCATTTCGAAAGACCTTCTCATCCAGTATCACTCCATCTTCCAATCTAATTTTACAAATATAATGAGAGAATGAAAACTATGGCAAAAAGGAAAAGTTATCTGTATACATTAAGCTCTTTAAAACAGAAAGATCACTAACCTCAAAAGATGAAATGTAATTTTTTCTATGAAGGGCACTCCCGGAACAGCCCCTTCAGTAGGTGGAGAATCATGAATTTGTGCAGTCGAAGTAGCAAATAATCCAAATTGGTTACCCTCGATGTACAAGAAGAAATCTTTGCATATGACCTCATTGCTAGAAGCGAGCGAGACGCAGTACAACTGGGAAAAGAAACTCTCAAACTTTTTTGCTCTTGCAGGAAGATCACAATCTTCTTCTTTACATGAATATGAAAGCCATGTTGGTCTATAAACAATCAGGTCCAGATGGTTTCTACTAAAACTGATGAGGTATTGGCCATCATCAGTGAATTTACGGAACAAATAATCAGGGCAATCAATGTCATATATGGTATAACTTGGGACTATATCCTCATAAAATCGCCTAGCTTGGTGGACCTGCAAGCCCACAACACCATGATTTAGGGGCACAACATAGACAATAATAATTGTTGTGATACATGTAAAGTAAGCCAAATCAGAGTTAAATTTGGACATGTTAAAAACTTAAATGGATATTGTAGAGGAAACTGAAAAAAAAAATCAAAGTGAAGCCCAAGTGAGAAACATGATCTGTTTACAAATGGCTGATGAAGAGGATAAAATTTTAACAGAAAAATTTGGTATATTCACTAAAAACGTTACCTCCACCGCTAAGTACTATCTTTAAGATTTCAAAAAAGAAAAGGCCTTGAGATTATTTTGCTAATTAATCTTTTGTATATAACTGAAACAACGAAAGAATCCAGCAAAACCAAGTAAAGAAACTGGCTAATTCATGTACATTTAAATCAATTTCCATTAAACAAATAATTAACCAGAAACCCCGAAGCTCAACTACCAGACGAAAATTTCATTAATGTTAAGGAATTAAACTAGATAAAACGTTAAACATGGAGAATGATGAAATAATACGCTGGTGCCGGGAGCAGGAGAGCGAATTTGACGCTCGAAAATCCTGCGGGCAACATTGTTCCTCCTATACATCAGTTGCTGTTGCTGTTGCTGCTCTCCAACTTCAATTAGCAATCTTCCTCCTACAATTGAACTCTTTTTATTACTAAGATCAATATATTCTTCAAAAGCAAACAAGAGGAGAAGAAGAAGAACCTGGAACTGCTGGAAGCGACGTCGGATTGTTGTCGAACATCACCGGCAATGAGCGTATCCTCCTCCAAGTGGGAGTAGGTGGTGTGTGAGATTGAGTAGAGGGAGCTCACACTTAAAATGGTAAGAGGTGAGAAGGGAAGGGAGGAGAGGAGACAAAGAAATTACAGGTGAGCGTGTGGGATGGGATAAAAGATAAGCAGAAGGAGAAGGAGAAGAAAAAGAAAAGAAAAAGGTGAGAAATGTTGAAAAGTACGAGTTGAGTGACACCTTTATTAACAAGCCCTTGCCCACTGCCACCGCTTGGCTTTACTCCGCTTCTCACGTACTTCAGTTGATTCATGTTTTCTCTTGCCTTTTTCTGGATTGATACAAAGGATATATCTATTGCAATTCGCAATGTCAATTTTTATAGTAGTTAATAATTAAATAATATTTAGTTTCTTAATAATTAAATTAGATCATAAAAATATAAAACAAAAAATAGACTTGTTTCATATATTAAAAAAATTAAACCGCATGCTTATATTTGAAATAAAAAACAATATTTAAAAATAGTATTTAAACAATGTATAAAACATATTTTCAATTATATAAAAACTTTGATTTTATATTAAAATTTAGTCTCAATTTAAATTTGAAGGATTAGTTTGACTCAATAAATCAATTTATTAAATTAATATAAGATTTTTTTAGATATAATAAATATTCTATTTTTTATTTTTAAAAATATTTTTTAATTTAATCCTTAATTTACAAATTTAACCCAGTATTTTTCGATATTGTAGTGTATCGACCAATACAACTTGTATATCCCAAATTTTTTTAGTACAACTAGGTATTTGAATCCAGTGCAGTATGAAAAGATTTGGTATCTTTATTTGGTTGCCATGACCGATATTAACTGGCACCGACCAATATTGATGCGAGATTTAAAACACATCAAATCATCTGTTCCAATTATTTTATTCTAACCTTATTTCATTAAATTTCATCACACATTTTTGTGGAGTTCATATAAATGTGTGATAAAATTTAATGAAACATGATAGGAATATCATAACCGGAACAGGATATTTGATCCCGATTCAAAACACTGGTTAATTGTAATCACCTTTTTTAATCCTCTAATTTTCTGTACTTAGTTTAAACAATTGAAATTCTCTTTTGTTAAAGTAGATCAAAAAAAAAATTTCTAGATTTCTTTAGCTTGTTTTTCTTTTCTTTTTTCTCTTGTTTTTTTTTGTAAGTTTTTGATTAACCTTCAAATAGGGTTTATGATACAATGAAATTTAACAACCAATAGAACAAAGACCACATAACTTAACAATAAAAACTAGTACTCGGTGTCAAAAGTATAAAACTAAAGTAGAGTTTTTTGTCTCCCTAAAATTCTAGTTGTAAGCTATATGTATACTAAATTTTGGGACTATTTTTTTTGCGACAACAATTTTCCTAATCCAATAATACATTTGCGGTAATGATTATTGGGTGATGTATATTCAACAATATATGGGCAAAAATCCTTGAATTCTTTTGTTTTCAAATTTTATAAACTATAACTAAATAATAGTTTGAACATTATTAAGTTAGCTTTATTACACATGGTCATCTTTGGCACTCATTCTACTTTTTGTTGCCACTGAAAATTTCTTTTATGGAAGCCAAAAAGCCTTAAGAGATAGCTCCATACCATTAAGGAGAAAAGGCAATTACAAATACTTTGTTATAAGATTCCAATTCTACATTGCAAAGTACACAAGTTATGTTAGGAATTGAGATAAAATTTAGCCTATATTTGATCCAAAGCTTTTGTATAATATCTAGGAAAAGAATAAAGATTGCTTTATAGAGACGAATGAGAAACCAAACCAGTATAACCAGCCAAACTTTAGCAAGCTCAATGTTCCCCGTTTGAACAAAAAATTGGGTTTTATTAAGATTCACGAAAGTCCTGAAAGCTTCCCGAGCATTTATCACGCCTGAACAAAGCATTTAAGAGATAAAACACTAGCTTCACTTGAATTTGTGGAGTTAATAATTCCCTTTTAATTTAACATACAATTTGTAGTAATCAATCATATCGAGTCTTTAATACACAAGGAAAACAAATATGAGATAATGAATCATCTTGGCATAAGCTTCTAGTATACTTAAACAAAGGACTTAGTTAACCATTCACCAAAATGTGATAAGAAGTTGAAGTGAGGCATTAAGCTATCCAGTTGATGAATATGGAAATGAAACCAACCATATTTAGAGTGTTAATAAGAAAGAACCAGCCAACTAAATTAAAAACCTTTTAGAAATCTTCTTTCAAGATATAATTCTTCTTGTATGAGGATTTGTGGCAATTTTTAAAAATCTCCTAAGAAAACATAATATTATTATCAATTCTCCTTCCTTGTATACAGGCTTGAAATAAGAAAAATAATAAGTAAAGTAAATGTGATCGCAAGTGACCTCATTGCTCATATAGTATTCTAAGGGTGTGTAGGATGGCAACACATGTAAGTATCTTATGAGAGTGATGCTAACTCTTTGAAATATAAGCCTTTTATGCTAAGTTTGAAGATTAAGAATATCATTTTTCACTCGAGTGTCTATTATAGGTTTAGGCCTAAGATATAAGCTTTTGTACTTCTAATTGACATTTGTTTATGGCTTGTAATGGAGGATCTACGTTTGTGGCACATGTTGACCGTCATCTTAGGTCTGTTGTCTGGTAATTGAGATTATATTTCATTTTGCTATATGCATTTTAAGTATCTTAGGGTAAAAAAATAACGGTATATTTGAGAATGCAATATATAAGCTTGTATTCATCTTTACATATGCTCAGAATATAGATATCTTTACAAGTGGAATGATGAGGGGTTGGTCCACGTGCTTTCTGTTTAGTTCATTGTGTTGGAATTATGCCCATGACCCAATCGTTATGTAATAGATTGAACACTTTAGTTTTGTAATTATTAATTTTGATTA
>JAOTBA010000008.1:24943886-24962676 GCA_025629845.1 Erythroxylum squamatum | reverse complement strand
TTTTCTAAACTTAAATCACGTCTTCTTCTTTCTTTTCTTGTTCACTTTTTAACGCAAGCAAACAAATCCCCCAATCTAGTCCTATATCTTGCATTCAACTTCTATTTTCCCCTTTGACATTCACGCATACTTTGCTTGAAAGTAAAAAAATCTTCCTTGTGTTTTGATCTCTGTGGGACGATACCCTTGCTTCACTATACTACAAATAAATTTAAGTAGGGGATTAAATTTGTAGGCTAACGACAACCTATCAAGATCTGCATAAAGACTTGAAAGAATTCCTTATTATTTGTTCTGGAATGAATCCATACGGAGTCATAGAAGAACAAATTAGTCTTAAAGCCTTTCTGTTCTCATTGAAAGATAAGGCGAAGGATTGGCATTATTATCTTCTTTCTGGCTTAGTGAAAACCTGGAATGAAATGAAAAGGTTGTTCTTGGAGAAATTCTTTCTTTCATCATGAGCAACTAATATCATAAAGGAGATATACGCAACAAGACAATTTACCGAAGAACATTGTATGAATATTGCGAGAGGTATAAAAAGTTATATGCTAGCTAACCACACTATCAGATTCCTAAGTAACTTTTGATTCACTGCTTTTATGATTGGTTACTACTAATGGATAGGAGCGCAGACAATTAATTTCAAATATGGCCAAAAATTGTCAATAACTTGAGACAAGGATGGATGAAGTTGTTAAGTGTGTGAACGAGGAAAGTAATACTAACATTCAGGATAAAATTTTGGATTTAATTGCTCTATTTTGTCAAATGACAGTAGGTTAATTCTAATCTACATAAGTGTGCGAAATATACTCATTTTTTGTGCATCCTATGGATATATGTCCTACATTGCAACAAGACTCTTTAAAGAAGCTAATGCAATCAAAGAATTTCCTGGTCAACCTTAACGGAAATATTTATTCTTATCATTATGAAAATTAGGAAGGGATCATCCCAACTTTAGATATGAAAATCAAGGAGGATGACAAAGATAATAATATCATAATGACCTACATATGCTTAATCTCAATCTTCAAATTAAAGTATATTTTTGGATGAAATTGTTAAGGAACTTGCCACTAATATTCAACAATTTCAACAAAAAAATAAAAGCAAGCCTTCAGAACTTAGGAAATTAGGTCATTTAATTAGCCACCTCTATAAGTAAACTGGAAGCTGAAAAATCTTAATGACCTTTAGAAAGGTGGAAATTAATATACCACCTTTAGAAGACATCAAACAAATCTTAAAATATTCAAAGTTCTTGAAATAATTACACACAAATAAAAGAAAGATGAAGGATAAGGAGAGAATAATTTTGTATAAGAATGTCTAGTCGTAATGTCAGTTGTAAAAAATATAAACTTACCA
This sequence comes from Erythroxylum squamatum, assembly GCA_025629845.1. Classification (NCBI taxonomy): domain Eukaryota; kingdom Viridiplantae; phylum Streptophyta; class Magnoliopsida; order Malpighiales; family Erythroxylaceae; genus Erythroxylum; species Erythroxylum squamatum. Next base: position 24,961,299 of record JAOTBA010000008.1, on the reverse strand, counting down.
AAAAAATGCAAAGATCTAGGTATGTTTACACTTCCTTATATCATTGATGATAAGAAAATTAAGTGTGTCATGCTAGACTTAACTGCATCTATCAATGTCATGCTGTACTCAATTTACCAAGCTTTAATTATGAATTCTTTACAAGAAACTAATGTTATTACTTAGCTAGCTGAACGTTCTTATGTGCATCCTATTGATGTTATATAGAATATTTTAATTTATGTTAATGGTTTAGTAATTTCGGTAGACTTTTACATCTTAAAATGGGATGGAGATAGTGTAGAGCATTTAATTTTAATTTTGTTAGAAAGGCTCTTCATGAAGATGACTAAAACAAAAATTGATGTTGATAAGGATACTCCTTCCATTGAATTTGATAGAGAGATAATGAAATATGATACTTTCGAAATAATGAAGTATCCTAACAATTTTCACTCTATTTATCGTATAGATATTATGGATTCAATTGTGTAGGATGTTTTTGAAGAAGAAAGCGTTAGCATTGGTAATGAATTAAAGTTTAATGCTAAATTGGAAGTGAATGAGTGGGTTAATGGAACTTGTGAAGTCATAAAATCATTATCAATGTTGCTAATTGATTCAAAAAATTTAAATAATGAAAATACTATAACTCACAAGAAAGTGTTTTATTATATTTTATAGGTTTCGAAGATAAAATTAAAAGTCTTACATTATTACCTAAAATATGTCTATTTAGATGAAGGACAGTTACTACCTACAATCATCTTAAAAAGTTTGAATAAAGGGCAAGAAGCAAGATGCCAAAAGACAGTGACAACTTTGTTTAAAAAGTATGTACTGCATCACCGAGTGGCCGCTACATATCATCCACAAAAGAATGGATAGGAAGAGGTATCAAATAGAGAAGAAAAATCTATTTTGGAAAAGATGGTAAATCCAACAATAAAGGCTTGGAATTTACATTTAGACGATGCTTTTTAGGTTTACCGTACATCCTACAAAACACTGATAGGAATGTCTCCTCACTGACTATTTTTTAGTAAAACTTGACATTTACTTAGGGAGATTGAACACAAAGCCTATTAGGGAGCAACGTTATAACAAGAATTTGACAAAAGTTTGGGAGGCAAGGAAATTACAATTTCAAGAGTTAGAGGAATTAAGGTTGGACATTTACGAGAACTCGAGAATTTATAAAAAGAAAACCAAATTATTACATGATAATATGATCTTTAGGAAGCAATTTTAGGTAGAAAAGAAAGTGTTATTTTATAATTCTCGATTAAAGCGTACTAGTTAAGTTACATTCTTGGTGGCTTGGTCCTGTTATTCTCACTAATGTATTTTCCTATAGTGCACTAGAAATAAACAATTTAAATGCTTAAAAAATCTTCAAGGTGAACAGACATAAATTGAAACCTTTTTTATAAGGATATGATAATTTCAAGTGTGGTGGAAACTGATTTTACACTTCCCCATCACGTAGAAGATTGAGAAGAAAATCTCCATCATATAACAACGTTAAATAATTATGCTCTTTGGGAGGCAACCTAAACATAAAGATTTTTATTAGTTTCATTTTAGTTATTTATAGGTTTTATTTATTTGTTTTTATTTAGTTTTCTATTGATGTAAAGGAAAAATTATGTCTTAAATTCTAGAATATTAAAATTCATAAGGCAAGACAATGCCTTATACAATTCATCTTTCAAGATAAAAGATCTAAAATTCTAGACTGCTAAAATTCATAAGGTGTGATTACGCCTTATATAACTCAGGTTAAGGTAGCAGTCATCTTAAGTTCCAGAATACAAAATTCATAAGAAGAGATTACACCTTATATGATTCAACTTGGTGGAATAGAATCTTTTAAATTCCATAATACTAAAATACTGAAGGCAAGATCATTCCTTACAGATGTCAGTGAACAATTTTGGTAGTTTAAAATTCTAGACTGCTAAAATTCATCAGTGAATCCAAATCACAAAAATTAGTTCGAAGTTGTATTAACCATAAGCACTAATCAAAGCGTGTTCAAATGATCAAAGGATGAGATTGATTGAGAAACGAAAGAGATAATTTTGTTATGTGTCACGTAACAGTCTTATGTTGACCCACATTGTAGTACATTACGTTCCGATGCTCACAACTTAGGGAAGTTTTCTAATATTTCACTTATCTTATGTGATTAATTTTGTTGAATGTGAGCATCTTGTTCATATATTGGGGATAATGTATGATTTAGGTATTACGAAACGAGAGTATATACTATAATAAAATTTGTAATTTGAGCTTGAACTCATGAATATTATGATTCATATATTGATTATTCATCGTGACAACAAAAATTCATTTTATTGTTGTTTAGAAACAACCCTAAATTAGAACACATTTTTGGTTTGAGTTATAATGCATGAAAGAGACGAGCATGATTAGTATTTTTCATTAAATTACTTAAAGTATCTCATTAGTTTTGTTGAATGAAAATATGTAAGACTTGATGCATTTTTGACACTCATGTGAGCTTTTGAGTTTAAGAGCAATTCATTACATTTGTGCTTGTATAACTTTCTTTGTAGTGTGTTATCAAACATGACTTGTTTATGCTAGAAGTTGCTTTGCAATACATTTTGAGACCACATTATTGGTGAATTTATGCTTGGAGATGATAGGGACATTTAGGATAACCATTTCTTATGTAAAAAACATTGCCTTAACTTTTAAACCTAGAGAACAACCTTTCTTTTCTTGAATGTTAACCTTGTTACAAGCTAATTTTGATCTTCTTTTTGCATAAGATTTTGACTATCTCCATAAAAAGTAAATCAGCTGATTTAAGTCGCATTGTTTTGATTTTTCAAGGGAGAAGTATAAAAAAAAGAAATTTCCTATTTGACGTACTTGTAAAAATTTAAAATTTAAACATTAAAAATTAAAAATGATGTGGTGATTAAAAGGATGCTATTTGAATCAATTGAACTTTGGGACTAATTTGAGTTAAAACTTGTGTAGATAAGTTTGTATGATCTTTTCAATTTGTTTAACCTAAAAGCTTCTTTTTGCTATACCTTTATTAAGCCATGTTACAACCTTTATCAAGTCCCTTTAATTTATGCATTAAATTTATTTTTTGTTTAGTGGTGGAGATATGATTCATGAGCAAGCTTATAGAAATATCTTTGCTATGCTTTGATTTGAGAGCTTAATGAACCCTAAACACTTTGAGTGTATAGAGTGAAATTCCTGAGAGCATTTCAAGTCTTATTTTATTTGATTTTAATGGAATTAATGAAAACTATGTTTTCATTTTAAAAATTTATCCTATGAGTGCTTGTTCTCGTAACTACTACTTTATCTTAAACCTTTAATGTGTTTTAGCTTTCAGGATATTTTTGGATAACATGAAAGAAAATAAGAGGTTGTTATAAGAATGATTGATGTATTAAATTGATGTATACTTGAGAATAAGTATGAGTCTAGTATGGGAGATTTTGATAAGATGTGATTTGTTTATGTTAATTGGACTTATCTCTTTTGTATTAAATTAATTTTTGTGCTTTAATGGTGAAATTAGTATTTATTTTATTTGAAGAGATGATTTATGGAGATTTGATCAAATTGGAGTATTATTTGTCAAAATCACGAATTTTGAAAAAAGATGACAAATTGTTGCACTTAATAAGGTGAGATCATGCCTAAAGCTCGATACACTCTAAGAGTTTTCATTCAATTAGGAGACTTATTTCCAGCCTTATTATATAGGGATTTGGATCTCTTTAGAAGATAATCTCTAGAATATTGAAAGAAGTTAGTTTTTAGGTAGGAAAAGGAGAGGGAAATGTTACATACACCTTCTCCATAATTCTCATTTTCTTTTCTTTTCCTTTTGTTTTCTCTTCATCTTTAATCCCTTTTTTTTCTATTTTATGGTGGAACTAAATCCATGTGTGGCTAAGTCTAAATTTCTTATTCAAGGGTATTCAAAATGTTAGTTGTAACCTTGTGAGGTTTTGCTCTAAACTTAGATTTTTTTATTTTAATTCAAGTATTTCTTATTTTGTGTTCTTATATTTTATGAATAGTTAACATTGATTGATCTGACGGATTAATTTGGTGTTAATTATTCTATTGCTATTTATAAGTTTAGTGATTTGTGAATAGCATGAATGATTTGTATAAGTATCAAATAAGATATTATGAATTTGCATACTTAACTTATGAGAAATAAGAAAACTAAAGTGAATAGTTGTAGCTATCTTAATTATTTAATTTAGGATGTTGTCTTTTTTACTAAGCTTATTGTTTTCATTTAATTGATATGGAATGTTATCATACCTAATCAATTTATAGTAAGTTTTGGTTTGAGTATTAGGTTTGACCCAATTAATTTAGGAAAATTTGAGGCTTATAATGGCCACCCTAATAGGTTTCGAGCTAACAGTTTGAAGTGTGAAAACTTATTATTTTTAAACCAATTATCAAAGTTATAATTGGACGAGATATTTTCTTTGAATTGGAGTTAAGTACCATTGAATTTCTCACTTTAATACTTAGTTGGCTTATTATGATTCCTTGTTAAATTTAGTTTATTAGTTAATCAATTATAAGCCCACATCAACCACACCCTCGGGGCGTCACCATTTTGTTTTAGTAATTGAAATTAAGAACTAGTTTTCTGTTCATTAAGATTCGGCTTAGTTCCACGACTATTATAAGAAGTTAGTGAATTATAATTACTTTTGAGAGCTTCAATAACTCGTTCATTAATGTGGTATTAAATGTGACTCAAATTTAACCTAACTTTATGAAGTTTCTACAATCTTTAGTCGCAACTCCTCGCCGTGAAAAGGATAAGGATCCCCTAGTGGATGTGGTTTACCATCTTTGATGGTCTATTAAGATTGGAGATTATATAATTAAGTATGATAGTTTGAGATCTTAGATCTTTGGTGGAACTGTGCTGCCAAATGATGAAAAACATCTTATTGATGCATAGTGGGACAAAATTTGTCATAATTTAAAGATGTATATGGCCTAGGTCTAGATAACACCTTAAAGCGTCTCATTTTCTTCTTTATTAAACTCAAATATATTGCTCTTTTTATAGGTATTAAACTCTATGTTTGTCCACAATAGATGTGCATACCTATAGATGTCCACAATAGAGGGCTCACTCGTTTCTGGAATTAGGATAAAAAAAATATGATGGGCAAAGTGATGTTAAAATTGTTGATTATAGGGATAAGGATGAACAACAATATGAAGAAATCAAAACTCTGTAAGATTTGATTAATAATCTTTATACTAATATCAAGAGTCAGAAGGAGTAGGACAATTAATTAGATAAGGCCATTTCATCATCAAGATGCCTACTTTACAAGGAAGGACTTTAAGTTAGATTTTTGTCGTGCTTTCCTTAAAAGCAAGTCTTTCAAAGCCCTAAAATATGTTTTGTTGCATAGTCCTTCACTAGGGGGTTTTAGGCTTGCAAAGATTTAATTACATTTAAACATAAAGACTTACCATTCAACTTATTGTTTATCTTATATTCTAAAACCTTTTAGTGATGATTCTAAGCTTAAAGTGTGGACATATTATTTCAGACATATTGGATATATATATATATATATATAGGCCACTTGTACTTAGATATGATTTTTTTAATGTTGCAACTTTGTTCAAATAATATGAGATATGCTTTTAAAAGTTTATTGAAAGCTACAATCAGATGTTTCTGCAACTTATACATTCTTTTACACAATTCTATCATTGTGATTTGAATTTTTAAATGGCTTTTTAAGTGTAAAGCATTTAGTCTGTCATTTTTTGAGGAGTTTAGTTTTTCATTTTGTAAGATGTTTAGCTTGTCATTTTTTAAGGTGTTTAGCCTATTATTTTACAAGGCTTTTAGCCTATCATTTTCTAGGAGTTTAGTATGTCATTATGAATATGACATGTTGTTAAGAGTCTATAGTTTTGAAAAGCATTTAGCCTATTGTTTTTCTTTTACAAATATTCTTTGCTTTACTTTATATACTTTATGTTAGGTCCCACATTCAACATATTGACTGTTATTTGTGGTTTGATTCCTTTCATATTTGAAGGGAACCATACTAATACCTTATGTTATTCTTTAAAATTTGTACCATTTTGGTGTGCTCTTGATCTATGTCTACTTCTATTTGCCATAATTTATTACAATTTGCATTCCTAATTTGAACTTCTCAAATCTCTTCGATCATTGTTACACTTGTTTAATTCTTCATAAACTTAGGGTCCATTTCTTTAATACTTATATATGATGGAATGGATTTTTCTTTTTAGTAAACCCATTTAATATTTTCTGGATGTTTAGTGATCATCCAAGAATTCCCTTATATGTTTCTCTATTAGAAACTTGACAAGTAATACGTATGCTCATGTGATGGCCCCTTTTACATAAAACAAAGGTCTATAAAAAATAGTGTTATGTGTAGCTAATTTACATATGATATGGAATTGTATCATCTTAGTGATCTATTTGGGATAATCCCCTACTATAATAAAAGATATATTCTCCTTTTAAGTAAGACATAATCTCCTCTAAACATAGTCAAAAGAAAGATATCAGGTGAACTGTTACAGTTCAAGTCCATTGCTTTGAAGGTCTTGTAGAAAAGAATGCTGATGAAGTTTTTGTTTCCATTTAAAATTTATTTTACTTCAAAGTTATTAGTCATTGCTTTGACAACTATTGTGTCTTCCTAAGGATTATAATGGTTTAAATATGCCTTTTTATTTAATATTTTTGTCTCTTGTTACTATCTTTTTATCTTAATGTCTATTATGGCATTAAATTAGTTGTATTAGACTTACCTCTTCAACTAAGATCTACTACATCTACTATCTTGGTCAAAAATCATATTAATGACCCTTGTGGTCTTTTGTTTCCCCTTCTCTATTTTGGAGTCTAGACCAGTTGTTTAAGTGATATAGTTCTTTGAGGTCAGACATCTATGTCCCTCTAATAAATCATTCCAAATGTCCTTGTTACAAGAGTTATTCAAGAATATGTTTAAAGTTCTTGTAATATTTGATAATATGATCATAGTCTTTATAGAATCCACAGTAATCGGTTGAAGAGGGTTCACCAAATATTGTTTCCCTTACAAAGATAAATATGAGATTTAAAGATGGATTTAACATATACAACTTCACTTGTGTTTGATTTGTTTAACATATACAATTTCACTTGTGTTCTTCCTCTAAATTACCTTATCTCTTTGGGTGTTTAGCAACTTTTTTCTGTCTAGTAGTTTTGCTACGTCATTTTATCTTAGTATGTAATACATACTATTCTCCGTGTTTGTAGTGTTATGTTTTAGAAACTTATTTGATTGTTATATAAATGTTTGTAGTGTTATGTTTTAGAAACTTATTTGATTGTTATATAAATAACTTAGCCTCTTTTAGTTCAATTTGCTTTCTTACCCTTTCTTAAACTTCTTTGAAGGTATAAGATTTGTCTATTTGTAAAAAATTGTAGAAGGTTGATATTTATTCAATCCTTTCTCAAAAGTATAGCCATAATGTTGGTGTTAAGACTAGCTATTTGTGTAACTTACAAGCTTAATTGCCTTATGCAGTCTTGAAGAGTCTCACTTAATTTTTGCATTACCTCAAATAATATTACCAAATCGTAAGATTTGCATTAGTTTCTAGTAAAATGAGTGTTAAACCAATTCTTTAGTTACTTAAAGTTTGCTATTGAGCTCGTAGGGAGCATTTATCATCAATTTATTTATGAACATATTAACATAGAAGAAAAAGCATGAAAATTCATTGCGCCCATTACCCCATATTGGTCTATCATTTTTTTGCATCCTACAATGTGATCGCATAGATCTATCATACCACTGTAAGGTTAAAATATTGATTGCTTGAATTTCGATTGCAAGGGCTCAAACAATATGCCCCCAGTGAAAGGGTTTTCAAAATCAACATATATGGACTTTTAGTCTTGCTTTTGTGATACAACAAGTGATGTTAGTTTGAGGTGATGCTTTAGGGGGTAGGCAGAGACATTGTTCTAATTTTGTAGACCTTTTGTGACTTGGCGATCTACTATAGTTTGCTTTGTCTAATACCAATTCCACTTATTATGTACTTAAGGTGATTTAAATATGACCTCATAAGTTTTGAGTGCAGGTCTAAACGATAGAGCTGTAATTAAGGCTAAGAATTAATATTGTATATTTTTAATTATTGTTAGAAAGATTACATAATCAAAGGTAGAAGGTAATTATAAATATGGAGGAGGTGACTTTGTTAGTTTCATATTTTGTTAAAACAAAGAAGAATACGAGTTAGTAATTATTATCCATATACTTTTTAAGATTAACTAATCATGACCTCACATTAAGCATTAAATGATATAGTTTAATTTATGAGTACTTAAATAGCTTAGTTCTAGGCAAAAATTTCCAAAGCTATACTTGATGTAATAGGTTGGAAATGCAAATTAAAACTCATTTTCAGAGTTTCTTTTACGCTACAAGTACAATAGAGTTTAGTAACGGAAATTATCGACGGAACATTTACACATTTCGTCAGAAAGCTTAGTTAGCGACGAAATTTACTAATGGACCAAGGCGTCAGAGAAACGGTCGTAAGTAATAATTTGTGACAAATCACAGAATGCCCATCGCAAATTTACCGAAGGAAATTTTGTGTAACCGTCGGTAAGTTTGCTGACGGACATAGGTTGGGAATGTAAATTAAAACTAATTTTCAGAGTTTATTTTACACTACAAAAAAATGGAGTTATGGAGTTTGGTGACAGAAATTACTAATGGAACATCTACACATTCCATTAGAAAGATTAGTTAGCGATGGAATTTACCGACGAACCAAGGCATCAAAGAAATGACTGTAGGTAATAATTTGCGACAAATCATAGAATGTCCGTCGCAAATTTACCGATAGAAATTTTGTGTAACCGTCGATGAATATATTAACGGTTATTCTGTGCTATCTTTGGTTGGTAAAGTTACTGACAAAAAAGATATGTCCGTCGGCAAACTTACCAACAGATGTTATTCTGTTGGTAAATTAATGTTGTCATTACCGACGGTTATTAGTTATCCGTCGATAAATCGAATAGATTTTACCGACGAACTTTATTTTTCTGTCGATAAATTTACTAAAAGTTATTTTTTAAAATTTCCCTGCATTAAATTTTATTTGATGATGTTATAGTTAATGCATAATTTAAATAGTTATGAGTTATCTATTGATAATAGTTTGATTTGTTTCAACATTTAATTTGTTAAAACAGAAAGTTGATTGATGATATAAAGTAAAAATTATCTTAATTGATAATAAAAAAAATATTTTGTACATAATAAGTATTTGTAATTCATACAAATGACTACAGGTATGCTATTCATTTGGTGACCGTAGATGCTTTGATTGTTGCTATGAGGTGCTATGCCTCTCCTTCAACTCATCCACCTCATTATGGAGCTGAGCTATGCAGTCCATCGATTGTTGCAACTAAGTAGTCAATGTCTGTACTGTGCTCCGAAGCTCGTGGACTTCATTGGGTGCGGACCACCTACTAGATGTTGTCGTACTGGATGTGGAGGATTGCAAATAACATGTGTTCGCAAATGAACCTAAACCTAATATCCTTCTACGATAGTCCCTACCACCCACTGCATGAAGATAGTTTTGAGTTTCATCAACATCTTCAGACTGTTGAAACTGTTGTTGAATACTTTCTTGTATTTAGTCCTATCATAAGGCAATGTTTATGTTAGTAAGTGATAATTATTAAGCATTAATATTAAAGCATAAATTTCACATGCATTTAGTTCTCTACATCAGGTGTTGACGAAGGTCACACTATTATGCTTCTTATTGTAAGTATGCAAAAAGAGTTGACGAGATGTAGGCTTCGTGCTCATAAACTTTTCCTGCATCAGAATAAAATGATATAAGTGAACTACAATTTATAACATTATCATTCTTCATAATATACATATTTTCATTCCAAAATTCATACATCAAATTAAATTGAAATATAGCAAAGTAAAAAAAATCAGAATATAAATGTAAAGTGTAGATACTTACAAGTCTGTCTGTATGCTCGTGGTGGATAATAGATCCTCCAGTATGTACGGGAAGACTCTCTCTCCCCGATCCTCCACGTCTATTGGTAGAATTAAGCTCTGAAATGGACATTGCTTCGGGTGATGTCCAATACTACTGCCAATGACTCCATATTTGTTCAGAAATATAAGGCGATCGTACACCAGTCTTATGTATCACACCAAGAAAGTCTCGATAACACGTACGTGCTCGTCTCTCCTATACTTTATAAATGACCGCGTTCAATTCAAAATCTCAAAAAAAATCTTTCTAAAATAAAAGGAAAAACATACATTAAGTATTTATAATGTAATAATATTTATCTAATAAATGTATAAAATCAAATTAAAAACAAAAAATAGTTTTTTGTATCTCAAACTCCTGATAGTAAAATTCCTTTGTCGCCTGAGAGATATTCTTCCATATATAACCCTCAACATCAATCTTCTCCTTGAATTTAGATGTCATGTTTCTTAAGCATGGTCCAAATAGAATCAACCTCATATTAAAACAATTAATTGTATACCATTTTTTAAATTTAAACCTATAACTTAATTATAAACTTATGGTGTTTCATGTATTTTCACTTACAGATTGTTGATAATTGTGATGTAAATTCTTCCATCAGCTCCAGGCTGGAGGTCGCCTCCTTCATCCACATCTTTTACCCCTAATATCTTTGTCAGTATAGCAGTGGTGGATAGTGTAGTAGTCGGTACAGAAGATGATGCCTCATCTGCAAGTGTAGTAGTAGCTGGAGGTACAACATCTGATTCAATTGCATCTGTAGAATGTGATGCTTCACCTGGACAGTAACTGGCTCTAAATTGTGGTCTGAACCTTGGTTGCATTATATCATGTTTTCTCTTTGGTGGTATATTTCAACTTGAAATTCATATCCCATCCTTTGAATTAATATTTCCCATTTTCATCATTACCATTATCCTCATTTCGATTACAAGCTTCTTAATTGAAATTAATAACCTCAACAAAGATTAGAAAATTATTTCCTATATCTAGTTACATATCCCTTAAATCATCACCCTACCTAACACTTATAAGTTAAGTTATATCATATTTCAAGTAATTGGCCTTAGCATCTTACGATTAAACTTGATTTCAGTTCTAAGAGGACCATACAATAGATAACCCTTTTTCCAAACCTTACCTACTCTTCTGTAGGAATCTTTCTTTAATAATAATATGTCTAGATCATTTATTATAGTGTCAAATATGGACAAATTGTCAAACTTAATACTAATTTAATTGCTCGGTAGCTTCTCTTGGTAAAGAGCTATAAGGCCTCTTCTTCTTACTTCAAAGTAGCTCTATGAGTGTATAGTATGTGAATTAAATCCTTGTTAAAGACAATATCTCTATCCTTCTCTTCAAAACTCGAAGTCCTTCTCTTCAAAACTCGAAGTATCTATCCCCATCATTAGTATAACATCTTTGTTTTCCACCACTTTGATCATCATTTTCATTAAGAAGCCCCCAGGTAACCTCAATCCCATCAAAATTGTCAACAATCTCCTTTTGGTGAACAATGAAATTCATCAAGTGATATAACTACTACTAAAACCTTCTTGCCATATGAGACTTATTTATATGAAGTGATTCTTGGGAGGCAGACAAACTATAACAAGAAATTTATATATCAAGACTAATTATTAATTAGATAATACATCTAACCATATGATATTGATATGTTAAGATGAAAGATTAAACAGATTTTTTTTGAATTATCATTATAGTGATCTTTATAGTTACTATGACTCATATAAACTATAAAGATCATTTATTCTCTAAAAACTCCACTTCGCACCATACCCGTTGCAAATTAAAGTCTTAGTTGTTCACTACTCTCTATGACATAGGGTTGTCCTTATCCTTGGACTATTTGCTTGCTCTTTCTTTGGAGCAAAGAGTTATACATATTTTATGAAGAAATACCTAAAATGAATTCTCAACCCAACTAGACTCCAAGTGCACAGAGATGCATTATTTGTCTTTATATAGTCCAACTATACGTATAGTTTATAACCTCTCCCATTCCCTTAGCTTATAACACCCCTACCAAGATCTTCCTCTTGACTCTCATGGCTCAAGATAATGACACTCTCCACCAAACCTCTCTTGTTCCAACTTTCTGGTGGTCCACCTGACAGAAAGTTTCACTGCAGAGGCGAAAAGTACCAACGATACGACTAGGTGGAAAGAGACCCCGACGAGGGCAATTCTTTATAGGATTGTTTAAAAGAATGAGACTAAAGTGCTTGAGGTTGTACTATTGTCACATGGTGAAGAAACTCAAGGACTATTATTGTAACTTGGTTAAGGATATGATCCAAGCTACGGGAACCATAGAGGCTTATCAACAAAGGCTTTTGATGGAGAGTAGTTTTCTTGTTCCTATCATGGGCCTCCCTATTTCTAGCTACCCTTCAATGGCTAAATCAAAAAATCCTCGGTACTTTATAACTTAAAAGGTTTAAAATTTTGAGCTCTGCATATGCTTTTCTTGAATGATCTTCGTGCCTAATGAATGTTCTTATAATATAATTTCCTAGGGCACTTCTTATGTAACATCCCATTATTTACGGAAAGGTTGGAATAGTAAATGTAAGTGATCAATGAGAGCTTAAAAATGCATTTTTCATGCTCATGCATAATATTTCATACACATACACATGAATAGTAAAATTGTTGCACATGAAAATAATTGTACATGCATTCATGAATAATTCCGGGTATAATTAGATTGATTTGTGTATGTTTGAGAATTATGAATGTTTTTACATTGAAAATTTTATGGGTTAGTGAAATTATAATATTTTTGAATTTTGCTGATTTTAGGATTTATTTTCAAAAATTATAGAGAATTATGGAAATTTATGAAAAAAAAAGAATAGGAATTAATGATGATTGGAGATAGTTAGATTGTAAAGATGAGACTAAAGGAATTAGTTAAGAAGAAACTTAGTTAGAGTTAAGCCTTAGGGAAGTGACAAGTGTCACTTAATAAGTGGATTAAGAAACTTTGTTAATACTAATTGAGTGCTCTAGCATGCCACCCTCGCGGGTCACGGACTCGGATATCACCCATGATGTCAGGTTCGGGTCCTACGGGGGTGGGGTGTTACATTATGTAGTATCAAAGCCTAGAAGTACTATCTTATATGGGAATTTTCTGAAATATGGGTCAAGTTACATGCATTTAAGTCATGTCATAGCAGACAGTGGCAACTGATCTTAGCTCTTTAATAAAAATGTCTGAGAAAAAACTTGTAAATCGTATAATTGATGATTTGGTTATGCAATGTTCATGTATATGGTGTGGGTGATGAAAAATTCTGTTCATGTCTTGTTTTTTGGATATGTAGGATGAGTACAATACAGGAGACCCTGGAGCAAACAATTAGATTTAATACCACGATGCCTTGCATCGCTTTCAGTTACGTCAATTTTTCTAGGAGTAGCTCAGTTGAAAGGTGTAGTTTGCTAGACACTTATGTGGTGTATAATTTTTGAAAGGGAACATATTGAATCTTCCAGCTATGATCTAGAGTTTCATGGTGGATAAAGGGAATCATAAGAATACCACCGGTTGTCTACCTTATGGGATATTGCTCACCAAGATTTTCAACCATTATGGAGTTCCTTTTATAAATCTAAATTAGTATGCTTCGACTAAGTTTCACCCTTCCATTCCTTATCAATTTGGATACAAATTGCAAAAAAATATCTGGGTAGTCAAAAGATCTGAAAGAGTTGTAAAAAAACTTAGATCTTACACCAAATCAACAGACTCCTGTTCCTCCTCAGGATGAAAATAGTGAAAAACTCCATCAACAACTGCAGAACATTCAAGCCAATCAAACACAGATATGAGAACAAATAGATAGCATGTAAAATCAGCTTCTTGACATGCAGATTTTGCAAAGAAAAAACTTTGAATCCTTTCATTAACTTTGTTGCTATTTTTCTCTGCCTGGCTTATTGAACTTGTTTTATTTCACTTCCTTCCTATACTCTTTTATTATTTTTGATAATGACAAAGGGGGAGAGTTAATGTTGATATTTTTTTGCATATTTTTGCATATATGATGATATATTTCTCAATGCTGCTCAATGCATATTTCTCACTGCTGCCTCAATTATATATGTGAATGATGCTGCTGTTGAACTTGTGAATCTATGATATATAAAAGATAGGTTCCTTTCTTAAGAGACAGGTTCCTTCTGATAACGTCTGAACATATAAAAGTCACAGGGATCTTTCGAATTCATCTATCATCTCTTTGAATTTTGAAAAATATATCTATTATTGCTTGTCATCATCAAAAAGGAGGAGATTGTTAGCTCAAGGTTTATATTTATCGATTTTGATGATAACAATACAATATTTCAAAATTCAAATTGCATTTATTTCCTTTTATTATTAACGAGTTAATTCTCAAAAGGAAATAAAATCACAAAAAATGTGCTTCCTTTCTTGCAAGAACCTTCTTTATGACCTTACCTTATTAGAAATGGTTTATCTAAAAGGATCCTACTAATTATGAAGGTCGCATATTAGCTTTGTGATCATTGGAAGAATTTTAGCAAAGATAATTGTCAAAATTATTCAGATTCAAATTGATCCAGTTGACTAAAGATGCAAGTGAAGCAACGACTAATTAAGGAAATGACTATTTAAGGAAGAGCCAATGCAGCTGTGAATAAGAAGGACTGAACAATACAGAAGCTTACGAAGCTATAATGTGGAAACTCATCAAAAACATATGCATTCTTGAAAGTGATATCCTTGTAAAAAATTTTCTTGTGCAATAGAAAGCGAAATTCTGTTGAGAGAGATTACTAAAGCTCATATCGAGCAAACCTTATTTTTATTTGAGAGCTTGTAGAAACTAGTGAAATACTACTGGTGTGGAAGGTTGAAGAACCTTGAAAATATTAACTTGTACGCTTGGAGAGGCTCGTCAAATTACTACTTGAATTTATAGTGAAACACTCAAGTTGGATACTTGGGGATTGGACGTAAGCTTGGGTTGTAAGTCGAATTAGTAAAAATCGACTACATCATTCTCTCTCTTCTATTAAATTTTAAATTTTGGCATTATATTGTGTGTGTTTATTTCAGCAAGAGGGTCCTTCACTTTATAACAAGCTCCTTTTATTTTGAACTTGCAAGAGATTCTTTTCAGTTTTAACAGGCGCCTTCTATTTTTAAATTATTTTAACAGTATTTATCATTCAGTAGGCTCCTTTCGTTTAAGCAGGGTCCTATCTCATAAAAGGCTCCTATCGCCTAATAGACTCCTGTTGTTGAAAAGGCTTTATGTTCTGAGAGGCTCTTATTGTTTTTATTTGTTAACTAGGATCTGATTAATTTATAAATTGAAAGAACTTACGAAATTTTTTTAAGTCACACATAATTCACCCCCCTCTTACGTGTGTTTGCTTTATCATTTTATGCTTCGACTATAATTATCGACGATAGAACTCCGATCTCGTTATTTTCTTTCTTAGTTGAAAATGACAACCTATTGTTGAAAGAAGTAAGCAATGGTGTAGGTCCATCCAAATAATTGGGAGCAGACATTTTAGACAAAAGGGTTTCTATTAAGGTTATCAAAATCAATGCTTATGATTTGATGTCTCATGAATCAAACTGTTCTTATAAGTTAAGCATGTGTTAAGAAGTGAGTTGTAATGAAAGGTAAAAGCTTGTAGACCAAAAGTAGCTCTCCTTTTCGTCGACAATAACCCAATTGTGAGACCAAATTCTTGTGACGAAGCCTTCCAATACTAAAAATTTCTACTACAAATTCCTTCATCCTCAGTCTTGATTCACGAGATATCCTTTTGGCTATAATGTTAATCTTGATTTTGGTAGCACACCCCTACACACCCTACCAAATCCACCAATTCCCAACAACTCTTTATCTCTAAATCCATTGGTGGCAATACACAGATCCTTGTATTTGAACCTGTGCGGACTATAATCAAACTCCCAATCCTCAACCACTTCAGAGAATTTCCTTTTCCTCCTTATGAAATAAACTATACTTGAGCTTTTGGCATTTAAAGGAAAAGAAGAAGTATTCTTGGCCTTTTATCCTCATGCTAAGGAAAAGATAGAACATTTATTCTCTTTTCAAAATACAAATTAGAAATGGAGAGGATGCGTGGTTTTGGTTTAATAATTAGTCCCCTCTTAGTCCTCTATCTATAAGAAATGAAATTTGGTTTAATAATTAGCCCCTCCTTAGTCCTCTATTTATAAGAAATGAAATCTCATCCCTTGTAGCCAGAATTTCAGCTCATGCTAGAGTCTTCAAAATTATTGATCAATGTTAAGAGGTATGGACACATTGCTTTCTTATCTTCCAACCTATTTACCTAACTACCTTTTGAAGGATAAAGTTTTCCGAAACTCCACAAGTAATGGGGCTCCAATTCCTCATGTTTAGAAGCTATTAGACATCATCTTCCTTATGTTCTTTGGTATAACATTGTTTGAAAAGGATCATTGATGCCCAAAGCCTCCTTCACTGCATAGTTAGCTCCTAGAGGTAGATTGAAAACAAAATACAGGCTCAAGATTTCAACTATCAAGTTTGTTGCCTTTGTAATTTGGTTCCTGAGACTACCTCTCTTCTTTTCTTTCAGTGTGACTACTCTTCTTCCATTTAGGCCAGAATGCTTCGTTACTTGAACTTGGATAGTCCCTAATAATAACTAGACTGAAATCCTAATTTGGGCTGACAATCAATACAGAAGAATGGGGAAAGATCATATATGTTTAAGCCTTTGTCTTAATTGCACTGTATATTCCATTTGGAAGGAAAGAAACTCAAGGATTTTTAGGAAAAATAAATCTGACTATATGTTCTTGCCCAATGAGTGAGTTATTGGGTCATAGAAATTATAGTAGCTCATATCCTCACACAAAAATTGAGCTCCCCTATCAAAAGTAGATGAAACTTAGAATGAACAGTTGTTGTCTCTAATTAGTTTCATTTCTTAACATGTAATGCTAATTTTGTTGCATCATTTGTACCATTGGTCTCTTTAACAGCTCCTTGTTCAATTTCTAGTTGCGCTTCAGGGCTTGTGAATAAAATTATTTATTTTTTCAAAAATAAAATAAACTATACCCGAACATACAGCTAGAAATAGAGTCAGAGATATCAAAGGTATTCCAATGGTTAAAAATGTTGATGTCTTCTTTGGTCCTATTCGAGGCAGCTTAGGAAGTTGAGAGATGCTCAATGCTTCAGCTTGACCGTTCATC
>JAOTBA010000008.1:24859492-24879797 GCA_025629845.1 Erythroxylum squamatum | reverse complement strand
GGTAGTTGGTAACCATAGCTAACCTATTATTAAACCAAAGAAAATATTTGAGTCGATGATCGCGGTCTATGCATAATAATTAGGAATTTCCTGGCTAAGTTGTCGTTTATTGAGTTAATCAATTTTATCTGTGTTCTTTGCTAGTTGAATCATAGTTAATAATTTATTAGTGATTAGATTGATTAGTAGTTTTAGTAGAAAACTCCAAAACCCCCTTTTAATTAATTTCATTCGTTCTTTGGCATTTGAATAGAATCAATTTATTCCATTCTCTGTGGATCGACCCCATTTACCACTGTGCGCAATTTATATTTGTTTGGTGTTTGGAAATTATTTTTGGTGGATTCGACACCCATCATGCTTGTTAGAGAACAAGTTTACTAAACTGACCCCTTATGAGAAATCTATTTGAAACATTACTTGTATGTCTATAGAAATTCTCATTGTAATGATTGTATAAATAATCTTTTGACTTGAGGTCTACAAAGTTATCTTATATATGAATTGTTATATTCTGATAATACTTATAACCTATTCTAATCATAGGTAGTTCAGTTAGTAGTCATTGGATCTAGTATGAATTACATAAAGGTAGTTGAGTGATCATGATAGGATTCATCTCCTTAAAGCAATTAGAGAGAATGTTCTATTGATTTCGATTGGTATTGATTTGGGAAATCCTTGGCCAAGGTGGAGTGACACTTTATAAATAGTTTATAAATGTCATTAATTCAATCAATAGCTAATGGCAGAGAACTAATATGATTGGACTCAAAATAGAGTATAGATTAATCTTATGCACTATGTCTAATCGGAACATTGTATGATGAAAGGATTGAATTATACGAAAAAAAACATACACGAAAAGGTTAATCAAAACCACTTTGACATTCCTAAATATTTGTCATAATGTGTTGCTAGACATCAATCTTGATCTATGATTATAAATTATTTAATTAGAGAATTAAAAATAATTTAAAAGGAGATTTAATTTATCTTATTCTAATTATGAGTTATAACTATAATTTATAATCATTACCAACATATTTAGACACATAATGGGTCTCACATAAAGATCGAGTTAAAGAGAGCAAAGATATTTTAATCAACTTAGACTTGATTGTAAAGTTTGAGAAACTTTATGATTAAATATAAGATATTTAATAAATAAGGATCAATGTGAGATATTGAATCTAATATGGGCATAATTGGTATTTAATACGTCCAAAGCTTATTATAAATATGCTTAAGCTCTATGAAGCTAGTACTTTTGCTTAACCCTCTCTGTAAGAGTTACAGAGTTCTCTCAACTTATTCTATAGATACCGTTAAAGGTTGGACATTTGTGCGGCTATAGTGGTGGAGACGGATCAGTTTTGGAAACGGTTCGAGGGATACAACAAGATAAAGATCAAGCTTTACAATAAGGTACGAATTAATTTTTCGCTTTATTATAATTAGTGTTAATCATTTTATAGAATTAAATAGATATTGGTTTTCGGGAAATCAAAAGTCATGAAAAAATTTCGTAATTATTTCGCTGCTGTCGGGATCGAATCTCAACCCAGTTTCCCAACATGCACACGACGACACAAAACCGGTAGCAATAGAGAAAAAGAAAGCGAGGAGAAAATGAACATCGACAAGGGGTGGGGGATTGGGTTTCGTGGGTAAGTTAGACGTTTAACGAAAACAACGTCATTTAGTTACGACGTTGTTTTCAATTTATAAAAAATGTTGAAGACGTAGCTAACGGTGGCTTTTAAATTTTAATTTTACCGACGGAATAACCCTTCTGTTGGTAAATCACCGACGGAATCCAGTTCCATCGGTACACTCCGATTCGTTTACATTTTATCAAAAACTTTACAGTCAAAGTAAACGACGACGTTTAACTTTTAACTTTACCCACAGAATACACTTCTATTGGTAAACGACAATGCTTATTTTGCCGCTTATCATTTGTGCCTCTTTTACCGACGGTGATTCCTATTCGATTACTATATTCCATTGCAAAAATCAGCGAAATAATTTTCCATCCAGCTTTACCGACAGATATTTTGTCCGTCGCAAATTACCATATATTATAACAATTTTACCGACGGAATGTGATTTTCCGTCGTTAATTTTCAACGATATTATTTCCACCGGTAATTATCCCTCGACAATCAGTAATTTTCTTATAGTGTATGTTATTTGGTGTTGGGTCAAAATTAATCAACTGTAAACTCTCACCTATGTGCTCATTTTTAACAATTATTGAAGTTTTTCATTGTGCTGTATTGCATTATTACATTCATGTTTGTCTCCTGGTCCCTAGATAATATTATCCAGAAGATATTCGATAAAAAGAACCTCATTTTCAGATTTGATTGTCGTGATTAGTGTGCTTTGCATAACCTAAACTCTACTTTGATGTGTACGTACATTTATAGGGTGTCTCTTTAAGTCAGTACCGAACTGATAGGGGGGTGTAGTTAGTACAGTAACGGATGGGATATTAGAAGAAGAAGAAGACACGAGAGTTGCCGAGAATGTCCATATCTTCCACGTGAAAAGCTGTCATCTTCTGCATGGCCAAATTCGTCAGCCATAATATTCATCACATGTGATCTGATATTCATCACATTCATGGTTTGTGTTTAATTTGCGGCAGTTTGGTATTGACTCTGGAAATTTTTTCTAAATTGCCATGTTACTACGAAATACCAATATTCAACTGAAACCCATATGCGTATGCATCCATTTCTGCTAAGTATACGTATTATCTCAGTTTGGATGTATCGACTAAGTATTGAGACTTGTGCCAAATTTGATGATTGTTGTTGAAGTTGTAATTGGACAAAAGGCACTTCATGTGTTGCCACATGCCATAAAACCTTTTATCTTTCTCAAGTTACCATTGAACCTAGTCAACTCTATTCATGCTCTTTGCTTATTTCCTACCAAATTGGTACAATCTAGGCATGTGATCGGGCCGAAAGTTTAACAACATTACCTAGTTGAAAGCAATCGTTTTACATACAACTTTTTTATTCTCTCATCTTGCTTGCATCATCACTACACATTAATATTGTTCCCTTTTAGCGAAAAACAAGAAACACACAGAAATTTCATGATACCAAACGCCAATCAAGAAGAAATTTCTTTTTCTACGACTATGCAAACCGCATTAAAGGCACGTGGAGGGTTTTTTTCTTTTTCGGTAGTATCTTTTTAAAATATTGAATCACACATTATGGACAGTCAAAGAAAAGGCGAGTAATTACATGTTACCACGTAGCAGTGATGTTGCGAAGAAAGGAGAAAGTACTCATCGAGCAGTGGCAAGCACAAGACGCGGCTGCCCAAACAAATGGCAAATGTCGCCACTTTCGCACATTCGCAATCTACTCCTGGTTTCGTCACGTGCATCCTTTGCTTCCGATCACCGACCTCCCACTACCAAAATTATATCCCACTTTTCGCTCCATCAATACCAAAAAAAGGAATTGACAATTTATTTATTTTTTCGTGGGGAAGGTATTATTGGTTAAGACGGTAGAACAAAAGTAAAAAAACAAAACAAAAATTAAAGAAAAAAACTTAAAATTGGTGGTAGGAGTCTGTTTTATGTTTGTGGTGAGATGATGATGGATCTTCTAATTTAAAGTGCAGGTGGGTGTATACAGAATGATTTTAGACATCTTCTTCAGCAGTAGTATCAGGTGAGGTGAGTGGGAAACAGGTATCCTGGCCACCGGTGTTCCAGAGAAAGTGAGCGTAATTAGCTGCGTAATAGGAATTGGAAGGATCATTGGCTATAGCTTCCAAGAAGGTCTCCTCTGCTGCCCACAAGTCTTTCCTAATCCTCCAAAGAAAGGTTGCGTATTTGTTGTATGCCTCTGCGTCTCGTGCCTCTACTCCTATTGCTCGCTTAAAGTATTCTTCCGCCCTGTTCAATCACAATATTAAGAAATTCCCTTATCAGACATTGCACCGTTAATAACTTGGGAAAATATCACTCTGTAACACAATCTACTTTCAAACCTTTAAGCTAACTCTGGTAAGCAGTTAGGACACCAAGAAATTGATGAATGAAAGCAAGGAAATTATTTTATACCTATCATAGTCCTGTGCAACGAGGCAGAGGAACTGGGCATAATTGGAGAGTAGCAGAGCATTATCAGGCTCTTGGGACAATCCCGTTTGATATAATAGCTCTGTCCTCAAATATTCTTCATAATCATCTGGTTCGATCTTGGCTGTAATGGGTGAAACTAATCTCTGTATGGTCTCATGATCCAGAGATTCGTCTCTCCTCCAAGCCTGCATATGGGAAGCTTCTTCGAGAACTGAATTCCAGAGACTTAACTCTTCTTCTTCACTCACTTCCCCTGACACCGATTCTACTTCCCTTGCCGTTCCTAAGGATGACAAATGAGAAGCCCCATCAGGGACTATCGTCCGAAATTGATCCGACCGATCAAACCACCCGTCGCCATCTGTGCCACCGGCCACTGGCCTAACCTTGCCACCACCGCCATTATAACCGCCAACGGAAGCCGATTTACCACTCCAGGACGACATTGAGAACGTCTTGACTGTGGAAGAATCGAAGTTTTGACTCTTCTGGTCCTGAAATTCAACAATGGATGCCGTCTCTCTTAAAGACCCATATGGAGGAGGTGCAATAGCAGCGTTACTCCCCATAGAATACACAGTGAAGTTGGCAAGGAGAATCATCACATACACCATAAGAGTGGGCGTATGCGAGAAGACTTGTTGAAACAACCACACAAAAGAGGCGTGAATCTCCTTGTGTACTCGAACAAGAATTCCCTTCAAATCCTCAGTGAATAATGACTCCCTCATTTGCAAAGTAAAGCTCTGAAGCTCTCTGATTATAAACACCATAGAAGAAAACGCCTTTGTGATAGAGCAATAAGCAGATTCTCCTGCTTCCAAAAACCCATCCTGCCATTGCATTTTTCTCTTTATGATTCGAAGAGAAAGCGGGAGATCAACGCTATTGGCCTTCCGTTCAATACTTGCCGAAATAATAATATCCTCTGGCTCTTCGATCCACGGAGGCGGCGGCGGGAATTGGCTCAAAGGTTCTCCACCAAGAGTACTGCTGCTGCTGCTGCTACTAGTATTACTATCTCTGGAATCTTCAGAATCTAAAGGGTTGCTGGTGTCTTGATCAGAAAGGTCGAATCTGAGCGCCAACTCTTGGATTTTCTTGGAGAATTCTTCGTCAGAGAAGGCATCTAAGCTTGCACTGCACGCTCGTCTAACAATAGGCCGAGCTCTCGGCTCATCAGAGTATGTCCGGTGTAGCAGAGAGGACCCGTCTAGTCTATGTAAATAGGGCAGAGTTCCATCAGAACGGCACCGTCGTTTTGAAGATAGCAGGGCTCGAGAACAAATTGGAGAATGATGTATAATCGGCTGCGACCACTGAAAACAGGACGACGTAGCTGCTACTTTCACTCCCATTTTCTCTTCTCTTTTCCAAAGAAAAAATGAAAGACAAGCTTGTCAAAAGCTCTAAAGGAGCTGCAGCTTAGCTAAGCACAACATTAGAAAAAGATTATTCCAAATTCCGCAGATCGGATCAAAAAAATTTCGCCTTTCTTCCTTTTACCTGAAAGTTACCAAAAATATATTAGTCGACAAAAATTGAACCAAAGAGTCATTAAAATCTGGGAACAGTAAATCCTCGACTCATAGAACTGCTAAATCACAACTTCCCGCGTAAAACGGATCTCAAGAAACCAAACACAAACACACAATGACCCACAGACTTTACTTACTCGAATCGGTGTATTTCTGAGCTAAACGCCGGTGAAGATTCCTGCGGTAGTCCAGAATTAAAGCGGAGTACGAATCGTAGCCTCACTCGTGTTGAAAGAGAGAAGGGAGAGTCCTGTATTTATGGGCTAAACGCCGGTGAAGATTCCTACAGTAGTCCAGAATTAAAGCGAAGTACGAATCGTAGCCTCACTCAAGTTGAAAGAGAGAAGGGAGAGTCCTGAATCTACATATATATATATATATACAAGCGGCAGCAGTTGTTGCTCTGTACGATGTCAAGACGAGAGACTAGATAGAGACTAGACGCTAGATACTGGAGAGGCCATCCAACGAATAAATTACTAGAAAAATTTAGGAGAGAAAATAAGAGTTTATACCCAAGTAACTCCAGCTAATGAAAACAAAAACGCACCGTACGTTACGGGAAGAGCGGGTAGCCGGTGACTTTACGAGGCCGGTTTATGGGGTTTAAATTGGACCCGGGTCAGATGCCTCTTTGAGAGGCAACGGGAAGTTGAGTTTTGACTCCAGTGCGATCTGGATCCAATCTGTCCGTTATTAATGTGCCGCGTGTTCTTTCGGAGCCCATGATACTTAAGTCACACGTGTCGGTTATTTGCTCTCTTTTCAACTTCTACCTAAAAATCTGTCTAAACTTGTAAATATGTACCGAAGGAGGAACTAGTTGCAAACTCTTGAAATGTCAAAACCAAACTTTGCTTTCATGTTTCCGTATTCATTGAACACGTGAGAGAAACTTGTGTTGGAGAATGAAACTTAGTTTACGACGGATGTGTAAGTAGAACTAGAAATAAATGAAGGTTATTGACTTATAATGCTAAAAGTTATATAATTTGTGAGACGAGACGAGACGAGACGATACCAAGAGGACGAAACCAAGTATTGTGAAATGGTGCACGTAATAGTAAACCAATGTAAATGCCACGTAAACAGGAAACCGTACTTTATAAAGGAGAATTAACAAGTTAGCGAAAGGAAACGTACAAATGGTATGTATGTTTGAGAGGCATTACGGTCATTTATCACATGAAAAGGACATCTGCATGTTATTGGTTTTGCATATTAAAAGCAATAATATCTTCAATATTCAATAATAGATTGAGGTCATTTATTTTCAATATCCTGGCCTTTTCATAATTTTCAAACGAATGGAAATAAGAAAACAAAATATCTAGTCCAGTTGGTGCTTAAGAGGCGGACATTGACGGTCCAAAATGTGAAAGAGGTAAAAGCTGGATTCGAGCTCGATAGATGTTACGTCAGGGAAAGGAAATGGAGATGAGAGAGCAGAGTCTAGTGGTGATGGTGACGTCTTCACCAGTGGCCTGTAATCGCTAATTGACGATCTTTTTAACTTAACGCGCCCAAAATCATGTTTTAGTGCGGCTTTCGGTGCCTTCGCTTTCGTATTTCTATGTATGTCCCTTTGTCCGATCTCCGATGTCTTCCAAGTTGATCATTAACAGTAGTTCGTTGCAATTTGATGGCTTGATTTTACAGTTGTACCACCTTTTTTCTTTTTTAACTTTATTTGGGATTTAACCGAACAACCTATAACTTCAATTGATAAGTAACGAGGATGGGATTTCAAACATTTAATTACCAGTAAAGCAAAGATAAGAGCTATTAGACCCCGTGGGAGCATGTCTTTTTCTCACCAAGAAGCAGCCACAATAATTCCTTTTTCACCCTTCTATCTCAGGTGGGTGAAGCTCCCAATTTCAGCCCCAATCTGAAGGAAAGCGAAAGACAAATTTCAAATCGACTAACAACTTGTCAGGGATTGGACATTCCCAAGTAAAATTGGGAGGGATGCCTTGCATGGCCTTCTTTCAAGTTGGTTTTATGGATGGAGATGGCCAGGCCTTGTGGTCTCAAACACACCTTAATTGCCCAGTTTTGCTTCATCTTTTGCTTCCTCTTTGATATCAAAACCCTTGCCCATGAAAGAAAGATTGCCAACAGTTGATAAGTTGAATTTTCTTTTCATACCTATCAAATGCACCCTCTCTCAGAAGGATGAGGAAACCTATGACCATTTGTTCTTCCAATGTGAGTTTGTTGATCTAAGTGAAAGATGATTTTGCATAAATGCTACATGGTGAATGTGCCCAGTAGTTGGTGTGGCCACTTTGCACATCCCGAAAATCCTGCCAGGTGTCACTCTCTTTTACTGTTAAGACTATATGGGTTAAGAGGAGTCTTCGAAAATTTCAAAGCAGGAGCTTACCTAAGGAACAGTTCCACAACAATATGTGCCTGCAAATCAGAAGTTATATTAGCTTGCACAAGCTCGACTTCCAAAACCTAAATTACTGGTCTAGAATGTGGAATATTTAGACCTTTCTGAACCCATTATCCGGTGAACAACTGGAAGATGGGTGAACTCTTACTATTTAACATCCAGAAGGCGTTGACCTGGCATAATTAACGTGAAGCCTCTCAGTGGTAAGGAAATTGAAATTGACATTGAGCCGACTGGTACTATTAATCGGATCAAGGAGCGGGTGGTTGAAGTTCACCTACACTCCAAAGGCTAAACCATGTTGAGAAGCAGCTCGTAGATATAATAAGACAGCTTGTGACTACAATTTTGAGGTGGCTCGATCGGTACTCCACGATGTGGTGGTTTAAATTAATAGTCTTGTTATAGCTAAGTGTTAACAAGTTTGTAATGCTCTGTGGATAACTCTTGATTGCCTTTAAGGCCAAATTCACTATATTTTCTCTAAAAAAATAATCTTGCCCCTTCTTTACATTCGTCTTTTCAGGATGATGAATAGGACCGTTGGGAACTAGAGCTAACAACCAATAATATCAATAAGAGTTGTTTTGTGAAGGATACCACATTCTTTTAGTTATTTATCATTGAGTTGTACTGATAGCATCCGAGTATCGGTGCTTTTCTAAAGATAAAGACATGATATATTTCGTTATATTTTAGTTTTGAAATATTTTTAAAAATCGAGTTATATTTTATTTTTATTTAGTTATGTATTTATTGTGATTTTATTTACATAATAATTTACCGTGCCAGTTTTACTTATTTACTCTTTAACCTGCATCACTCTTTTATTATCACATCTGCATGTGGGTCTACCGGAAACAGCTTCTCTACTATGTAGGGGTAAGACTGCGTATTATCAAACCTTCCCAAACCCCGCTTTATTGCGAAACTTCGGACTGAGTGTGATGATGATGAGTTGTACCAATAGCAAAATCATCTATAATATATTGCTAACATTAAAGTGTTTGAAGGTGTTGTTATCTAAATATGATAGAATAATTAAGTGATATAATCTATAATATATTGAAGTGCTTTGGAGTGTTGTTTCTATCTAAATATGTAAGTTTGTCTTATTCAATTATTAAATTGAAGAACATGAGATATCTAAATTTTTATTTGATTTTAATTTTATATTGAACCTTCTTCTTTATCGCTACTCTTTATTAACATTTTAAACAAATACTAATTTAAGATAAACCCTGTTGTCCTTGTTATAATTATAGTGCTTTGTGTGATCCATTAGTTTAACCCTATTTTTTATTATCTTGAGAGAATCAAATTTCTGATACCATACTGTATCGAATTTTCAATATAATACAAAATTAGTATTTTTATTTTCAATGATAATATAGATATTCAATCTTTTAAATTTATGAAATTTAAAATAATAATAAAGATTTTAAAATTGCCAAATTGTTTCAACCACGTACAGCCACAGCCCTATTTATACTCATTTCATACTTGAAACGTTATTACTAGTTATCATAGTTACGCCAACTTACTAAAGTTTCAGATAATTTCAGGTACACTTAACCAACCACCTCTGTGCACTAAATCGTCCAGAAACATGCAGCAATGATGCAAAAAGTGGACGCGGTCTGAAGAGATTTGAATCGCATGATCCGTCAAGGAATAATGTAGATCACTTCACGAATTATTGTACAAGCCTAAGCAACTTAGAAAGTAGACAAGCAATAGTTTGCAAAGAGAAAGAGCCAACTTTGATGCTTATGGGAGAAAAAGGTCGAGGGGAAGAGAGCTGAAACTGGGAAGCATCATGTACTAGGAACGTGACAATGTTACCGACGTCTCTTTTTGATGAGGTGTTGTGGGTTAGAGACTTTGAACTTGCCACACAAATTGCTTACCTAACCACTACTTGTCCACTGCTGTAAAAAGGTTTGTCAGCCAGCACCGCTTATATATACTTTCGTGGTTTGGTTACTTCCTGCAGTTGCATACGCCTGCAGACCCTGTTGTCCTCTGCTTTTCTAGAAGAATTGATCGCAGACACAAAAGATCAACTTTTCTTCTACTTGTATGTATGTGCTCACATTATTGCTCATAGGAGTGGGGTTTAATCTGCTAAATGCCAAAACCATGTTGATAGTAACAATATTCTATAAAAATAAGTAAATACACTGAAGGTAATTCTAGCTATGTCACCTAAATTATATGTAATCCTGCTCACTGTCTAGTGATTTTATCTTGAAGGTTGAAGGAGAAATAGAATTTTATGCTTTTTAACATATGGGGGAAAAGAGCACGTTCAAAACACCCGGTTACTATGTTTGATATATGCACGTGGGAATAACTATGTTGGATATATGCACGTGGGAATAGCTTGAACATGGACTCTCATCTTGATCTCTGGCTACATCCGAATAGCAGGAAATGAGTACATATGGATAGACATGCCGCAGGAAAGTTGAAAAAACTATTATCGTTATTATCGCTTCATTGTGAAATTGTCCGAAATTTCACAATGAAGCGAGATATGGAGAGGTTCGATAATACGCAGCCTTATTCCTACATAATAAAGAGACTGTTTCCGATGAACCATCGTGTAAATGAAACAATATAACCTGAGAAAAGTACAAAGAAAAGTAAAAACTAGTTAATTATTTGACAAAATTTAAACATCTGCTCGTCCTTTTTTGGCAAAGGCACCTTTCTATTGTAGATTTATAGTACACCTTTTGCAAGAAATGGAACAAGTCTGGCCGTTACTTTCACCCAACAAGTCTCTGCATGTACAATTGTACAAATAGTAATGAGAAGTTGTACGACGATGCGAGTCGTGTTCCTTCTTTTTCCTTGTTTTGGATTCACAGATTTCCTACACGAGTATACGACGTTTGATTAATAAAATGATTCCTCGATCCATGGTTTATTTTATGATCACAAATTGGTGTAACAGACAACTCTGTTTGATACTAGAAAAATTAAACACCAATGTAAATAAAGGTTGCTAACGCATATAAAGACTTGAAGGTGGTCACATTTTGGCATATAGTCTAACAACCAACCATCGGTACCCTTTTGGTTGTTTTCGGAAAACAGGATTTGGTTCAGGATTACTTATTTTTTATTCCAGTGTTCAGCCGTGTTTGGTGACATAAAAATAAAATTAGTGGGCCAAAAACTCCTTTTGTTATCATGGGAAATAAATATCTTGATTTGGCCATCTCCAGTACACTTTCCTCCTCCACAAATAGTGTTGATCAAGTAAGATCTCCCATTACACAGTCTAAAAAGGATTAGCACCACAACCACTAATTATCTCCGAGATAGATTGATTTTCATTTTGAGTTAATCCTCACCCACTCATTTCCTCATCTTCTTGTAGCCATTTGATATATAAGCGGACGATATATATTTGCTACTTTCTCAACTTAGTGTCACGTTTTGCACATGCATGCAGCACCATAAACCACTACTGATCCTTGGAGTAATCCAGAGTATGCTTCATCATGTCACATAAGGCCATTTTTACCTAAACATCTATCGCAAAACAGATCAATTGTATAGCAATATCAAGATTTAATGTGTTTATGAAATATTATGGTTTGAGTTACTCTCTTATAGGAATTAGGTCCCCGTATGTGAAACCTTGTCCAGAAATACTAAATACACTTCCCGAACTGGATTGAACAATCACTTGAATACAGAAAGATAGGCAACCATGCAAGCTTTTAAACAGTTCTTGTAGTAGGAACCTCACTCTCTTCTTATTTTGTTCAACGAATCCCATCATATTCAATTTAATAAGGAAAGACGACTTGTTTCCATACTGATATGATTAACCTCACGATCTCTTATTAGCTTCTTTTCCTATTAAACTTCAATACATGACGGAAAGAGACATGCAATTGGGGTGGAATTATTCTTTTCTAATGCTATTATTGCCTGATTTGAGAAGTCATTGATCTCTAAAACAATTATTGTTTGGTTTTGAAATCTTGAAGGGAAGAACAGAGAAAGAAAGAAAAATCCCATGTTTACTTGCTTACAGTTCTGACTAGAAAACAAGAAAAGAGTTGTTAGGTTTGTAAGAGAGGATATAGCCAACAAAAGGAAAAGGTTGAGGTAGGAGGCCACCTTTTCATATGGAGGCAGGCGAATGCTATAGATAGGAGATCGGACAGGGACGTGTAGACGCCAATGTTACGCCAATCTCCTTATCTCCTCATCTACAAATTCTCCCATATAAATAAATATATCTTCCCGTCTCCACCAATATAAAAGCCTTCGATAGGTCCATGTTCCCCTCTCAAATCATCATTTTTTTCATTTGCACTATAATTTACTAAAATGTCTTCCCCACCCCACTCACTATATCTTATAGGAACGATAGTTTAACTTATGGAATTGCATATAGCTCTGTTACTCCTTCGGCTTTTGGTAGTGCGTATGAGGATGCATGATTGTTCGGTAGAACATTTCAGCGGTGGGATGGAGTCGAAATGACTAAGGATAGTTCAGTCGTTGGGCAGAACAGAAGAAAATATCCAAGTCGGTGGTCCACTTATGAAAGCAAGTGGTTGTTTACTTGAACTGTGCTCTCTCTGTAAATCTCTGGGACCACAGTCGATTGTCTTCTAACCAAAGGAAAGTAGGAAACTACCGAGTTCGAGCAGTAGACGACCAAGCTCGTCCTATACAAAATCAAGTTGTTGATGAGTGTTGAAATTTACTGATGTGGATGCTCTGAAATACAGCTACCATATACGTAAGTGTCACTTATAAACCAAACTTTGTCTATGACAAACACAAAAACGGGGACCAGATCCTCTTACCCTTTATTCTGGCTCTATCTTATCTCCTTTTTTATCCAAGCCATTTATTTATGTGGGTCTCATATAAATAGATAGTTTGGATCAAAAAGGGACAGGGTAGGACCAGAAGAACGGGGACAGAAGATTTCAGCTGACAAAAACGATTCTTTGAATGAAGAAGAAAGTTTTTAATTTGCAGGTTTCTTTGAAAATGGAATCAGACTTAACCTAAATTCTTCTAATTAACCAAAATGTTACAATTTCAAGTTACGGAAACCGCCTCTTTATAAATACAAAATGAAAGTTGCGTATAATTAATATCTCTCTCCCAACTTTCACGAAATTTGTGCATCACGGTTGTTATTCCGGAATACAGGCTTAAAAGTTTTTATCCGAACTAAACTCATTAATAATTCAGTAAGATTTATTAAATTTTTTTATTGTAATATTTTTACTAAAGTACAAATCAAGCCCTAATATTTTGGGAGTATATAAAAAATGTAAATTTTCAAATTAATTGAATTAAACTCGAATTAACATAACATTTGAGTATGTCAAGGTTTTCCAAATTGGGCGGTGATACATAATTTTTATTATTTTTAGATCCACTTTACAACTTTATCACCACTGACTATTCTCATCCCTAATTTCCACATTTTTGTCACTGTATCTAACGTCTGGGACACTCTTTCTGCACTCCAATGTCGTCGTCATCAACCATTTTCATCTTCGTTGCATTGGTTCGACCGATCCCTAACATTAATGTTTGTGTGGCCCACCGTTGGTCAGCATTTCCAATTTGGTGAGTTATTCTTCTTCATCTTGATTTTTCAGAACCTTAAGCTCTTTTATACTTCTGCAGTTATTGGTACTCTTTTATTTTACTGTTCTATAAGATTCAATTTTGAGATACACCTAGTATCATGCTAAGTTCACTTATATTTAGATATTTAAAACTCTTTGTTTTAGGAGATAACTATTACATGCCACATGTTCTTCATAAACTGTATATTACGTTGTTGCTATCAAGAAGTTTAAGATCGATGACTTCCAATCTTTGTATTACCACAGATTAATTAGAAGAAAAGATGTGATTACTAGTTAGATATTGTCTAATTCTCTAATTAGAACTTTCAATCAATTTTAGAGTTAGTTTTTCCTTTTCCTTTTCTTTTTCTTTTTCTCATATTTTTGGTAAAGTGTTAAGGTTTATGGTTGAAACCTGGGCTCACTTTAATTAGATGATTGAATTTTGATTTGAATGTTCGTATTTGTTAAGATTTCAATTGATATTTTGAAGATAACAAAACATAAGTGCTACTAATAAATTTTTTATTTTAATAAGAAACAACATGAGAACAAGATATAGTCAACCCAAGAAGATAGCTCAAAAAGATGATAAAGAAAAGTTGAAGCTTGCAACCTTTGAAATGAAAATTGTCAAGTAGAAAAAAAGATTAAGGGGCATCAAAGTCATTCTATATTTTGTAATATTAACTGTGATCTCATTTAATCACTTTAATAATCTTAAAGGCTCACCATGTATAAACGTTTCATCTTATTTCATTACAAAAGCCTTTCATTCATCACGGGGTATAAAAGTTTTTGTTTTAGAAGAAAAGCCTTTTGATATTCCAAATACTCCTTAGAAGACATTTTAGAAAGTTGTTTTGAATTAAGATTACATTAAACAAAACAAGTTTGAGCATTTGAAGTTGTAAAAATATTTAGGGGACTAATCGACCAATTTAAGTTAGTGATTAACTAATATAAGTTAAATGTATAATATGTGAGGTTATGGACACATTAGTAGACCAATATGGTGATATGGCTGATCAATGTCCTTTTAAAGGATACATTGGTTGACTAATATGGTTAAGTGGTCAACCAATATGTAATGACTAGCAAACTTTTATGTGCTAATGCACATTAATACATTAATATGACTTAGTGATCAACCAATATACATTAAACTTGTAACAAGGTTGTTTTTTGATATATTAAAAGACCAATATAATGGTACAATCAACCAATGTTCCCCTAAGGCACACATTAGTCAACCAATACGCCTTAGTGGTTAACCGATGTCTTAACGATGAGTGAATCTATGCATTCATTGTACTACATTGATCGACCAATGCCCTATAACTAGTCATTGTAATGACTAGTTTTTTACTCTAGCAACTAATAGGGTTCAAAACCTTATAAATACATATTTTTCATTAATTGTAGCATTAGGAAGTATTTGGGTGTCTTTTATACACATTTTTAGTGTTTATTAAGCATTTGAGCATTTATTATCTCATATTTGAGCGAGTGAGTCTCTTTAGTATTATCAAGTGATAAAGCTAGATATTCTGAGTTGAAAACTTTTGTTCAAGTTTGCATATTTTACTTTGGGGTATCCAAAGTGGCATTGAGGTTCCTCTTAATAGTTAAAAAAGATAGTAAATTGGTTTCTCTTTACTAAGAAAATATTGTACAAAGGTTATTCTTCGCATTAAAGGAAGAGTTATAGTGGAATTTCAAGAAGAGTCTTAGGAGTGGACGTAGGTAAGATTGTTTTCTAAACTATTATAAATTAGTTAATGTTTCTCTTTCCTTACCCTTTATACATTATTATTTAAATATGTCATTGAAATTCATTATTTTATGTCATATTTTCATCTTTTATAAATTGTATTCATTAATATACTAAGTAATATTTCTTTAGAATTTATCAACACCCCCCGCCCCTGTCATTAGGGACTAACAAGTGGCATCAGAGTATATCTATTAGGCTAACATTTTAAATGAAATCCTATAGCAAAGATCATATGGCATATTCATCAACATCATCATCATCATTCAACCAAAAGAGACAAAACATTAGTCGAGTCTCCTTCTTTGATGAGAATGACTATCTCTACCAGAAAACAAGGATGAAATTTTTCTTAATAATCAAAAGTTGAGATTTATGAAAAATAGTTTCATATGACCTATTTATACATATGCAAATCATAGATGATGAGAAGGTCCTCAAACTAAAGGAAGAATGGAAATATCAAGATAAGAGATTGATTTCTTTGAATAGAAAAGCCACAAATATCTTATTTTATGCATTAGGAATAAATAAATTTAATAGAATCTCTCTGTCTGAAATAGCTTATGAAATTTAGCATGCATTAGACATTACATATGAGGGCATAAATCAAGTTAAGGAGAGTAAAGTGAGCATGATAATCCACCAATATGAATTGTTTCAATAAATTATAATGAAAGCATTTCTAGCATGTACACAAGGTTCCCTAATATTATTAATGCTTTATTAGGTCACCTATGGAGATATGAGAAGCCAAGGTAACGACTATATAAGAAACCAAGGATACCATTGTAGGAGCTCATTAAATCTCTTCTCACATATTAAATAAGACATTAATAGAAACAAAAAAAATAATGCTTAAAAAAGAAAAAAAGACTTGACATTCAAACTCTAAAGGGAGGATACAAGGGAAGAAAAAGAGATATCTACAAGTGTATGCAGACTTCACAAAGAAATTCAAGAAGTTTTTAAAGAAGAACTTTTCTAAAAGAAAAAAGCTTTAAACAAGGTAAAAGGTAAAATTGATTCAAAACGCAATTTAATATTATTTCATTTCGATGTAGGAAATACAAGCACGTGAAGTCCTAATTTCCTCTAATAAGAGATAGTTACAAGCATTAAAAAAGATAAGAAGCAGAAGAAGAACGAAAATAAGAACAAAGCACTTAAATCATCAACTAAGTATGACACAAGTGAATTAAAAAATAAACATTTTAAAGGAGAGATAGTTTATATGTGCTTTACAGTTAAGGAACATGATGAGGTAATATCCAATTCTAATTCGTGTTATAGTGATAGTGATTTGACATATGATGAACAAGTCAAAATTTTAAAAATCATGTGTAAGAAAAGAAGAAATTTGTCTTTTAAACCTAAAGAAGTCCAAAAACTTTTGGATGCATACATAAATAAGAATAAAAAGATGAAAAGTATATTTTATAACATTAAAGGATCTAAAAATATAATCATTGATGACAATCATATATTAGGTGCAAAGCTTGAAAGTGAAAGATTAAAAAAGGAGATCAATTTTTTAAAGGAATAATTATCCAACTTTTCTAAAGGGGGTAACAAAATTAGAAAGCATGTTAGGAGCTCCAAAGAATTATAATAATAGGTAAAAGATAGAGTACAGTTGTAGGAATACACCAAACACCAAGACTATATTTTCTAAGAGAGACTATATGCATAGTGTAACACCTCATGTTAGGGGTTAAAAAATTTAGGAATTTTCAGTTCATCATATGCTTTGCATAATTAAGTATTCGCTAATATATGCATATGAATTTTGACGTATACAAATAATTGTACATGCATTCATGACATTTTTTGGGTATAATTAATTTATAAATGCGATTAAAAATGCGAATTGTGGAATATTTGTGTTAAAAATTTATTTGGAGACTATTAGTATTATTTCAAAATTTTTGGTGAAATTTAGAAAATTTCTGAAAATTTGGGGTATTTTGGATTTTGGACTAGGAAAATTATCAAGTGACAAGTTAAGTGGTACATAAAAGTTAGTATGATTAAGCCTACGAATTATTGACATTTAGCATCATTCATTGTGTGATAAATGGTCTGATATGTTGGAGACATGTGGCAGCTTGCATGAAAGGCAAATGGGAGTCATGCATGGAGCCATGTGTCAATATAATAACAACACACATTATTGGAAGGCAAATTACTGTAACTCATTGTTTGTCTTTCGGATTGCTTGATCTTCACCGAACATCACCGAACTCTCATCACCAAAATACTGGTGTTATCCTTTGCATGCAAACTTTTCAACCCAGCTAGTGTTTGTGTCTGCCTTCTTATTGTTTTCTTCCCCCATCCACCGAAACCATGCTTCTCACTCTCACTGTTGGAATTTTCTGAAACAAGTAAGTTGTGTTTTAAGTTGTTATGGATATTGTAAATGCTTTGATGATGTGTTAGTGTTGGAAATAAACACATGCATGAGTTATGTAAGTTGTGTAGTCGGTTAGAAAGATGAGTTGATATATTGTATAGTAATTATGCATGGTTTTACCATAGGTGAGTTTTAATTTTGGTGTTTAGGTTGAATCTTAAGTTTTGAGTAGTATGAGAGTAAGATGGGCTAGAATGGGAGTAGAAATGCAAAGAATATAAGTTAGAAATGGTGTAGGAACTGTAAAATAAGGAAAGAGAGAGTGCAGAAAATGTGACAAAGGTTGAAGATGATGAATAGTAGTGAAAATTTTCTGATTTTGATATTGGTATTTAATCTTGCATTTTGAGTTGTTTTAGAGTAAGGTGAGTTGAAATGGGAGTGGAAACGTAGAAAATATAAGTTAGAAATGGAGTACAATGGATAAATCAGTAGGAAGAGGCGTGAAGAAGTCTGCAACTTCGGTGATGAAGGAAGAAACCTGCGTTTTTAGAGAGAGAAGAGAAGATTAGTTGCACCAAAACCGAATTGTGTTGACTCTTTTAGCCACAACTTTGTCATCCGACCTACAAATGACTTGAGAATTGAACCAATAGACTCCTAAGACATTTTTCTTTCTCTCCATAAAAATTTAGAGCCATCTGAATTGATTTGAAAGAGATTGATTGGATGAAAGTGAGGAAATGTGCTGGAATGTCATGATCTGGAGAATTTTCACTGAACATGCTTCGGTATTATGATTATATCTTGATCTTTAGATTTCCAAATGAGTTGATTCTTGATTCAGATTAAACTTGAGACATATTTCTACAACTTTCTTGAAGAAGTTGAATTTTGATTCTATCTCTAAGACTTTCAAAAATGGTATGGAATTGAGTCTTGTCTTAGGCCGTGCACTGCAAGGGACAGAAATCGTATCCTGTAGAGTTTGAATAAACTGTATTGATGCAGGCCAAATTAAACTAAGGTGTCTTCACCAAAGTTGTAGCTTATTCTCGTAGCTTTAATTTGGTATACAGTTTGTAATTTTTGGATATCTGAGCTGAAAGATATGAGTTGTGAAAATATAGGATATGATTATGTACTAGCTAAAAGTTCAAATGTGTACAGTATGTGGTATTTTGTACATAACTCTTTGAATACTGAATCAAGTTGGATTATTTTGGATTCATTAGAAACTTGAGACACTATAGAACAACTTTCCAGAAGGAAGTATTGCCTAATTTTGTCATTTACCCTACCAAATTAATTATGCAAAGTTGACCCGAAATCATATGGGTAGAAAATCTGAAGTGGTCACTTAAGTTATGAAATTGATTTCACATTGTTTTATTTTGGTCCAAATTATAAGTACCAAATGTTATTAATGTGAAATTTGATATCTGATCGGTTTGATGATGAAAATTACAATAAGATACCTGGAATTGTCATGAACATGTATCATTCACATTCAGTTTAATCATGCACAATAGTGATTTGTATATGTGTTAAATGATATAGAGGAACGCATAGAGCGATTATTTCCAGATATTGCTGCGACTTCAAGGCAATAAGCAAATGGGAGCAATTGTAAGTAATTTAGATGATAAATTTTGTGAGTAAACTAAGATGGTCTCACTTTGATTTGTCTTGTTTATTACTGTATTGAAATTGATACTGATGAATGTGTACTGAATTGTGTACTGATTTTGGACATGAAGGTCCGAGATGTTGATTGATGAATGTGATATTGAAGTGCTATTTACCTAACTTTGTTCTACTTGTTGAATTTGATTTACGCTGATGGTATTCTGAATTCCGGACAATGATTGTCCGAGACGTTTGATGCATGCTTATATTATTGGAAGTGCTACTTTCTTTGCACATGAAATGTCTGAAATGACTTTGTTTTATTTTAAAACTGTTAAGTCCTAGTTGTGGGTAAATAGGTATGCCTAGAAAGGTCTGAAGCTGCTCTTATTATTTACACCTCAGGATCTCTTATTATTGACACCTCGGTGTCTCCTGTATTGACACTTTGGTGTCTCCTGATATCGAGACATATGTCTCTTCTGCTGATACCAATTATGGTATCTCATGTATAAGTCCCGTTACCCGCTTCTGTAAATGGATTTAGCAATCATCTGGTTTTGTATTATGATATCTGTTTAATTCTGACATAAGCTAAATTATGTTATGATTCTGAAAGATTTATAACCTCCTATGTTATGCAGTTCTGTTAATTATAAAACCTGTTCTGAAATGTATTATGTCTGATTTATTGTTAAAGAAATCATTTAATATAGATTAGTTATTACTTACTAAGCGATATGCTTAACACGGTGGATTTACCCCGTGTAGGTTCAAAGTGAAGATTATAAGGACTGGGACGAGTCAACCGCAATGGCCAATGGAGTCTGAGTCTTGTTTTGATAAAAATGTAT
>JAOTBA010000008.1:24829047-24840683 GCA_025629845.1 Erythroxylum squamatum | reverse complement strand
CCGTAGTGCTTTTAAACCTCCAAACACAGTCTATTTCTTCCTCTCATCTCACGATCGCGACATCCCAACTTTTTCAATAGCCATTTTTTCAGAAACTCGACTACAGATTTGCATCTTCTTCCTCTCTTCCATTTTTCTCCAGATTTCTCACTTCTAGCTTATTCAGTGAACACATATAACACTTAAACTAATTCTTATAGTTTCATTTCAGCTCATCATAACTCAAACAAATCAAAAAATTCCAAGATTCAATAAAAACATCAAAAAAATTCGAATCTCATTTACGCAGCTTCCAATTTTCTGCATTTTCTATTTTCTGTCATTTTCAACAACACAAGTACTTCAAATCATTTCATTATCACAACCTAACCAAAAGCTACATTCCATATCATTAAACTCATTTAAAACCCTTTCTACCAATACTTAACATATTCATGCATGTACAGTGAAAACAGACTTATGCGTACTTCACACTGTCACCGAAATGCTTCATACACAAATCATGCATGTATTCCTTTCTCAACTGTGAAACATCATCAAACTTATTCACATCACCAGAAACTTGAAATTTCACTTACCTTGCTTTTAAAAAAACCACCAGTAGTGAGAGTGAAAAGCAAGGTTCGGTGTTGAGGGAAAAACCAAGCAAAATCGAAGAATAAACAATGAGCTTCATCTTTCTCAACTTGTGATTTTAATTAACTCATTGACACATGACCCCATTGCATGTGAGCCATTTGTCATCCATAAAGAAATGCTACATGTCCAAATACCATTGGTCTATTTTTCTTAATATTCCAAAATTTCTAGAAAAATTCCTAAAATTCCCAAAAATTTCGAAATAATGCCAATAGTCTCGAATGAGTTTTACATAATTTAATCACATTTATAAATCCATTTTACCCCAAAAATGTAATTGAATTTATGCATAATTTATTTGTATGTTTCAAAATTTGTAAGCATATATCAGCGAATACTTAATTATGCAAAGCATAAAGTGCACTGAAATTTCTAAATTTTCTAACCCCTAACATGGGGTGTTACAATTACCTTTGACTTTAGTTCTTATAATGGACTCAACTTATAATTAACTTTTTGCATACGTGAGAAGATGTTGTTATGATTGTTGGATATTTTTCTCTTTTTAGGTTAACTATCAACTATGACAAAATGTACAATGATTATGGCACATTATAGGTGGGAAAAATAGTAGCCCATTGTAAAAAGCATAGAGATGTGCTCTCCACGTTATGGGAGGCTGCTAATATGTACCCTGAGACATAA
The DNA here is from genome assembly GCA_025629845.1 of Erythroxylum squamatum. Classification (NCBI taxonomy): domain Eukaryota; kingdom Viridiplantae; phylum Streptophyta; class Magnoliopsida; order Malpighiales; family Erythroxylaceae; genus Erythroxylum; species Erythroxylum squamatum. Next base: position 24,839,399 of record JAOTBA010000008.1, on the reverse strand, counting down.
AACCCTATTGTGGAGGATATCCTAGCCGATGTGCCTTTAGGGCATAACTTGATCATTGACTCCTATAATTTATAATTGAACTCCAATTAGAATGATATCAGATTCTTTAAATGAAGAAATTCAAGGCACCGTGATATATAAATCAAGTAGTCTTAAAGGGCTAGATAGTAAATTTTGACGGTTGGCTAGAATTCTTTGATATCTAAGAGCTAGTCCTAGAGTTCATGTTCTGAGTGGATGAGAAGAAACTGCATAGGATAATGAGTCAATTATTAGAATTAGTTATATAGTGTATCGCTTTGGAAGGAAAGAAATTTGAGGTGTTTATATAATACACTTCACTCATCTGAGGTTTTCACCAAGATTCCCTAAATTGGATAAAGTCATTGATTCTAGCCCAAGATATTAGGGTTAGGATGAAAAAAGTTCCCTCTCACATCTTGAATGTATATCTTTCTAATTGAGGTTTGCTAACAGTAATGTATTCCAATTATTTTTTGGCAACATTCTAAGCAACAATGTTGTAATATGAGTTATAATTTAGTTCCTTATGCTAAGACTTTGCCTCTTTTTTAGTTGCTCTTCTTTACTATTAATACATTTCTTTTCTTTTAATTTTTTTGATATAAATATCTTAATAGGGAGTAATTATGGAAAAATATTTTAACTTTGAAAGATATTGATCATGATAGCTTATTATGAGTTTGATAGATATTGTGATTAATCTTTGATGACTAATTTAATTTTAATTTGCTTCATTAATTTTACAAATGGATACTATGTAAACTATGATACTTTTTTTAAAATAATTTGGTACAAATAATTGAGTTAGAAGTGAATTTAAGCAATTTTCATTATCCTAATAAAGAAAATCAAAGTGTGAACAAGTGAGCAATAAATAAATTCACTTCACCGACATCAAACTAAGTCAAAAGTTTGAAATTAAAGAGTACTGTTAGTAGACATTTGAAATGCTATCGTAATTAAGTAACAAAGAGTATTCATGATAAGGTGTTTACTCTCACATCAAAAGGTTAGATGACTTTTCAAACAAGCATCTAAATGATCTTGTGTTAATTTAAAGTTATTAGTTTTACTATTTTATTAATACGGGGTATGTAAATGATTGAAAGTTGAAGATTTTTTTCTCATGTATGTTCATTTTATGCATTGAGTTGAATTTTGTGGATTCATTTTACATTTTAATGATTGTGGAGTGAATTGACTTGATTTATAACTTAACGCAAGTATTTGAATGCCTAGCAATTTGATAAGCTTTACAATTAAATGAATGATGGAGAATCTTAGTTAGTGTGATTGATTCTGTTAAATTCTTTCCTAGAGTTGCCACCTATTTAAGTTATAAGTAATAAAATTATTTTTCTTAAGGACAATCAAATGCTTAAGTATGAGGGAATTTGATAAGTGCTAAATACGCTATGTTTTCTATAGGATTTGGTACTTAAACGACTTATATGTTTTAGGTCTTATTTTAGTCCCTTAATAAATATTCAGCAACATTTGAGTCAAATTGGAGCAAATTTAGCACGATTTTAGGCTAAGGACTCATAATATAACACTTACACAATTCTTTGTTCCATCCATGTGTTCTCACATTGACCATTATATTTCTGGGAGAGTTTGCTACATAACTAAATATGACATTAGGAGCGATATGTGTTCTTACCATTTTCAACATTGGATCATTTTGTTTCCTTGAGAATTTACCAATATGGTACCATGTTATGCCAATGGTTTTTAATATGAGAGCGATATAGCACCATGTTTATAACTCGTGTTAGCAATGATTATTATAAAAAAGTTCCAAAGAGTGGTTTAAGCAACATGGGGGTTAATATGGTCTTGCGTTTGACTTGTGTTGGTTAAAACTTTTGTATTTTTTTGTTTAAGAGGAAGCGATGTCAAAAAAATAAAGGAGATCAATTGTAAGCTTATTAAAGTAAGTGGGATAAAAAGAGAAGCAACCTTAAAGAAAAGTTTAAGAAGTCTATTAATATTCATTCAAGAAACATCAAGATTTAAGCTTCATGAAAAGACATTCTTTTACCTTTTATTTTTATTGGTTTTCTTTACTTTAACATAAACTAAATTAGGATATTGATCTACGTGAGATGAATCCTAGACCTTATGTTTGAATTGATTCTTTGTTTTTAATACAAGATTCTAGTTTCCTTCAGAATTATTCATGTTTACTTTTTGTGTTGAATTGAAGTAGTGAACCTAGAAGATTCAAAATTGAAAATCATATATAGGAATTGAGAAATCACACGTATATTAGATCAAAGTATGAATAATGAAAGTTGCATAGAATCCTAAAGATAGGGTCACAAATATCTCCTAAGTTAGAGTCAAATCAATCAAGAGAATTTATAGAGTGAATAAATGCATTCTTAGAGTTTTGACAAGAAAGAGATTTTAATCAATCTACTTAAGGATATGGACTATATGTCTTGAGAAAGAATATAGTTATAACTTTGCCATTCTTACCTGTCTAAGAAACTAGGATTGATCATTAAATTAAGTTTAATTCAAGAACAAGGGGATTTTTTATTTGAATCTTATTTATCCACTTGTTGTTTTATTCTTATCTATTACCTTGATTGGTTGTTTCCTAATCATTTTTTTCACTTTTGCTAATTTTATTTTTTAAAATCAGTCATTCTTTTCATTACATTAGATAATAGAAAGACATATAATATTAGTAGTTATAGTCTTTATAGAATTGACACTTGCACTAATTGAAACTATACTTTATAAAGTGATAAGTGCATTTGAATCACTAATTTCTTAATATTTTTTTGTGTTTTGAGAAATATGAAATCAAATATAAGAACATGACTTAAGACATGCCCATACTTGGTCCTGTTTCTTAGCCCATACCTTATCCTGTGTCTTAGAAAATTTTAAAACACCATTGCAACCTAATAAACTAGTAAAAAAATTCTTCAATCTATCTCAACTCTCTCTTAATTTCTTATTCTATCTCACTCAAAACTTCTCCTAAATTAATTTTAACGTCAATTTCAAAATTTCATTTCCATTTAAACCTACATTACTTCACTTTTCTTTATAGAATTACATATTTCACCAAGTTACGGTTTGTTTTTCTAAAAATTTAGGAATTTTAAGTTTTATGTTGATTTGTGTCATTATCTTGAATTCTAGGTTAACTCACAATGACTAAGAGACTAACTTCAAGCAGAGGGAAAAAAGAAAAAAAGAGTGGGTGTGGGTTTCGCAATATAATACTAATAACACTCTCAAAGCGAACGCCCTATATTATGTTTCATAATAAAACCCATATAGAAAGGTATACAATCCTTAGAAATTGACCATTTGAATAAAATAGAGAATTGGATATGCATGCCTTATTAGAAAACGGGTTGAGGGAGGAGGATCAAACAATAATTTTTAATGTGGGATGGGCAAAGTTGTTTATAATAATAAAAGATGCAAATAGGGAGCTTACCGCTTGAGTTTGAGCAATATAAAAATTTAGACAACCTAAATGAGGTAGAATATTGGATAAAGGTGAAAATAATGCAATGTCCCCTATCTAATTTGGAGTTAATTACGTACACTTGAGTATTTAAGTTTTGTCAAACTTCTATTGTAAACTTTTTTTTTAAGTGTAATTATCACTATCTTCTTTTTGTGTGATATATCATATGGAGCTTATAATCATAACCCTACTATAACCAAAAGCACTGATATCTCTTCACTTGTAGTCTGTTATCTACATTAAGTTATTGTTTATACTATCGCTAGTAAAAGGGAAAGTGCGAAGGTGATAACCCTTTGGGACTTATTTTGTTTGTAGTGCATAGTGAGGCATTACTATGCAACTTTATTTTTTCTTTTCAAGATATTTAAAGTATATGACAATAAGGAACAAGGAACAATATGTGGAGGCTTATACATCACTCGCGTAACATCCCGTTACCCATGTTAAGGCTAGAATTGTGATTTATGAGAAAGTACTGAGAAATTAGGAAATGCACATAATGCTTTAGTTAAATATGACATGCACATTTTTGCACATGAATATGATTGTAAATGCATTCATTGACTTTTTTCGGGTATAATTGATTTATAAATGCGATTAAAATGTGAATTTTGAGTTATTTATGTTAAAAATTTATTTGGAGATCATTAGTATTATTTCTAAATTTTTGGTGAATTTGAGGTACATTTGGACTAGGACAAATGTCAAGTGGTAGGATAAATTGATACATGAAAAATTTGGATGATTAAGCCTAAAACTGAGTGACATTTGGAATAGTTAAATTGGTGAAAAACGGACTAGTAATTAAGTGACAAATGAATCAATTATTGTTTGACAAGTGGACCAATAATTAGGAGACATATGGACTGATTAATTGGGGACATATGGAAGCATATTGAGTGGATTAGTGGTAGCATCTTGATTAGGAAAATGTAAGACATGCCTTAGGACAAATGTTATGCTATACAGTTGACTCCTGGCATGTTGATGGAGCAAATTCTAGCAGCAATGTTTCTGTTGTTTCTCTCACCTTTCTCCACCGAATTTTCTCCAACTTTCTCCTCTGTAATTTGCCTGAACCCTTGCCAAATTGCTGCACCAAAACTAGCTTTTTACCATACACAAAATAGCTAAGAAAACCAACTGAAAGTTACCTTCATCTTGCTGTCCAAAATCAACATGTTTTCATCATAAGTTTGTGATGAATTTTGCTTACATGGAGATTTGATTTAATCTGAAGTTTGAGCTGAATTGAAAGCCTAACAAGTAGGTGACAATCTGATCCTTATGATATGTTTAGTACTATGAGAATTATGCCTGAATTGAAAAGACATATAGGAGATATTGGTGAAGATGTAAGCTGGAATGTTATGAACTGGAGAATTTTCATTGAATAGACTTCGATATTTTGATTATATCTTGAACAGTAGATTTCCAAATACGTTGATTATTGATTCAGAATAAATTTTAGACATATGTCTACAACTTTCTTGAAGAAGTAGAATGATAATTCTTTCTCTAACCATTTTAAAATCTGGATGGAATTAGAGTTAGGAGTTCTGTTACAGTTTAAAAACAGTTTGAACTATTTTGGATATAACTTTCAATATACTGAATCAAATTGTATGATTCTGGTGTTATTAGAAACTAGAAACATAATGGAACAATTGTATAGAATAAAGTGTTACTGAAATACACCATTTTACTTTTCATAATGATCATGCAAAGTTATCCCGAAAAGGGGTGCTAGGATGAAAATGCTGAGATGTGCAGGAATTTGATAACTGGAATGTTTTTACTGAACATGCTTTGGTATTTTAGCTATATTTTGATATGTAGATTTCCAAATGAAATTATTCTTAATTTAAATTGAACTAGAGACATTTGGGTACAAATGTTAAGAAGAAATTGAATTTGAATTTTGTCCTTAAGGGTCTTGAAATTTAGATTGAAAATAAGTCTTGGCTTAAGCAGTAGCACTACCAGGGACAGAAATCAGGTCTTGTTATTATTGAATAAACTGTATTGATATAGGCCAAATCAGACAAAGGTGTCTTCACAAAAGTTATAGCTTATTCTCTTAACTTTCGATTGGTATAAAGTTTGTAATTTTTGGATATTGGAATTGAGAGATTTGAGGTGTACAACTTGAATGTATGATCATGCATTAGCCAAAATTTCAAATGTGCATAGTCTGTGGTATTTTGAGCATAAATCATAAAATAATGAATCAAATTGTACGATCTTAGTATCATTAGAAACTTAAGACATTGGAGAACAACTTTTCAGAAGGAAGTGTTGCCTAATTTGGTCATTTACCTTATTAGAATAATTATGTAAAGTTGACCCGAAAGCATATTATGAGAAAAAAACTGAAATGATCAATTGGGTTATGAAATTAGTTTCACATTATTTTGTTATGGTCCAAACCCTAAGTAAAAATTATATTAATGAGGGTTTTGCTATCTAAATGATATGGTGACAAAATCTCGATAAGATACCCAGAATTGCCATTGAACATGCATTGTGCATATTGCTTATACATTGATGTGCATAAAGAAAGACTTATACATTTGTGCAAAATTGTGATATATGTAAATGTGTTTTGTATGATATAGAGGAGCATATTGGACACCAATCAGACATTGCCAAACCATCCAGGAAATAGCATATTGGAGCGTACTGTGAGTAACTTAAGGTGGTCTCACCTTGATTTGTTTTGTTTATTATTGAATTGAATTTGATATTGTTGAATGTGTACTGAATTCCGGACAATAACTGTCCTAGGCGTTTAATGCATGTGAATATCATTGGAAGTGTTACTTGTAAGTGAATGAGAATGACTAATTGAATTTGATATGTACTGATTGTGTTCTGAATTTCAGACATGAATTGTCCGAGGAGTTTAATATTTAGGTATGTATTGGAAGTGTTATGAATTGTTGCAAAACTCCGTATGATATTTGAATTCTCAACGAAAGTTGAATGTTGGACTTAGGTCCGATGATTATGAGATTCTGACTCTGCATCATTTGTGATTGTTATACATGGTAAATTTTGTAATTTATGCATTTGATAAAATGCATGCTTAGATAAAGGCGTTGTGACCAGAGCAACCAGTTTGATAGGGCTTTGAGCTTGGTTTTCTACACGTAGAGCTTTGCTCCCTGATTTCTGTCTGCACGTAGAGCTTTGCTCCGTGATATATGTTTCTGACTAAGCCCAATGGGCCAGTATTTATATCCGTATGTGAAAGGCACTCGATCATAACAATAATAACAAATGTGGAGTCTCATATGCATCCGAAACAACTCCCATTAGACATAGTACAAGATTGAGAAAAGTTCCAACTTGGATGAATGACTATGTGTCAAATGTTGAGCATCATATATTAAGCCACCAAAGACCCCGACATGTCAGTAAACCTACCAGATACACTCCTCTTACCTACCCATACACAAGATCACATAATTCACATATAATCATTCAGATCTTGTATAATCCAATTACACACATTACCATGACAAATCATGATATCATTGCGAATCAGAACATATATATATAGATATATAAATATATATATATATATATATATATATACATATACATATATATATGTGTATATATATATATGTATATATATATATACGTGTATATATATATATGTATATATATATATATGGCTCAGAGGTCTATCAGCTGGCATCAGAAGAGTTGTAGCTTTTGTTGTGTAGTCTTCCTAGAACTTGTATAAGGTTTTGTAATATTTGTTAATGTATACAGTGTAAGCTTTTGTTCAATGAACACAGTGTGAGTTTTTGACAATGAATGCAAGGAACGGTTTTAATTTGATGACTTTTAAATTATGTTAGATGATGCCATTTAAGTTGGATTTATGTTTGCTTTATTATGCCATTATTATGCCATTATCATAGGATATGTACTTGATTGTCCTTGGGTGTTTGGGTAGATACTTATGGTAGTAGGCTGTTGAATTTTTTATATCAGAGCATGGTTTGACATCTTTAGGGACATAATATGATTAATAGTGAGAGATTCAGATAGTAATCATAACTTTTGATTGTTATAGGTCACCTTCCATAGGAGATCAAATTGGAGAGTCAGCTAATATAGAGTCTGTAGGAGCCAATGGGGAGTCTCCTATACTTGAGTTTGCTCAAATGCCTCCAAGAATTCTCGAGAGGTGAGAAAGAAGATATGATAAACTGAGAAAGCAGGGGGTTGTAGACTTCCATGGAAGTACAGACCCGACTGAGGAAAAAGGGTGGTTAGAGAGAACTGAAACAGAGTTCGACCAAATGGACTGTGAGGCAAATGAAAGATTTGATTATGCGGTCTCATTACTGCAAGGTCCAGCATACTAGTGGTGGAAGACTATTCTGGGCAGTACCACCAGACCTTGTAGTTTGACCTGGGAAGATTTTCTGAGGGTGTTCCGAGAGAACTATATGCCTAAGATTTACATGGATCGGAAGATGAAATAATTTTTAGATCTGAAGTAAGGTAGGCTCACAGTGGCAGAGTATGAGATAAGATTTAATGAGTTAATGGGATATGCAACTGCATTGATCCTAACTGAGGAAGACAAATGTACACGGTTTGAGGACGGTTTGAACATGGAGATCATAATGAAACTAGCCATTTCTAATTTAGGTAGTTTCATAGAACTCCGAGCGGCCTCAATCAGAATTGAACAGTTGTTGAAGGATGGACAGGGAGAGTATAGATAAGAGGTTAGAGAAAAGTGGTAGGATGAATCTCAGGCTGATTCTGGCAGAATCTTCAGAAAGCGCCAAAACAAAAAGTCTCGATTCTAGGCTAGATTGAGACAATCTGGATCCCGATCAAGAGGTGGATTTGTTTAGATTGGGAGAAGTAGAGGACAAATGCCCTCCAGCCAGACTCAACAGCTGCCTGATTGTGAACACTATGGTAAAAAACATGGTGGTGAATGCTGGAGGGTAACTGGAGCTTGTTTCTGTTATGGCTCGGTAGAACATTTGATCAGAGATTGTCCTAAGATGTTAGGATCACAGTCTGGAGCTAGAGGAGGAACATTGACTAAGACAATGGTTCAGCAAAGTAGAGTTGGCAAGTCTATACAGAGAGGCAGAGGTAGAGGCAGAACTCAGTCAACAGGGCCCAGTGTCAGGACAGAGGTATGGAGTAACCAGTTGCAATCTCAGGCCAGGGTTTATGCCATCACCAGATAGGAGGTGCAGAATTCCCCAGATGTGGTAGCAAGTGTGTTGAATGTTTTCATTTTGAAGCATATACATTAGTAAATTCAAGATCTACACATTCATTTATCACACCACATCTGGCATCTAGATTGCATTGTGAGCGAGAGATACTGAAATGTGGGTTAGAAGTGAGTACTCCAGTGGGTAGCACAATAGTGATCGGTCAGTATGTAAAAGGTGCATAGTTCGGATTGATCATGCAGAGTTAGAAGCTGATTTGATTGTATTACAGTTAAAGGAAGTTGATATAATTCTTGGCATGGATTGGCTTATCGCTCATCGGGCTGTGATGAATTGCTACACCAAGGAGGTAGTTCTTGAACCCCCTAATGAGTTGAGAGTGGTGTTTCAAGGAGTTATTCAAGTTGTGCCAGCTCGACTAATTTCATTTATGAGTGTGTTGAAACTGATCCGAGGTGGATGTGAGTTTTATTTGGCCCATGTAGTTGATACTCAAAATGAATAAACCATTCAAAATATTCCAGTTGTTAGGGATTTGCTGGATGTGTTTCCTGCAAAACTACCAGGTTTACCCCCAAAACGGGAGATGAATTTCCAAATACGTTGATTATTGATTCAGAATAAATTATAGACATATGTTTACAACTTTCCTGAAGAAGTAGAATGTTAATTCTTTCTCTAACCATTTTAAAATATGGTTGGAATTAGAGTTAGGAGTTCTGTTACAGTTTAAAAATAGTCTGAACTGTTTTGGATATAACTTTCAGTATAATGAATCAAATTGTATGATTCTGGTGTTATTAGAAACTAGAAACATAGTGGAACAATTTTATAGAAGAAAGTGTTACTGAAATACACCATTTTACTTGTCATAATGATCATGCAAAGTTATCCCGAAAGGGAGTGCTAGGATGAAAATGCTGAGATGTGCAGGAATTTGATAATTGGAATGTTTTTTCTGAACATGCTTCGATATTTTGGCTATATTTTGATATGTATATTTTCAAATGAAATTATTCTTAATTTAAATTTAACTAGAGACATTTGGCTACAAACGTTAAAAAGAAATTCAATTTCAATTCTGCCCTTAAGGGTTTTGAAATTTAGCTTGAAAGTAAGTCTTGGCTTAGGCAGTAGCACTACTAGGGACAGAAATCAGGTCCTGTTGTTATTGAATAAACTGTATTGATATAGGCCTAATCAGACAAAGGTGTCTTTATAAAAGTTATAGCTTATTCTCTTAGCTTTCTATTGGAATAAAGTTTGTAATTTTTGGATATTGGAATTGAGAGATATGAGGTGTACAACTTGAATGCATGATCATGGATTAGTCAAAATTTCAAATGTACACAGTCTGTGGTATTTTGAGCATACCTCATAACATAATGAATCAAATTATACGAACTTGGTATCATTAGAAACTTATGACATTGGAGAACAACTTTCCAGAAGGAAGTGTTGCCTATTTTGTCATTTACCTTATCAAAATAATTATGTAAAGTTGACCCGAAAGCATATTATGAGAAAAAATCTGAAATGATCAATTGGGTTATGAAATTAGTTTCACATTGTTTTATTATGGTCCAAACCCTAAGTACAAA
>JAOTBA010000008.1:24775251-24787060 GCA_025629845.1 Erythroxylum squamatum | reverse complement strand
ACCCTTCTCTTCTTCTTTCTTCAATCTCTACTCAAACCCTAACTTCCATTTTATCCCATTTTCGAACCTAACACAAGCAAAGATGGAACTTACCTCTCACAAGTAGATTCCTCTTCCTTTTTCTTCTTCTTTCTTCTTTCCTCCAAGCCTCCTACGGCTCTCCCTCTTTCTCCTAGCCGAAAGCTCCTTCTTTCTCCTTAGCTCACGATTTTGCTTCCCTCTTCATTTGGTGACTTACGATAACTTGCTTCCCTCTCTTCCTTCACTTCATTTATTTCTCAACTTAAAATCCTACTCCCAAAACTACATAGTTTTGGGCATCCCATTAACTTATAATGCTAGTGGGCTCTCCTCCTCACAAGCCCACTACATACTAATCCACCCATTTCTAATCCTCCTTCTTCTTATTCCACTACTCTTTAAGCCCATTCTTCCAACAAGCCCTTATTTCCCTTCTTCCATTAATAAGCCCAATACTACTAATCTAACACTCTAGTCTAGTTCTAATTTCTAATTCCCCTTTTCAATACTACTAAAAATAAATAAGACTCATCTCTAAAAAAATATTAAACCATTTAAAAGCAAAAATTAAAAGATAAGCAAAAGAATAATAAAAAAATAAAAATAAATAAAGGAAAAAAAAATTTCGGGGCCCAACAGCAACGCACAAACAAATGGCTTGAGGGTTCTGTGGAAACAAAATGAGAAACGGAAGTTTACACCATGAACAGAATGAGTCCATATTCGGAGCTCATATGCCAAAAGTAGGCAGCCAGGAGAAGACTCTTGTCAACGTGCATATGGCGAATAGAATGGTTCCACTCTCACCCAAACAAAAGCACAAATAAAAGCACATAATCATGCTCAAAATCATTTTATCATATGCTCATTCTTTCATGCTTTTTCCTTCTTTTCATTTAATTCAAAATGTTATAACCTCTTTGAAGGTATAACATAATCACAATGCATCATGCATTTCCAATCAAGTCACAACCATTCAATTTCAAGTAATCAACATAAACACACATAGGCAAGAATTTGCCTAGTCACACAATAACTATAAATAAATTACTCACCTAATTTCGCTTGCAAAATCCAACTCAAGGTTGTCTTTCCTCTTGCTCTTGGGTAGGATTTTTTTGATTCCCTTCACATAACAAATTTCTATTCAAACAATATTCCAACGAAAATCCATAAACTTCAATAATCACATAAACAAAAGATTAACAAAATGGGCTTAGATTTAACCTACCCATAGTTTATCTAAGCTAGTAAAACACAAAACCCTAATTTAGAAACCCTAAAAATCAAAATGGGTCTCATCTTCTTTCAACACAACCCATTCTCTACTTCTTTCTCTCCTTAAGCAAGAAAGAAAGATGAACTTACCCCTAGACAAGGTTGATTCCTTCTCTTTCCATGTTTCCTTTCTTCTTCCCTAGCTTCTCTCACGACTCTCTTCTTTTATTTCTTTCTTCTCTACGTCTTTCTCCTCTCTTCTTTTCTTCTCACGGTTTCTTTTTCCCTTCTTTCTTATTCAAGGCAGATTTTATCCTTTTTTTTCCAAAATACCCCTCTTCTTTGGTTGTCCTTCCAATTTTACCCTTCTTTTATTAGATCTACTAACTACTTTAATCCATTAATCACCATACTATACTCTAATTTAATTCTAATCTTTTTATCCAAAATTCTAATTTCTACTCATGCCCACTAAATTAATAAGACAATTCTAAGAAAATAAAAATGAAAATAACACAAATAAATAAATCATAAATGAATGAATAAACAAATAATAAAAAATTTAGAAAAAAATTTCAAGATCCAACATATACGCTTTTATCCATCTGCTCCTAGCTCAAGAATTCAGAATAGTTGAGTCCATGCCTATCAATATAGCATAGACTGAGAAGTTATATCCAATGCAAATTTCCCTAAAAAAATAGGCGTTCCAAATATTGTGATTCTTCCTTTCTTAAGAAACAGATGTTTTTAAGATGAAGAAAGTTGAGTTTATCAAGATTTGTTACAATAACATTAAAAAGGAGACTTTAGGAACCAGGTCCCTACTCCATGCCACTCTTAACTAATCTATAACCTAGCTTCTTTCTTTAAGGATTTCTCTACATGATTTATTGCAATATTTTCTAGATGAAAAGATAAACATATTCATCTTTTCTCTTTTAGCTTAGATTATAACTTGGCCATGTACCAGCTCATTTGGAACATCACACCATTGATTGTAATTGATCCAAACTCTTACTTTTACATTTTTTGGGTGTTTATTATCTATGATTAATATGAGTTGAGTATTGCAAAGAGGTCTTAATCTACTCTAGTTGTCAAAATAAAGAAATACAACTTCATTATTGTAAATATTTCATTTAATGTTTTTACTCAATGTTCCCCTTATCTTTAATAGTTGAGTTAGAAACCAAGAAAATGTAGGTCTATTCTTAACTTCCCATACACTTTTCTTTTTCAAAAAAATAAGAATGCATCCACTTAAACCAAAAAGAGTCTTTATTCTCCAACAGTCTCCAGAGTTTTTTTTTTCCTTAAAGACTTTATTACTTATGTTGATTTGTGTAATTCCCAAGTCTCCTTCTTTGATTGGCTTGTATACATCTTGCCATCTCATTTCCTCTAACCCCAAGGAACCTTTTCATCATTTTTTATAAAGTCTTGACTAGTCCTCTTGAGAGAGAAAAAGGTGAAGACCAGTATATACAGAGTGACTTTAAACAACTTTAATTAATTTTACTCTACCTATAGTTGACAAGGTTTGTTACACCAAGAGAGAGTCTAACCAAAATATTAGTATGTTTAACAACCATTCGGCAATAGAATGGGCACTTTCTGTAATGATCATATGACTTTTGCTCTTATTAATGTCCAGTATTGATATCTTTCTTGAATGGAGTCCATTAATAAGCTCGTAGATTTATCATGTGCCTTTAAAAACATAACCAAGTCATTTGTAAAGAATAGGGAAACATAAACCAGGGACTAAAATTGATATTATTTTTTATCAGCCTTATGAGAGCTTTCATATAGAATATGAAAACATGGGAAGAGACAGGATCTCATAGTCTCAATTCCCTTCCTCCCAATGACAAAAGGGTTTGGTTATACATTGATGGAAACATTAAAAGACATGGTTGTTATACAAAGTCAAATCCAATTCTTAAATTTCTTAGGAAAACTAAAGATTTCCAATAACTGGAGGATGAAATCCTAACTTATTATATCATAATCCTTTTATAAATCAATCATTATTTCATTATTTTAGGATATTCCTTATTAAGTACCCTTTATGTATTATAATCTCATTATCACCAATCACTCTTCCTTATAACAAGGACAATGAGTATTACTGATTATAGGTTTTAGAACATTTTTCATTCCTGATGTTAAAATTTTAGAGATAATTTTGTACAAAAAGTTGTAAAAGGAAATTAGCCTAAACTTATTAAGAGACCTTTAATTAGAAACTTTGCGAATTATATATATATATATATATATTATTAATTTCCTTAAAGATATTACTTCTATCAAAGAATTTTTTTTATTATCTCAATTACCAAGGTTATGATAAGAGGTCAATCTTTTTAATAGAAACATCCATTAAGACCATTAGGGCTCGAGGTTTTATTAAGTCTTATCTAAAAACTGCTTTCTATGTATTGTGCATTGAAAGGGCCATTAAAAACCTATAGCTCTACTTCTAAGAAGTGTTGTTTATATAGGAACTTAATAGTTGTAGTGATGATTTAGTAAATGATTTGAAGAAAGAAGTTGCCTCCTCTTTAAGATCATTTTGAGATGATACCAAGATACCAACATTGTTGATTATGATTATTGAACTTATCCCATAATAATTCCTTCTTTTTAACACTAAGTTATACAAGAAACTAGAATTCTTGTCACCGTCTTTAATTCATTCTAGTTTAGTTTTTTATTTAATCAAAGAATTAAGATTTTCATTGCATTCATATAGTTCTTCAGAGCTTCCTTCTCTTTATTAATTAAAGAAATATCATCATATTGTTTAGACATCTCCTCTAGAATTTTAATTAGAATGTCTTTTGTAGTTGAAACATTCTCTAATTTATTGATACTTCCTCTCCTTAACTTTAATACCTTGAGCTCTTCCTTAATTAGATTTAATTTCCTTACATAAAAAATTGTGTTATGTCATTGAATTCTGTGAGAAAGACCCCTTTTGAATTCCTTTGATAACCTTCCTCTTCAACTTCACAAATATATTTTATGTTATGATTAAAGAGTGATTCGAGAACATTGGGTTTAAAAAGTGAGCTTTGCTCTTAAGGAATCTTGATAACCATTCTCCATTTGTAAGTGCACTATTAAGCTTCTTGCCTATATTACTATCTTGAATTTTGTTTATTGCTCAAAGAAAATGAGAACCTTTCAAATTTCAAATTAGTAAGATTAATCTTCTCAATATAATCATAAAGTTTTGTTGTGGAGTTCTTTGGACATACATTCCCGTTAGCTACTAACATAAAATGATACTATTAAAATCCTTCCATATCAACTAAAGGTCTAGAATTTGTTTGTTTAGATATTAAAGTTCACTCCATAACATATTTCTTGAGAAGAAAAACTTGAACCGTAGACAAAAGAGACTAAAACTTTGGTACTTTCTTGGACCAAAAAAACATCTTTAAATGTAATAATTAATCAATGGATTATAGTACTCTAACATTAACTAGGATATTGTCAAAGAAACTTAACACAACCATAATGGTGATATTGATGATTAAATAGCTAGGTCAATCTATCACCTAAAAGCTTCAAACTGGTAAATCTTTCCTGATTTAGCTTAGTCTCTAGAATACCTACTAAACCAGGTCTATTCTTTGAAATCAATTCTTTATACATCTATAGTTTAGTGGGACTATTACTATTGCATTCTATGAGACTATAGACATAGTAGGGAATTTTTTAGTTTAGATCCTTTATAACTATTCTTTTTTCCTAAGTTTCTTCTGTTGTCTATTTTAAAGTCATCAATTTCCTATTGTTGTTTTCCATCACTGTCAAGAAGGAAGAATTATGTTGTTTTTGGCTATCCTCTCCTCCCTTAGTCCTTGAAGTAGCAAAGTTTTTAAATTAGCCTCTTATGCCCTTACTTCATTTCCTCTATATTCTTCTTAACCTTTCTAAACATCTTTTTTTTCATCAACATTTACTTTCCCAGAGTTCCCTTCCTTGCATACCATCTATGTTGGACTCAAATTGTTGTCATTGACATCTTCATTAACTTGTTTATCTAAGCCCGTTAGGTATTTGAAATCCCCATTGCAAACCTCCTTTTAGTTTCTTTTATTACTTATGTTATTCTTTTATACTAGGTTTCCATTAATATACTACATAAACTAAATATTCGAAGAGTGCCTTATCGTCTTTTAATATATGATAGGAATAGTCTCTAGCAAGTCTTTCTCAAATCAATGCTGACACATAAACTTGTATAACCTATTCTCCTTCTTTGAGATGTTGTTTCATGCATGCTAATTGGTTTCCTTATATAACTTGCTAGCATGTTCAACCTTTTAGTCAACTAATACTTAAGGATACTATATGTATGTTGATACATGATGGAACACTAGCTTATTTAATAATCTTCAAACAGATTCTAGGTTTCAAAAAATACAAGAAAAGAGGGTTTTTTTGAACATACCATAGACCAGGACCCAGGATCTCCATAGCTCCATTATTGGTGACAAACTTAAACAAGCCATTATTTCCCTTTGATGCCTCCTTTAAAACAAATCATTTCCACTATTTCATTGCCCAATTATTAATTGTTGAGAAAGAAGGATGTTTTCCCAAATAAAGGCTCATAAGGGTTGAAAGCCCAACTCCTTACACCATCCATTAGAACATATATTTCTAGTAAAACAATGGCTCACCCTTCTATTATTAAAGGGTGATAAGACCTTAGAGAAAATTTAGAACTTTTCAGGTTTTATTTTTTAAAATCTACTAAATTGGTTATATGTAAATGGTTGCAAGGAAACTTTCAAAACCAACATGTAAACATTTTTTAAGGAAATTTTAATTTAAAATTTTGAACTTTATTTCTTCTTATAATATTAATTAGGACTACCAAAAATAGTAATGAATTGTTTGAAAATGTAATTTATTTTAAAACTAATTTGTCATTAACTCTACAGTTAATGGTATTAACATGACCTATCACGTATATAAGTAAGACCTTTGGGCAAATCAACATTTATATGGTAAACAATATCACACATTAATATTTTATAGAAATAAAAAGGACTTTGAGTAAAAATTTGTTCCTATTATTGTTTAATTTGAAGAAGCTTTTAATGAAGTCATCGTTCTGTCTAAGTAAAATTATGATGATTGGTCGCAACTAATGGAGAAGCATATAAGGGAAAACCTCTCTTATATCTGTGGCAAAACAAAGCCATCTACAAAATCTGAAGACATGTATGAGAAGTGGTATGTTGAAAATCCAAAAGTTAAAATATGGTTGTTGATGTTTATGAGTCCAAAGATTATGAAGTGATACTTACGATTACCTACAACTTATGAAATTTGGAGTTCACCAACAAAAGCCTTCCATGATGAAAGTGATAAATTGTAGTTTTTTGCTCTGAACCAAAAGGCATTCAGTGTAAAATAAAGTGGAAGACCTCTCTCTGAATACTATGGAGAGTTAACTGAAGTCTTTCAAGAACTAGATTACCTAGAAAAAATTGTCATGAAGGATGCTGAAGATGTTAAAGCATACCAAAATTTGATTGAACGACTAAGGGTGCATATATTCCTAGTAGGTTTATATAATGTTTTTGAACAGGTTCATGGAGAAATTCTAAGGAAGGAATCAGTTTCAAATCTAGAAGATTGTTATGCATTAATTTGACAAGAGACAGTAAGTCTTGAAATGTTAAAAGGAGAATCTGAAAACCTTAAATTTGTTGCTATAGTGGTTGGAAACAAATCAAAGATAACCGTTGGTGGTGAAAAGTCTACATGTAACTGCACTCATTATAACCAAACTGGACATGCTAAAGATTGCTACTATGAACTTATAGGATATCTAGATTCGTAGGACTATAATCGAGCTCCTCGAAAGAAGAATTTCAAGAAAACTCTAATTGATGTTATTATTGAGACCAAAATCAATCATAATGATGTTGAGAAGACTTCTGAATTAGTAGCAACTACTGATAATGGTGGTAAGACTTCTAATGTTTCTGCACCTATTTCTAATAGCATATGGATAATTGATATTGGTACTACAAACCATATGACCTTTGACTCTAGACAGGTTATTGAACTCACAAAGTCCTCACACAAATTTATTTCTATTACCAATGGTGATAAAGCCCTAATTATTAGGGAAGGGTCTTTCACCCGCACTAATACACTAAATTTGGAATCTGTTTTGGATGTTCCATCCTTGGATTATAACCTCTTGTCTATTTCTCAAATGACAATAGCCTTTTCTTGCATTGTATTCTTTTGACTTAACTTTTGTCTCTTTAAGGACACCCAAACTATGCAGACGATTGGTTGTGGTATTAGGAGGGAGAAAGTTGTATTATCTGGATCTAATGGTTTATTGTGAATGACTTAAAAGTGGAGAAAAATAAAGCTAAACTTTGGCTATGGCATCAACATTTGGGGTATGCATCTTTTGGGTATCTTAAAAAATGAATGTCTCTAGTTTCCACTGTGATGTTTGTAAACTTGGAAAATGTCATCAAATTTTATTTTCATCACTGTTGAATAAGTCATTTGCCCTTTATGGCTATTCACTCTAATGTATGGGGTCCATCCAAAATCCCATCTTTGGATGGGTCTCGTTAGTTTGTTACTTTTATTGATGATTGTATGAGGATGGCATAGTTACAATTAATGAAATCCAGTGAAATGAATTTATTATTCTAGAAATTACATAAGATCATTTAAACTTAGTATGAAGCATAGATTCAAGTTCTTCATAGTGATAATGGTGGAGAATATCAAAGCTTTGAATTGAAACATTATTAGGAAGCGTAAGGTATTATTAATCAAAATACTTACGTGGATACACCCCAAAAGAATGGGGCAGTTGAGAGAAAAATCAACATTTACTAGAAGTTGCTTATAAGGCATTTGTAAATCAATTATCTATTGTAGTTATTCCTAATAGTATGTAGGAAGCTCTAGATGTTTCAAGATGGAGAGCTACAATGAATGAGGAAATGAACTCTTAAAAGAAAACAAAACTTGGAAGATTGTTGAATGCTCACCATGAAAGAAGCTAGTTAGATGTCGAAGGGTTTACATTATAAAGTATAATGTAGATGGCATAGTTGGAAGGTTCAAAGCAAGATATTTAGCAAATGGGTATTATTCAAACCTATGGGAATGATTACATAGAGACATTTATTCCTGTAACTAAAATCAATATTGTTATTGTCCCTAGTTTCAAACTTCTATTGTCCTTTGCAACAATTTCATGTAAAGAATGCTTTTTTACATGGTTACTTGTCTGAAGAATCTAAATGGACCTTCTACTAGGTTGTATGATAGCAGAAAGGTAGAGTAAGAAGGTTTGTACATTCAAGAATTCATTGTACAGGCTAAAGTAGTCTCCAAGTGCATAGTTTAGAAGATTCAAAAGGTCTATGATATCTTTTGGATATCATCAAAGCAATTCTAACCACACTTTATTCTTGAAAAGAAGGAAAGGTAAAATCACTGCTCTTATTATATATGTGGATGACATGGTGGTGGTAGGAGATGATCCAGAAGAGAGGAAGGCACTATAAGAATACTTTTCTAGAGAATTTGAAATGAAAGGTCTTGGTTGCTTGAAATATTTTCTTGGTATTGAAGTTTCAAAATCCAAGTAAGGAATTTTTTATCCCAAATTAAATATGCATTAGACTTATTATAAGAAAATGATATGTCAGCATGTCAACCAACTGATACACCAGTTAAAGAAGGCTTGAAATTATGTGTAGAAGCAGACCAAATATCAATTGATAAAGGTAGATACCAAAGGCTTATAGGAAGGTTAATGTACTTGGCTCACATAAGACCTGACCTTGTTTATGTTTTGAGTATTCTTAGTTAGTTTAAGCATAATCATAAAGAATAACATATGAGGGTAGTTATGAGAATTTTGAGGTATCTAAAATCTACTATAGGTAAAGGAAAGGAATTTTGTTTACTAAAAATAAAGATTGGCACAGTATGGATCTATATACAAATGCAGATTGGGCTGGGTCAATACAAAATTGACGATCAGCTTTTAGCTACTTCACATTTGTGAGTGGTAACCTATTTATATAGAGAAGTAAACAACAAAATGTGGTTGCTCACTTAAGTGAGTAAGCTGAATTAAAAGGTATAACACTTGATCTTTACAAAGTTTTATGGCTTTGACTACTTTTATAGGATTTAAGCTATCCACTAAAGCAACCAATTGGTTTATATTCTGACAACAGAAATACTTATGATATAGCTCACAATCCTGTCCAACATGATCGAACAAAACTGGTTGAGGTTGATAGATTATTCATTAAGGAGTTAGAAGACAAAATTATAGAGTTACCCACAATTCGTTCTCAGGATTAATTGAATGATATTCTTACCAAAGCAGTTTTAAATAATGTGTTCTCAAAATTTCTTGGCAAGTTGGGCATGCATGACATCTAGCACCAACTTGAGGGGGAGTGTTGATATTTTTCTCCATAATTGTTGGGATTGTATAGATATAAATATATTCTTAGACTCCTAATTATAACTGTACGATTAATTTTTGGGATTTCTTCCTTTATGATACATTATAATTGGTACGTTTTCGAGAAAGTAACGATAAATAGATTTATTTTTCCTTCTTCTTTGCATCTTTTAAGTAATAGCTTCTACAGACCCTTTTTTATTACTAATGCTTCCACCAAGTGTAGTGAACCAACAAATCTAATAGGGTATGTTTACTTAAAAAGAGGTTACCTTATGAGTTTTAAAAAATGACATGAATACTAGAAACTCTTCATTTCTTATCCCAAGCACCATTTGCATTAATTTTAGTGATACCAAAAGGAGGTTTAGACTTCAATTAAATGTACGAGATGTAATATAGATGGAGAAATGGTTGCAATAAAGTTTGCTCACTCATAATATTATAAACAATTACATGCCTTCACTACAACAGAAGTACGTTTTGACTACATTTTAATTGGGGACGATTACAAAATCGTCACTAAAAGAACCTTTTTGGTGACGATTTATATATTCACCGCAATAAGTAAAAGATTTCACAATGGTATAGAAAATTGTCGGTAAAAGAACATATTTTATGACGATTATAGAAAATCGTCGCAATAATAACAAGTTTTTACAACGGTTATAGAATTTCGTCACTAATACAACAACTTTTGCGACAAATAAGAATATCGTTGCAAGTTGTCATGGAGAATCAATATATTTGGCATTGATTACCCTGAAGCATTGAAAATGGCACCAACAAATAAGGACTGAAAAAGTCTTTAGTCGCTGATAATTTGTCAGTTTGCGACGATTATGAAAATCATCGCACAAATTTATGATAAACAATATATTTTCTATGATTGTTAAGAAGCGTCCTAGAAGGTGAGACTTTTTACGATGATTTTGACAATTCGTCACCAGTATGTTAGCATTTGGCGACGATTGTGTAAGTTGTCGCTAGATGTTGAGAATTTGGCGACGAATGTATATTCCATCTCCAAAAGTTGATTTTAAATATTTTCATAATTTGTTTGGGGAATTTTGATGAATTTTTGTTTGTGATAGTATTCTTAAAATTAATAATATTTGGAAGATAGTTTGTTAATGCTAAATGTACTTAATAATCCTAGTTAAGATTAATTATAATTGGCATTTATATAATCCTAGTTAAGTTATCTTTTTTGTCAAGTTGTTTTCAATGTTCAAAACATATTGTTGAAAAACACATGGTAGATTATTAAAAATTTAAAAAGTAATTATATTTTGGAAGTAGAAAGATAATCATACCAAAAAATTTTAATTTTAATAGGATAAAAATATCTAAATTTAAGTTAACAACTATTCTTAATCATTAATATTTATTAGCAATAAAATAATAATTTATAAGAATATTAGAAATGGTAACAATATAATATAATGATATATGGTAAGTAGTACAAGATTTTAATTAGAAGTTTAACAATTCTTACAAAAATACAACAATAACAATAAGAACAACATCCAGTATTAATCCCGTTGATACGTGTAATTAGGGGAGGTCCAATAGTACGCAATCTTACCCCTAACTAGTAGAGAGACTATTTTCAAAATTCTTACAAATAAAACAATAAAAAAGTTTCAAGCTGATTCCATCGATAAAGAAATGAAATTTTTTTTGACAAAATTTTCGACATAGCTCGGGCCCCAACAATGCTTGATCAAGTTCTAAATGAGATCTTGGCACCAGGCGATACTGAGAGCAGAATTTCGGATCGCTTGGCCTCGATATATCAGTTGGCATTATTATCGTTCAAGTAATGGATACACTGATTGTTTGAAAAAAGAGGTTACTCATATACATCTAGTAGAAATACAAAGCGAGCGAAAGATAACAATAAGTTTTTACTTCCAAAAAACTGGCATAAGGCTACGGCCTCGACATAGTTCGGCTACGGCCTCGACACCTGTTGGACCCCAAACTTTTGATAAAAATTAGAAATATTAAAATGATTTTAAATGAGAAAGAAATTGGTGAGAAAAGTATGAATTTAAGAAAATTTGATGA
>JAOTBA010000008.1:24691633-24702083 GCA_025629845.1 Erythroxylum squamatum | reverse complement strand
AAACTGTAACTGAAGAAGATAAAGTTACATGTAAATACACTTGCTTTCTAGGGCACTATATTTACATAACTCCAACACATACATAAAAAATTTCCGTAACAGACAAAAGGGAGCGCATGAAATTTTTATTTTTGAACAAATTCAAGTTTTTAAAACATCAAACCTTAATTTTTATCAAATCAATAACAATCAATCTTTTAATTCAAGTTAAACAATTAAAAAAAAGCTATGATATCGTTGTTGGAAACGTGATCGAATTATGAGCGCAATGAAAAAATAAAATTTTACAATTTTTGATCGAACCCTAATAATTGAATAACTTGAATAATAAAACACGAATCATAAAATAAGAAATCGGACCTGATTCATTTTTTTTGTTGAAATCCTTTGAAAGCTTTTCGATGTGTCAATCATGAGCTGTTCACTTGTCCAGCCTTTAATAGTATTTATAGAGCAGCTTCTCAACTCTTGAAAGGAATTAAGCAGGAGCGCCAGCTTCTTATATTTAATCATATTTATAGAAAAAGCTTTAGTTTTTTTAAATTTTTAATTAAAATTAAATACCTTAATTATAATTAAATTCAAACTCTAATTATAATTAATTTAATTTTAATAAAATCAAATATCTCATATTTGATCCCTAAAGTTTCTTAAACTTTATAAATAAATCCAACTTAATTAAAATTAATTTTCCTTCACAAACCACTCTTTAATGTGTGATCCATTAGATTCCTAATATATTAGCAATGATTATAAATTCTAATTCTAATTCTAATTCGTATTAGAATTAGATAACTTAAAACTCCTTTTAATTTATCTTTAATTCTCCAATTAAACAATTTGTAATCATAGATTAAAATTAACGTCTAGCAATATGTCATGACCACCCAAATATCAGGAACATCAAAGTAGTTTGACTTAACCTATCCATGCATAGTTATGATATATAATTTACTCCTTCGTCATCAAATTTTTCAATTGAACATAATATGGATATAGTATCTACTCTTTTGTATCCAAACATGTTCATTCTTGATAATTAGTAATTGATTTATAATTAATATTTGAAAGTACCTTTTCAAATGTCAATTCACTATGGCTAGAGAATTCCATAAATTACTACTAATTAAAAACAGTAGAACATTCTCTCTAATTACTTTAGAGTAACGAATCTTTTATTGACTTACTCAACTATCTCCATATGGCTTATACTACATCTAAGTACTACCAACTGAATTATCCTAGGATAGTTCATAAGTAGCATCAAAACACAGCAATTACTATATGAGATACCTTGGTAACCTCAAAGCTAAGGATCAATTATATAACCATCATTATGAGGAAATCTACAGACACATAAATAGTATTTCGTTTGGGATTCTCATAGTCAGGTCAGTTCAGTAACTTATTCTCTAATAAGCACTCACACAGTAGTTTAAGTATCTTCATACTTCAATTTATGAGATCAATTACTTTTTTCATAACAAAGAAACATAATGTATGCTAGTTTTACCGTTTCACCATAATTTCAATTGCACATTAATTATTCTAAGGATTTTACCTTTAGTATTAAAACATTAAATGTAATTAACATAATACATAAAGATACATAATTCTTTTTTATTAATTAAATAATAATATCATATATCAAATTACAACCAACCGATTGACTACAAAGGAATAAACTAACAAAGGATTGGGGAATGAAAAAAGAATATAGTTGTAGCTCAACCAAGATTACTAACACCGTTTATGAGTTTTTTGTTAGAAATAGTTCTCATCTGCTACTTGTCATAATCTGCAAATCTTTTAGATAGAGATTCTTTTACCTCTTTCTTTAAAGCATGTTTCCTTTTAGTTTGACTTTTTTTAAAAAATTTATTGTCTTTTATGGATAATTTACTTTGGTGGGAGACCTTTTTGGGAATAAACCATTTAGTCCAATTGAGCTCCTTTAGAGCCTCTTCTTCCTCTTCCCTAACAATGTTGCCCCTCTTTTTGATTTTTCTACCTTTGAATCATCCTTCCTAAATTTTATCTTCCCCCTTACCTGCATCTTCCTTACCTTTAATTCTCTCTCCTTCCTCAAACAAGAACTTGAACACTCTTCACTATAAATTATTGCCCTATTTATGTTCCAACTACTCCAAACCTCTCCAGAAACTCCATTGTTATTATCTTAGAGTCTTGTCCTCCTCCTTCCTCTCAACTTAAGAATAGACTCTCCTATAACAAAATAGTATGAAATTGCATAAATGAAGCCTAGTGTAGTGTCTACTTAGTTTGATGCCTATAAGATGCTTTAAAGGGATGCCATACCATTGAATTGACTAGATGAGCATATATGGAGTGTTTGAGCAAGTAAGAAGGAAATTTTATGGTATATTAAATGTTGTATAGGTAGTAACCAATATCTGATACATAATTTTTAAGACATGGAAAAGTAGGGGCACTATACTTGTAACAAAGGACTGGGAAAACGTTGAAGCTCAGAAAATTATGGATGAGTTTATTAATATGGATATCTTTTGGGGTCCCCCAAGCACTTTTTTGATATTATATTACGAAAAGACAATATCTTCCTTATTTTGATATGTTATTACTTTGAAGCTTGTGGACAAAATAATAATCTCTGGATGACCAGGTATTATATGGAGCAAATATACTTGAGATCTTACTATGAATTGCATTTTGGTAATATGGAGACTAATGTTTTACTGTTTTTGCAAAAACCAAAATCATGTGTTAGTATTAATTAACCAAAAGGATTTCACTTTCCATAAAAGCATATTGTCAGTAAAAGCTTAAAAGCATTTGTTTAACGAGTTAAGCAGACATATAAATTTGCTTATCCATCTCTGAAAAGGTGTTATGTGGATTACCATTTCTTATTTCTTGTGGAAGCATGTTCAAACTAGTGTACGTTTCTTAAACACTTCTTAAATGTCAGGTAACCTTTGTGCAAGCTGAAATGTTTTAATATGGATAATAGTATTTCATTCAAAACTATCAAATTATAACTTTGAAATTGGAACTTAGTCTAATGATTTTTATCGATCATTAAAAACAAAAAAGATTATTGAATCAGGACCTTACTTCGTAAGTACATATAACTTATCAAATTACCAATCAGACTAAAAATAATTGATGACTTATATACACCCATGATGGGTATAATAGTCATCATACTTGAATAACTACTAAAGGTAGTTATATACAGAAATATATGAAAGCAACGTTTGAAACATAACGATACATCTTAGAGGGTATTGGTTTCATGCGGGAAAGATTTCTGTAGTGGAAAAACTGGAGAGATTTCTGCAGCGAAAAAACTGGAAATAGAAAGCGCTTTAACCGGTGAAATTACAACGATTAACCAAGTATGTGTTTTTCGTTTTCTATGCATATAAAATCGATCCTGTGTTTAACATAATCTTTGTGGCTATGTTTCTATATGTTAATTTCCAACAATAATATTGAATATAAAATATTATTATAATTTAAAATAACATAAGTTTATTTAAAGATATAAATACTAATGTTATAAAGATTTGTTAATTTAAAACAATAACAAAATTACAACCAACTAAAGTTTACTATACAAAAGATATCGAGCAAAAGTAAATATTTTATGATGAATAATACGTGAATATGAAATAAATATAAATACAAAGAGAAATATTTTCCAAATTGCTATAAAAATAAAACACTAATGAATAATGTTATTGAACATATCAAAGTTATATTATATAATCTATTATATATAATATAATTAAAACATAAAAATTTACCAAATAGAAAAATAAGAAGGCAAGCATGTATAAAACTAGTAAAAAAATATAACTAGAATAGAAGAGGAGAATGTAAAATCTTGAAAGAAATACTTAAAAATATATATATAACCACTTTCTAACCACACACACACACAAATACATATATAAGGTTACCTAATGTTAATAACTAAAAACAAAATAAAAATTATTGAAAAGATTGAAAAGTAAAATACCAAAGGAACAAAAATATAAGAATTAATAAGCTTAAAATTTTGGCTTAAATAATTAATAATGAATTAATTCTTAATACTAAAGGAATAAATATAACCAGAATAGAAGAAGATAATGTAAAATCATGAAAACAATACTTAAAAAAATATGTAACCACTTTCTAACCATATATATAAGGTTGCCTAATGTTAATGACTAAAACATAATAAAAATTAATGAAAAGATTGACAAAAGAAAATTAAAGGAACACAAATATAAGAATAAAGAAATTTAAAATTTTGGTTTAAATACTTAATAATGAATTAATTCTTTTACTATAACTCAATTTAAGCATTTACAATATCTTTAGTTAGTCAAAAATTTTGGTTAGGATATAATATAAAAAAATAGTCATGGATGACAAAATGAAAAAAGTAAAGTTTCTCTTTTTTAAGAAGTCATAATATATAACTTTATGGAATAATCGTTTACTAATTACTAGTTTATTAATTAAATTTAGTTGAAGAGTAAAATGATAAAAGGATTAGAATGGAAGAATTCTAGGAGTTAGTATAATTATTTGTTTATTTATTGAGAACAAAGAAATATCAATTTTATTTAATATTTGATTTATTACAATATCAAGTTTTAAATTAAATTTTATGTAATAAGATAAAAGAGTAATTTTATCTTTGTTCTACTTATCTCTCTCTTTACACACACACACTCACACACATATACACACACACACTCTATATATATATCTATATATATATATATTTGTTTATGTGTGTGTGTGTGTGTGTCTATATATATATATATGTATGTATGTATGTATGTATGTATGTATGTATGTATGTATGTATGTATGTATTAAATAACTTTAAAATATTTGAAATTTTATTACATATTGTTGATAGCCTAAAAGTAATTAAGCTTATTTAGCCAAAAAAACGTCATCTAGTTAAATGGAGTTAACCCGAAAATGAAAGCTCAATAAATGTTTAGCTAAAGAATTCATTGGCAACGAAAAACTAATGAAATAGGAAGAAATGTGTTGAATTTGTGTAAGTCCAAAATATGGAAGTTGAGAGAATGGTGAAAGGTAGTTCACAAAAATATGGTCGAGTGGGTTGGAGGTTAGGAAGTTACTTGAAGCAGAGGTTCAGAATATGGAAGTTAAGTAGATAATGACATATAGTTAGCTAAAATATAAGAAAGTGAGCACTTATAGCAAAAACTGCTTAACAATGAGAGGAATATAAATTCTGAAGCACTACAAGGAAAAAGGAAACAAATAAAACCACATTACCATAAAAATCAATCTTTAGAGAAAACAATCAACCTATTTTAAAAACACATTGTTATTTTTCAGCTTTCTTTATATTGTGAATTCATCTTTGTTATATCAAATTTCCTTTTGTAGTTTGTGATTCCTTTTGCAATGTGGTCGACAAAATCTGCAAGTGCACAGAGTCGTTCCTAGTACCTACAAATCGAGTATTCCAAGATTGTTTCCCACAAGGACTAAAATACTCGCCACTAAATTAATCCTAATTACTTGAACAAAATTGACAATAAACTTAAAAGATAATTGGATTTGGGTAGACACAAAATAGTAAATATTGGAAAATAACAAACAAGGATAATTTGATGATTTAAACTTAGGGCTTGGGGTTCGCCAACTCAAGGGATGATTAATGAATTATGAAATTGATTGCATGAAAGGTTATAATAACAATTGCACAACTTTACTCAAATTCTCTCTCAAGACACATGAGAATATCTAACTAGTTGATTACCATCTCTCAATGTGCAACTAACTAGTTAAATGCATAAAGAACAAGCAACCACAAGTTATCACACTTGCTTAGGATATCTCTATCTCTATGTCTAATGTGTTTATCTTCCTAGTGCATAAATCATACTTCACCTCTCAGTTCATCATATGATTCCTAAGATTGCGTCTATGGAGATCAAGCATAGAGACAACAGTGAAAAGCAAGGGATATAAATATAACCCAAGAACTTTCATTCAACACTAATCAATACATAAAATACAAATCAATCCATAAAATACCCCTAAATGAGGTTTAGTTCCAGAACATGATAACAAAAATCATACACATAAAGATGCTCAACATTCAAGAAAGAGTGGAGAGAGAAAGTAGAAAGAACACAAAGCAAGATTGCTTCCAATCCTTGATGCAAATCCCCAAAACTTCCTCTTTGCCTCTTATTTTGTGCCTCCTTAAGTGGTAACCTCGTTTTCAGTGTCCAGCCCCCTCATTAGGTCTTAAAATCAGTATTTATAGTGTCTTGGGTTCAAAGAAGCCTAGTTTTTGCTAAACAGGGGAAGGCAGATTGTCCTTGGGCCGACAAAGTTTGTTAAGCGGACTTGATGTCCGTTTAGCGGACCTTCTCAGGTCTGGGGAGTGAAGTTGGCAGTCAATGTCCATTAAACGAACCTTCTCGGGTGTCCGGAGTGGAATTGGCCAGGAAATGTCCATTAAATGGACATACCCTGGCCCTGTACAAAATGCACACTTTTGACCCTTCAGTCTACAGAATCTCTCCTCGGAGTCTTCACAAAAGTTGTAGAACTCAGAATTCTCTTTAAAAACGTCCTTGAATGACCTTAATCTGACATCCACAGTAAAAGTTATGCCTTTCACCCTCGAAATCTATCTATTTGTACCTATCAAGCAACAAGGTTGAAATGTGTGAGAACTAACCAAATAAAGCTTCAAATTCACATATAAATAAGTCAAAGTAATTCCAATTCAACCCAAAATCATATAAGAATAATTTGACTTATCAAATTCCCCCACACTTAAACTATTACTTGTCCCCAAGCAAAACAAAAGAAAACTAACTACTAAATGCTTAACCAAGTTATTGATTCCACTTTCGTAGGTGTACGGTGGCATTTAGTATATGCCACAAGCCTTTAAACTACTATATGTCTATAATGGAGGAGTTATAGTCTCCTGAGGGTTTACTTAAAATGAATGGTACCCACAAACATTTCCCTTTCATCATTTCACACCTAATTACCATCATAGCTCAATCTAAAAAGTCAAAAGCATTATAGGTAAGAATTGAAACATAAATGCAAGGTTACATAATACTTCATAAATTAGATCACTACTAAGCAACAATAAGACCTCATAATGCTTCAATTAATCAAAATCACATGCCATGAATGAAGTCTCTCATAAAGCACTCACGTTCATATATAATGTTTAAGGGTCACTCTCAATCATCTTCTCATGCATGTCTCTTACCATAAGTTTGCATTTTATCTACTTCTCCATTACTCCCATCTATGGCATATCTATGAATCAAAAAGGTTTTTATTCCTTTGGTTGTAATGGGGCCAAGGAGTAAAGTAGTCTATGAAAGAAAGGATAGGAATTCAAATATTCAACAACTAGTAGAGCATAAATCACAAATCTTACAATCATTTTTGGCGAACTCTTCTGAAAAAGTGCCCTACAATCATAATGTTTATGAAACTCCACCAACTCTATTGTCACAATTTCCATCATTCTTTCACCTTGAAATTTGAAGTGAACACGCTTTATTTATTAATATCACATTTTCTTTTTATTTTTCTTCTTTTTTTTTGTTTTGTTTTTGACAGCATGCTTCTTCAATTACCATAAAAACACCCCGCACTTCTTCCTTTGTATACATATCAATAAAATATTAAATGCACAACATTAATAGCTCTACTAACCATTGAACAAGGGAAAATTTGTTTTTCTTGGTTCAAGGTTCTTTGGAATAAGTTTACAAAGAAAAAGGCTCAATTACAATCACTAGGCACAAAGGTTTCACTAGGGGATTGATGTATAAAAAGGGTTAGCTATTTGGCTCAAGCTCAATCCTATTGCCTTTTATCATTTTCATGAACATACCATAATATCATTATGTAACCTTGAAGAGATGCAATGCAAGTTCTAGAAGTAAACATATATGGAAGAGAAAATTATATCGCTCATAAGAAAAGTAGGATTGAGTGCAATCCTTTAGGCTCAAAATAGCTCACTTGGTGATGTTTACTCATTCAATAGCATGCTTATTCAATCAATTTAACATTATATCATCCTATTATGGCAAGGTATGTAATCCATTTAATCATATTATGCATCTTATTTAAGATCAATCTTATCCATAATGCAATTAACTCATTAAAGTGGATTATAATTACAATTAGATCGTGAAAGATGTATAAATATGCAAAAATGCAATTTTTTTCATTTTTGGAAATTGTAAGATGATTTAATGACAAACAATGTATGCACAACCATCAATTTATCCTCCCCCACACTTAAAATCCACATTGTCCTCAATGTTAGGAAAGATAAAGAAAAAAGCAATGCAATTAACGGAAGGCAGAGTAAGGGTAGAGAAACTCCCTGAAATAGTCGATTGCCCAAATTCCGTACCTTGTATTCATATCTCCCATCAGAATATACACATTATGGAGATATAGCAAAATCATACCGCAGTTAGTCTTACAATTACCAACATAAAATCAAAACAAGGGTGAGACTAAAAGTAAATGCCTAACTACATGCATGAAAGTTTAATGCAATCCTATGGCCCTATGATATAATTGTTCTTGAGGAGGTTATTGCTGCTCCATAAAAGCCCTCAACATCTCTTCTATTCTGGCTTGAGAAGTCACGAGATTGTCCATTCCTGCTCGAATACCTCTAATGTCTACCCGCATCTGAACCAGAGTCGGAGTATCCCCTTAAACTAAATGGGCTCTTGGTTGCTGTGCAGCAGGGGCTTCTGGATTGTCCCGCTCCCGATGTGGATTAATCCACCAATTAGGACCATTTTCTCGATATTCAAACTCTCTCATCTTATCAGCATTGATGACATCCACCTCAGCTGTATAAGCCACTGTTTCATCTCTTTTGATCACCTTGAGATGCCTAAACACCTGGCTTAATAACACTGGAAATACAAACTTGCCACATGGAGGTCATCATCATCTTGGCAGCAGCAATGCCCTAAAATTGGTCATCATGAAAGAACATTTTATCCAAGATGTACAAGTCTTCATTTCGTAGGTATCGGGAGTCACTGACCTTGGGCATTACATTGTGCGCCAGTAAGAAAGCTACCAATCTCAGGACGATATCCAGGTATTTGCAATGCATACAGAATTGCTGATTTGTAAATCGAAAAGTGGCTCTCATCCCAAGCCGAACCATATCATCGTGATTATCACATTGATCATCACTTGTACACTTGGTTGTCAAATGATGGGACATTGCCTCCTATTGGCAGCTTTAAATGGCTATAAATCAACTCCTCTGTTATAACCACCGCTTCCTCATTGACTCTTGAGGTGAGCACAAGTGGTTGCTTTCCGGCTTCTGCACTTAGATTAGCATAGAATTGCTTGACTGCCTCTGGATAATATACACCCTTGAGGGTCAACAACTTTCCCTAATGAAACTTGTCTAAATTGGCCCTCACGTAGCATACTTCACCAATGTTCTCCGCCACTGAGACTTCAATCACAAACTTGTTGTTTCTCTTCTTAGTGTACCACTCTTCGCATTGTGCATTGATGAACTTAGGTTGCTCCGGAGCAGGTTCCTCTGCTTCTCTGACTAGATTTTTCCCCTAACTGACCGAGAGGATTGGCCGGTGTTCTTCCTTGCGGATTGCTTAAACCGTGATATCACGTGATGGCCTCACAATCCGTTAAGCAATAATTTCCTTTCAATCTCAATTGCACAATTCAAAAACCCATCTCTTCTGTTGGATCCCGTTTCTGAAACCTAACTCTTGCTCTGATATGAAACAATCCGGAGCCCAACATTCGGAGTCAATAACACGTGAACAAACACATTTCTCTGTATTTTCAGAGTCATAAAATGTGAGTGCATTTCCCTCTAGGGTTATTTCAATCAACCCTCATTAACCATCATCCTATAAGGGAGGCGTGCCCACAACAGTCAAACATCAAAAACAAACTCATTTCTTCAACTCAACCATTTTAACAAAGAAGTCAATTATTATCATACACAATCGAAACTACTTCAATTTATCATTTCATTACTAAAGCAAAAGAGTTTTACATATTAAAAGCCACACCGTTGGCTTAATACAAAATAAAAAAATACACATGATACAATTGAATGCTTATGCTTAATATGATTCTAAATACGAAAAGTTTCTGAACCAACTTAATTACAAAATTCTCTATTCTTGATGTTTGCCAGACTTTGCAATGATCAATGCTGATCTGCTTTTTCTTCACCTGCGAAGTAGAAGGTAATGGGGTGAGCCGCAAAGCTCAGTGGCTTATATATTTATAGTCATTGGCAACGAGCCATACAATTCAGGCACACACACATATATATAAATGTAACAAAGTGTCTATATATATATATATATATATATATATATATCCCATTTAATCTAGCAATTCTATC
>JAOTBA010000008.1:24667488-24681972 GCA_025629845.1 Erythroxylum squamatum | reverse complement strand
AATAAGTTGTATAAATAGACACTTTTGTGTAATTGAGAACTATCCTTTTTTGCCAATTAAATGTTAACCATTTTTTCCCTTTCCTTTCCCTTCTCTGCAAATTCCTTTATTCATAACAAAAATCAACATAAACACCAAAACCTTTGGGGATATGTGATTAAGTTTCGAGAAACAACACAAAAAACAAAGTTTTCCATAGTCAATACTATGGAGCAAGCAAATTTTGTGTTTTTTAGAAATATAACTCATCACAAGGCCAGATTTAACCAAAGTTTTTCAGAAATTCAAAACAAGGTGAGGCATGCATCATGTTTTCAATAAGCAAAAACAAAATTCCTAATCAATTATGCCCTAATCTATATTAGGTAGATCTATAGAACAACATTTTTAAGTCTTAGTAAGTTATCAAATCAAGAATAATTAAGCAAATTTAATCAAGTTAAAAAATTAAAAGATGCTCTGATACCACCACTACAAGAAAAATGTCGTTTAGCGACGGATATTACCAACGAAAAACGTTTGAATTATGTTGATAATATAAATTGGCAATGTAATCAACCGACGGACAAAGGCATTGTAAAAACGGTCGTAGGTAAATTTACTGACGAACATTTTATGTAACCATCAGTGAATATACTGATAGTTGCCTGTGATCGTCGGTAAATTTACCTATGACCTTTTTTTGTTGTCGGAATATTTGCCGACACTATTGGTTATTCCGTCAGTAACATTACCGACAGTTATGAATGACCGTCGGTGAGTATACCGATGGTTCAATACATCTTGACGGTAAAGTTAGCGACAACTGTCAATATTACCGACGGTTACTCTTTATTCCGTCGGTAAATATCTTATATTTTACCGATAGTTTGTAGTGTTCCGCTGGTAAATATACTGGATTTTACTGACGTACTTGTATTTTCCGTCGGTAAATAATTTAATTTTTTTTACAATAAACTTTATTTCATGATCTTATGATTAATGTATAATTTCAACAGTTATGAATTATCTGTGCATA
This sequence comes from Erythroxylum squamatum, assembly GCA_025629845.1. Taxonomy (NCBI): domain Eukaryota; kingdom Viridiplantae; phylum Streptophyta; class Magnoliopsida; order Malpighiales; family Erythroxylaceae; genus Erythroxylum; species Erythroxylum squamatum. Next base: position 24,680,954 of record JAOTBA010000008.1, on the reverse strand, counting down.
ATATTTTGATTTATTTTTATATATAATTTGTTTAAACAGAAAGTTGATTGATGATATAAAGTTAAAATTATCTTAATTGATAATAAAAACATTAAATTGTACATAATAAGTCTTTGAAATTCAAACCAAATGACTACAACAATTCTATTGTCCTGGTGACCGCGGATGGTCTGAGGTGCTACCCTTCCCTTTTAACTCATCTATCTCATGTCTCAGCTGAGCTATGTATTCCATCAATGTCTGCACTATGGTCCAAAGCTCATTGACTTCATTGATTGTCGACCGTCTACTACATGTTGTTGTGTTGGACGTGGAGGATTGCGAATAATATGTGTTCGCAAATAAACCTAATTCGAAGATCCTTCCATGACAGTCCCTACCACCCACTGCATCAAGATATGTCTTACTCTCATCAACAACTCGTTCGTGCTGAGACTATCGCTAAATGCTTTCTTGTATTTGGTCATATTAGGAGGCAATGCTTATATTAGTAAGTGATAATTATTAAGAATTAATATTAAAGCATAAATTTCACATACATTAAGTTCTCTACATCGAGTGCTGGCGAATGTCATATCATGATGCTTCTTAGTGTGAGTGTGCAAAAAGAGCTGACAGGGTGTAGGCTTCATGTCCATAGACTTTTCCTGCATAATAATAAAATTTTATAAGTGAAGTAGAATTTATAAAAATTTCGGCAGAGTTTTCTCTATTTTTATAATATTTACCCCCTGTTGAATAAAGAAAATAACTCAACACAACGCATATATAGCATCAGACATTTATACCATTATCATTATCCATAATACACATATTTTCATTCTAAAATTCACAAATCAATTTAAATTGAAATAAAACAAAGTAAAACAATTAGAATATAAGTGTAAAGTTTAGATACTTACAAGTCTCTCTGCATGCTTGTGGTAGGTAATAGATCCTCCTGTATGTACGGGAAGACTCTGTCCCCCCGGTCCTCCACGTTTGTTGGTAAAGTTATGATCTGAAATATGGACATTGCCTCAGGTGATGTTCAATACTACTGCCAACGACTCCACATTTGCTCAGAAATATAAGGCGGTTATATACCACCCTTGTGTATCGCACCAATAAAGTCACGATAACGTGTACCTACTCGTCTCTCCTATAATAAATTAACTATAATCGAAGTATGAGTTCAGTAATAAATTTATTTTAAATTTTTTTATTCAATTCTCTTTAATTGAATAACTTGAAAAGTATAAATTGGAAGTAAAAGTGTTGAAATGCACCTAATTTAGATTCCTAAAAAATTCTTCTTCTCTAGCAGTCAACCACAAGTTGTTTAAATGCCTAATCTCTAATGATATACGCAAAGAAAAGAAAAAAATCTTAAATAGTTTTGAGAGGGAAAGATAAGAGTGTTGCTCATTGATGCCTTTTTCCTATTTATAAAAAAAGCTTTAGTTTTTTTTGTTTAAAACCAAACTCCTAATTATAATTAAAGTTTAGCTTAATTATTATTATAATTTAATCTTAATAAGATCAAATATCTCATATTTAATTTATAAATTGTTTAAGTTTCAAAAATTAAGTCTAAATTAATTTAAATTAAAATTTCCTCTTAAACTAATCTTATTATTGACCCCTTAGATTCATAACATGTTAGCAATAATTATAAATTATAATTATAATTCATAATTAGAATTAGATAAATTTTTTTAGTTTTCTAGTTAAATAATTTATAAATTATAAATCAAAATTGATGTCTAATAATATGTTATGACCACCTAAATATTAGAAATGTCAAAGTGGTTTAACTTAACTTGTCCATAAATGGTTATAACATATAATTTAATCCTTTTGTCATCTAATGTTCTGATTAGATATAGAGTATGAAATTAATGTCTACTCTATTTAAATTTAATCAATTTTGTTCTTGCTAATTATTTATTAATTTATAATTGATATTTAAAAATATTCTTTTCAAATCTCAATTTACTCTGAACAAAAGATTCCTTAAATTATTACCAATCAAGAATAGTAAAACAATCTCCCTAATTACTTTTGGGTATGAAATCCTTTATTGATTTAATTAATTATCTCTATATAGTTCATACTCTATCAAGTACTACCGACTGAGCTACTATGATTTAAATATGTTATAAGTACTCTCAAAATATAATAATTCTTATAGCAGATATCTTGGTAATCTCAAGAACAATCCACAAATACATAAGTTATATTCTATTTGAGATTTTCATAATTGGGCTAATTCAGTGAGCTTATTCTCTGACAAGTACTCATATATTGGTTTAAGTATCTTTATACCTATGGGATCTACTACATCCTTTATAAGGAAGAAACAATGTATTGGTCTTTTTGTTATATTAATGTCTAGTCTTAATAGAGCAACGACCAAGAACAATTTATGAGTAATACGTAAATACAATATGAATATTATAATTATGATCTCATTATAATTTTGTTTGCAAAATATATTTATCTCACAGACTTTGTCTTACATGATTGTAAATGAAATAAACACATAAGATAAAGATGTTTTTAATTATGTCACGAAATCTTATGCCAACCATTTGGCTATAAAGTATAAACCAATATTTAAAATTATAAAACTTAAGTACATTAGCAAAAGATTATGTTGCCTAGAATAAATGAAAACGATCTTCTTGGTCCATTCATTAAATAATAGGAAACATGTTTAGTTTCATTTTTTGCTCTTCTTACATGAAGGGGCAAAGCTATATTGGCCCTAATGACATAGCTACCCTCACTAGAGCTAACATAAAAGTAATTTTAATCAAAATTTGGTACGAGTTTTTAAAAAATAATTTTATTAAAATGTAACAAAAATTTTCTTCATAAAGTTCAATCTTAATAAATTTTTTTAGCTTCACCCTACTTAGAGTTTATCATTTGATCTTTGAAAAGATTTAAAAAAATTAGTAAAGAAGAAAGATGAATCATAATAAAATTTCATTTTGTTTATAAATAAGGTTATTTAAAAATATAATTGAGAAAAAGAAAAAAAAACTTTTAAAAAATATAGTAAGAACATTTAAGTTATTTTTTAAAATTTTATTATGTTTTAAAAATACTAAAATATTTTCCAAGATATGCTTTATATATTCTATTTTTTGTGAAAAAGATATCTATTAGAATCTTAAATATATATTCTCCATGTTAGTATTTATTTAATATGATTAGTATGCTTTTAACATTATTAAATTTCTTAACAATTTCACATGAAAAATAGCTTCTAATTCAACATAAATAAGAAATTTTAATTTAAGTTTATCAATTTTGTATTAAAAATGAAATAAGAAAATAAGAAATAAACAAGTAGAATGAAAAATAACACTCTATTGTGTATTTATTTCAATTCTCCTTTTGTTAAGCCTTTACTTTGTAAGTAGAACCCAACTCAAAAGTTCAGTACCCAACTTCATGCATGTATAATAGTCCCCACATCTTGAATTTCCAAAAAGCTAGATCAAAACAATAAAGAAAGTGCTCAGGTGTTTTTTTTTATTGTCAGGATATATTATAAGGAAATTTATTATCAAGGTAAAATGGAATGATGTATTTATGACTAAGGAGGAAAGATAACTAAAAATTATTCCAGTAAAATTCATTAATAAGGTCTTAATGATTAAGAGAACTTGGATAATTCTCCTGATAAATAAGCCTTGCGGGTTAAATAGATACATACTCAATTTAATGCAATCTCTATTTGTCTCCTCTTAAAATAAACCAAATATTAATTTTTCCATTTAAGCACCAAAATATAGCCAAAACAAAAAAGATAGGTCCAATTAATATAACCAAATAACATCTTTTCATTGAAGCACTAATATAACTAAATAAAATCCTATCATTGAAGCACTCCTCTAACTACTTTTCTAAAAAATCATGTAAACAGCTACTAAGAACCATTATGAGTTCACTCATATAACATAGTGTGATATAGTAGGTAATCTAAAAAATTTCTTTTACCTTATGACTTGCTATCAAGAGGAGACTAACTGCGATGGATAAACTATTTGGCAATTCTAATTTTACCAGTTATTGGACTCTTTACAAATAAGATTTTGAATCTATAAATCATCTTATAATCCATTGCGGTTTTTCTTTTTTACTTGTGGAAAGAAATACAACGATTCTGTAATCTTACTTGTCCAAGGTTGAATTGGCCTGACAACATATAAGTTGAAAGGAATGGAGATGTAAAGGTGATTCTCTTGAATTTAGAACATCCTTTGGGAGAATAATTTATGCAATATATATGAATAAAAGAAACCAGATAATTTTCTAAGATAAAACTACTCAAAAACAGCAAATTCTATTGAATGTAAAATAGTTGATTAGAGAGTAACGTGTAATATTGCAACAATAGTGTAATGCATATCAGGGAGGCCCCTGAATTCTATTGTGTTCATAGAGTCTAAGCTACAATATTATGTCATCCAAGTTAACTAACACCTGATTTTGTACTTCATGTGCATTTAACGAATACTAGTTGCATAAAAGGACCTCTATCCCCAACTTATGAAGATGCAAAGCCAGGGACCAAGAAACAAGTTATTTTCCTTATCTTTTTACCTAACAATAAAGCTTTAATCGTTGTTTTTTGTTTCCCTGGCGCTAGCTGTCCTGTGGTTGTAGTTTTTTTTTTTTAATTCTTGTAACTCTTGCAACACATCCTAATTTATTTAATTATTTATCTAAAAAACTGAAAAATGAGGTTTATCTCTGTGTGAACATAATATTACATGTTTCAAAACGTGTTTATCTATTCCCTTTCAATGTAACAAAAAACAGCCTAATGTACCCAAATATAGCAAAAAGTAGTTGTACGGCAACTTTAATATAGTAAAATGACCTAAGTTAGTGCTATTTTCCTTTGACTTGTATATTCTTGAGCTAATATGCAAACTATGAACATAAGGAAGCTATTTAAAAGCTACAAGGATCCTTTGTGAGTATCCGATCTCTTGTTCATCTAAAAGGATGTTTAAAATTTTCTATTACAATTTTAGGAGTGGTTTCATTAATCTTTTTGTGCAATATTTGTTTGTCGTGGACATCGCTGCTTTTAACATAATGGTAGCTGTACAATGTTGTTGCAACTCATTTCAATAATGTTAAAAGTTTTTGGATGTTTTTATTTGCTCTTTTAATGTGATCTGAATTGATGTGTCAATATGTTGTAGTGTTCGTATCAGAACATATATCTTGCAAGTAATTTCGCTTCATGGACACGGGTTTATAAAAGTTATTGTGGTGATTTTCACTTTTCTTTAGCCAAAATTTCTTGTTCACAACCTATTCGCATCATTTTTCTTGCACGATTCTTATTTAATGGCAATCTATTTTTTCGTGCATTCATGTTTCAGATCCATATAAGATCCATTAATTATAATTTTTAGATGTTCCACATATTTTCTTCTTGGTTCATGTCGATACGTTGTAGAGAAGGACAAAACCCTTGTTAGCTTTCTTTGGTTGCATTACTACTGCAAGTAAATATGTTGTGAACAGTTGTTTCCTCAGTTCTTTTGCTGCTTCTTTTTCACTTCTCTTGAAACTTAAGAACATAGAATTGGCTGAATTTGTTGCTTTGGATCAAGCATCTTGTATAATTGTATGATTGTATCTATCGGCTTGTAGCACAACAGAACCTCATGTACGTGTGGAACAAGTTTTCTTTTCCAACTATTATCTTCAATTGATTGAATTTGAAATGTCTCTTGATAGGCACAAGATACGAGACTGGGAACTAAAGAAAATATGTTGCAGTGTTACTGATATTCTTCCAAAATTTGCTCTTCTTCTCGTGATCTAGTGGCTACTGGCCTCGAGAATTTTGCCAAGATCAAAGAGCATACAACGTTTAACAATCGAGAATAACGACCACTGATTTTACTGCCTACCATCCAATTCACTTGCAAAGAAGTTCTGCAGAATCATGGAGACATTGCGTGGACCTCAGATCACATTGAATGATGGCTCAACAATGGTGACTGAAGTGGTGTCTGATGAGGATTCACACCTTTGCCTCTACGTTCTGCTTCAGGACATGCTAAAAGTTGGTGACATGGTTGTTGGTTTTGGAGTGGAATGGGGATTTAGAGGAAGTCCAAGCAGATCAGGAAGTAGCTCTGGAAGAAACATTGAACCTTATTCTCATTCAAGTTCTCATTCTGACAAGGCAGAGCAGCATCCGATTCCGAGGAGGGTCGAACACCACATTGCAATCCTGACTTTGTGCACCAAAATTGGTTGTGTCCTGATAAGGCTTAGTCCTAGCACCATGTCTGCATCTCTGAAACGTTTTCTATCTATCAAGGACATCACTTTTGCAGGCGTTCATATCAAGGAAGATCTTCAAAAGCTTAAAGAGGTTCATGGAACTGTTATCAGGAATGTGGTTGATGTGAGTGAGATGGCTGCTAGAGTCTATGATCAGCCTCGCTTTGCAGCTCTCAGCGCAAGGGACTTGGCAAACAAAATACTGTCAACAAAATTTGAGCAGAAGCCGTTTGCAGCTTTATGGTCAAATTGGTTTGATCAAAACCTGAGCTCTGAACAGATCGAATGTGCCACCATCGACGCCTATGCAGCATACCGTACTGGGAGAAAACTGATGGAAAGTGGCAGTAGTAGTGTCAAGCGACTCTTGTTTTAATGTTCCTTGAATGGTTAGTTAAACCATTCAGAGTGTGTTTCTAATCCAAATACTATTCAGTGCATTCTAGTCCAAATCCGACGCATGAATCACAAATTCAATCAAAATCCAAGTGCATATGACAGCGAAGCTTAATTTTAAGTATGTGATTGTAGAAATCTAACGATAATTCATAGTAAAGGCTTGTGGTGAAAATTAAGGTATAAGTCTGCGTCTCCTCTCACAATAGATCATCAACGCTGTGCGTCTACTAGTCAACTTCTAAATAATGGGAGCTGCTTTTCCATGACATGACGATCTTCTTCACAACTACTTGGAAGCAATGTCAAGATTACCGAGCAATGTCAAGATTACCGTATCAGTTTCAGTATCGGATTGAGTTCTAGTACAATATTATACTGATACCGTCAATATCAGATACCGTTTTGGACAATTTTTTAAATTTATAAAATAGTACTTAAATTTTTAAAAATTGCAAAATAGTCTATTAATATATTGTACTGTATACTTTATAATTTTACATTAACCATATCTCCAAAAATCATAATAATAAAAATTTAAAATAACAATAATTTATTTATTTTTATTAACATTAATTTTCAAATATTTCATATTTAAATAATAATCACAATTAATATAAAAAAGATCATTCAAAATTTAACCTTTTTCCAGAAAAGAAATAGACTTTTAGGATACTATATTCAACACAGTGTTTAGAATTCCGTTCCGTATTGGCCGGTACGTATTCAACACAGTGTTTAGAATTCCGTTCCATATCGGCCGGTACGTACCGGCCCAAAACCGGTACGGAATTTTAAATTTTGGTATCGGGTTTGAATACCGGCCGGTATGCAAAATACCGGCCGGTACCGAAAAATTTAAAATTTTGAGGGACTTTTTTGTAAAATTTTCAAAATCTCCCTCCCTCCTACCTCTCTCCCCCCTCCCCCCTTTTCAAAGTTTTTAAAATAATAATAATAATTTATTACTAATAATAATTATAAATTAAATAAAACTTAAAAATAAAATATTTTTATTTTAATTACTAATAAATTAATTTTAATATTTTATATGATGAAATTGTATTATTGTAATATTTTTTATTTAAATGATGAAATTGTATTATTGTAATATTTTTTATTTAAATGATGAAATTGTATTATTGTAATATTATTTATTTAAATGATGAAATTGTATTATTGTAATATTTTTAATACTTTGTATTATTTTTTAATTTTATAATGTATGATTATGATTGTCTTTATTTATATTAATTGTGGTTATTATTTATATGTGAAATATTTAAAAATTATTGCTATTTCATATGAATTGTCATTATTATTTATTATTAAGATTTTTGAAAACATGGTTGATGTAAACAATAAACTAGTAAAGTATACAGTACAACAGTACAATATACTAATAAAATATTTTGTAAATTTTAAAAATTTTAGGGACTATTTTATAAATTTAAAAAATTACTCGAAACGGTACCCGGTACCGATACAGTTTTGTTCCAAAATTTCATCCGATACCGAATTCGATATGGTATTCATAACTTTGGTTGGGAGAGAGATCTAGGAAATTTAACTCAAAGACTTCTTTTGGAGTGGCTGCTACGGTCTAGATATTTTTTCCTATAAGACAAATGAATTTGTTAGCAAATTAACGTATTAGCGTGTAGATAAAGGAATTATTGTTTTATCTCTAGCGAAGTAACCTCAGTGACCTTCAAATCAGGAGAATTCCTACTTTTTCCAGATTCTAGTTTAAGAGAGAGGGAAGGAGCAATAAGGTTTGACATAGTGTCATCTGGAAAAAAAAAAAAAAAAGGAGATCGAAAATGGAATTTGTAGTGAAAAGAAAGGTAAAGGCAATAAAAGGAAGGTTCATACCATCACTAATGTCCTCAACAAATTTTTCAGACATAGAAGTCCTTTATATATGAAGGGTACCTTTAGTCGTATAGGCTTTATGTTCTCAGTTTCTTCAAGAAATTTAGTGGAAGAGGAGTGGAATTCCTAGCAAAACTCTTTGAGATTGGAGTTTTAGCTTTTTTATAACTAAAAGTAATTGGGACTTACCTTTGAGGTTTCGTTTTAGCAGAGGATTATGAGCCACTTCTTTTTAGGGGAGGGCTCGCTTTCTTCTCTACTTTCAACATACAAGATTCTAAAATATGTAATAATAATGTCAGGAATAAATTTTAAAGAGCCAAGAAAGTTCAAATTAGAGGGAATACGTTTAGGAAGGGCAAAATCCAAACAAGGTACTAAACTTTGTAGCTTTTTAACCACCAGGAGTGCTAAGCCTTCATGTTAGCGACACTAGCAGCAAAAATGTTGCACTTGAGAATATGATAGTGATTAAAAAAAATCAAAATAATTTGTCATTAACATTTAACAGTGGTTGCCTTAAAAGAAACTCCTACTATTGGGTAGTCCAAAAATGTATAAGAGGAAGATTTCTTAAAGAAAGGACAAGTTGCGTACTCCAAAGGTAAGGAAGGTACATTTCGAAACCTAAAATCATAATGGAAGGATCAAGTTTTAGGATTTCATCACTATCAACAATGAAAACTTTAGGATTGATATAGAAGAGAAAAAGTTTCTGATAAACGCCCAAGCAAGAAGATTCAAAAGTCTTGGAAATTCTAAGCCAATAAGGCCTTTCAAAGAAGTCTTTAAAAGGATTAAGTTGGTTCATAGACCTAGACTTCAGAGATAGTAGAGTGATGATGAATTCCTTAGGAGATTTACTATAAAAACTAATGGATACACGAAGACAAAGAAAATTTTTAAAAAAAATCTAGGGTCTGAAGAAGGCAAGCTTTCTCTTTCCCTAGGTTCAAGGAAATAACCAAAAGTCCAATTTTGGATAAACCACACATATAGGTAAAGACATTGCAAGGGAAGGTCAGAGGCATCTCTTTAAGTTCTTGTAGAAGAACCCCAAATAACAAAGCCTAATGCAAAGAACTTATCAGAAGCCACAATTTTACAAAAGGGAAGAAATTTTGAATTGGGTTTGTTATTAACATAATAGAAGATAAATTGATTTATTAAAACCCAAATAAACGTGACATGTTCTTCTTTAAGAATTTTTTGAAGAAGCATAGCTATTTATCAACCTGGAATAAGAGGAACATTTAAAAGCACTAGACTCTAAACTAGGGGTCTCTTCAATTAAGAAAACAAAGTCTTCCCAATTATAGGTAGTCCAATTAGAAAGAAAATGCCTTTCAATAAAATTGAAGCATGAATAAGAGGAAATATAAAGCAGATGTAGGAAGGACTCCATAATTTCAAAAATGCAGATACAAGGTTAGGTTTACATTCTATAGAATTCCTAGAAAGGGCTATTAGTTGTAGAAGGCCTTATCTTTTCTAAACTGAATGATATGACGCATATAACATATCCACCTACTTAACCCATTGATTTACATTTTTAAGCCACGATTTTAAGGATTCGATAGCCTAAAACAAAACGCATTATAGAGGGAATAAGAGGGCAGGGAGTCTTGACCTCAAAATTGGGGGATGACATCAATTAGATCAACAGCATATTACCTAAGTAAAGTGAATAAGAAAGAAAAGCAACACCTCCATGTAAATTAGAATAGGAAAAAAAAAAAAAAAAAAAAGCCGCAATCATCTTAGCCATACCAAACCATAGACTTCTATTTTACCAACAACGAGCTATCAATTACTCTCAACATTTCAACTGTTTTGACAAAGCAAGTATATGACCAACATTCTGCCCGTGAAAGTTTTGAAAGTGTAACTGTTGCATGGCAAAGTTTACGACCGACGCTACTGGATGATACATTAAAACAGTCTGATCATTGGGATTCTATCTTTCTGATTTATGCATGCGATCCTCTCTTTCTCTGTGACGATGGGAAGACGAAACCCTATCATGTCCAGACCATCTGTCTCTCCTTTTCTTCTCTTGATCCTCTTCAAGATAGGATTTTGATTCATGCCTTTTTGATCTTTTCTCTTCCCCCCTATGGTCATCTCTTCGTTCAAATTCATCACCTTCATGTCTCTTCAATCTCTGGTCCATTTTATAATCATTTTGCACTGACTTTGGCTCAAATTTATCATCTTCATACTTCCTCGATCTCTGGTTATTTCGATCATATCCATCTTCCCTCAACTTCAGCTCCAACGTGTTATCTTCAGAGCTTCTCAACTTTCTCTGTTCCCTCATATTATAAACTCCTGATTTTCGCTCAATTTCGCTATCTTTCTGTCCTCTTGATCTTCTTTCCTCCCTTCTCCCACCCTGTGTAGGGTGGCTTTCCAAAGACCTGTCATTTCCAGATAACTTGTCCCGCTTTTCTGGATGCTCAAACTTGTCATGTCCCCACCTGAAACGGTTATCCTCATGACCCCAACCTGTGTTTGCAGCTCTCTGCGTCAAGAAAGAAAGTAAAGCATCGTCACACAGGCTACCAAAAATTAAGAAGCATAATGGAATTGAAATTGCCTGCTTCATGGCAAATTCCCAAATCCAGAAGGTGCCTTAAATTGACATGAGGATTCTAATAGAACGCATGTGGAAGCAGTATACAACAGTTAAGCAGCTAGAAAGAAGAAAAAATGACACAAACAATTCCGCAGCCAACCTTGTACAGTTAATTGCGAAAAAGTTATCAGATGTTCAAAAAACAAAACTTTAAGGCAGAAGACTTTCAGCCCTACCAATGCCATTTATTATCTAAACTGAGATAGAACAATGCAGTGGCAATGCTCACATGCTTGATCCATAAGAACCAATCAAAATGTCACTATCTGGATCGGAAATTGCACTAGTTCAATCTCTAGTCATCGACAGATGGTCCTACTTTTAGCAGTTAAACAACTCAGGTTTATATTTATAGGAAATTTATATGGCATCAATGAGCGTTGAAACGAAAAATTCTCCATATAAAATCTACCATATAGCTACCTGCTCGTCATGGGAAAATTTACAACCAGCTCCACGAGTACATTCACCTCTCTGAAAAGCACGACATATCCCTCGAGCCTCTCTCTTCTGTCGCTCTGTCTCTTCATCATCTTCTTCTTTCTTTTTGTACTTGGTTACATGATCAACCCTCACAACTCGACCAAGAATCTGAGCTCCATTCAGATTATCTGAAAAACCAAAAACATAAAACAGCCAATCAATTATGAAAAACATAAATTAATCATCAAAGCGTTATGGCCCATGTGAGAAAAAGAAAGAAAAAGCACCGACCTACAGCAAGATTAGTACTTCTTTGATCCTCGTAAGCAATAAAAGCAAAGCCTTTGGATTTACCAGTCCCCTTGTCTCTAACAAGATTCACATCTACAATCTCCCCGTATCTTGGGAAAAATCAAGTTAGAATCATCAAACCTCTAAAACCCTATTGACCAAATACTGAAATAAAATGAATAAATAGATTATGTATACTGACTGAGCAAAGACAGCGAGGAGATCCCCTTCAGTGAGGTCAAAAGGGATGCCGCCCACGAAGACATAGGCGGACTCCTTGTACTTCGCGTGCCATGAAGCTGCCTCAGATATACCCAAAGCTGCTTCTTTGGAATTCAAGTTCTGTATTCTCTTCACCAACGTTAATGGGTTCATATCTGATTTGTCTTGTTTTTCTAAATTGTGTGCCCCCTCAGTCTTGCTTTTCTCGATCTCGGAGGTGGATCTTGGGATACACCCTCCACCGTGGTCGGGTTAACCCAAATTAAAAGTGAGCTCTCTCTGTCATAAAACGCAGCGTTTCCATTCTCATCTCAGAGTTCGACCCCGCTGACGTGGCCGTCAAAGGGTTGTAAAGAGAGGGAGAATATACTGATTTAGTTTCACCTTTTTATTAGGTTTTTGGTTTCTATTTTCTATTTGTATCTCTAAATTAAAAATAAAATATATTTAATTATATATAATTTATTTTTATTATTAATTAAAATTTAAAGATCAATTAATTGTAAATTAATCTTATTTTATTATTTATACAACTTTATTATTAAATAATAACAATATCATAGTACACTTTATTTAAATAAATAATTGAATAAATAAAATATATAATTTTTTACATTATATTCTGTTTACTAATATAATTTATAAATTATTTTAGATTTTAGAATATATATATTTTAAAGAAACTATAGATTTAAATATATTTATTGAATATTTATAAATTTTAAAAATATTTTTTATTTTTAAAATAAAATAAAAATAATTAAATTATATTTGTCATAATTCTTAACAATAAGTATTATTAAATATTTAAATGATTAAATAATATATATATATATATATAATAAACTAGATTTTAATAAAAAGAAAATAAAAAATCAGTTTTTATTAGTTTATAAATTATAAAAAATTTGAAGAAACTAAAATAAAACTAAAAACATAATCAATTAAAAAAATTCAATAAATTTAAGAACGAAAATATAAAAAAATAGAATCATACATGACTCTAACTTTCATGGAGTTAACGTATAGGTACTCCTAAGTTATTAAGACTTTTGATCATTTGGCAGTAACGAGTGACCCTTGCACCTTTTTGGCTAATTCAGCAAGTCTTAGGGTCCGTTTGGTTGAGCTTTTATCAGTAGAGCTTTTATCAGTAAGGCTTTTGTTAGTAGAGCTTTTCTGAAAAGAGCTTTTTTAAAATGTCAGTTGACTGTTTGGCTGTCAATTTAAAAAAGAGCTTTTTTAAAAGAGCTTCATTCAGTAGACTGTTTGGCAACATAAAAATAAAAAGCACTTTTATTAATTTTAACTA
>JAOTBA010000008.1:24626263-24652436 GCA_025629845.1 Erythroxylum squamatum | reverse complement strand
TTCCTAGTTTGTTTCTACGGGTATAAGTGTTGATGGGCCTAGCTAGTATGGGCTGGGGAGAGGGTGGATTGCTATCAGTATGTGCTTGTATGTGTGCACGTAGTCATCCTATTTGCGTACAACTTTTCAGTTTTCTATCACCTCAACTTACCTTATTGATATGGCAAAGTGATGATGAGAACTGCCTAATACTTAAAGAAGTTTGTATATTGTTTGTTATCCCTAGTATGTACAACTAAAGCATGTATATGAGGAAAGGAAAGAATCGTTTTCAATTAGTTTTACAATATTCTGCATAGCATTCTGTCAATATTATGCAACCTATCCTGTTTAGGCAACAAATATTTTAGTTGACTAACAGCTTTCTTGTTAGCAGGATTACAGCCCAGGGAAAACTAGTTCCATGTGGAAGTAACCTGTTGGGCAGAGAAATTCTCGAGTCAAACAAGTGCTATATGCTGGATGCTGGATCTGACATTTTCGTGTGGATGGGGGGAAATTCCTCAATTAGTGAACGAAAATCATCAATTTCAGTAGTTGAAGTGAGGAAATCTTCTTCTTCTTCTTCTTCTTTTTGCCTTACGTCGCATGTCCACTGACAGAAACTGATATGAAATCTTTGGGAACTGAATGCCTGGTGCCAAAAATCTTTTAGGAAGGACACACACCAACATATTCTAGAAAACAATAATATAACTTTACCACTCTCAAACCTGAAATTGAACTTCAAGAAGGTAACTGCATTAAGAATAGGATCCATGCAAAGATGCATGAAGGTTAAATGTACTTATGATCTTAATGCTTCCTAACAGATTTCTTGACTGCTGTTCCTAAGATGGCTACCCAATACTTTTTTGCAGAATTTTGTGAGAGAGCAGGGCAGGTCTACTACAAGCCATTTAACTTTTCTGGCTGAACGGTTGGAAACTTCCACTTTTAGGTCTTACTTTGAGAGTTGGCCACAAGTGCTGGAGACCAAGTTGTATGAGGAAGGCCGGGGGAAAGTAGCAGGTTTGTTACTTATTCAAACCAAACTGAAAAGAACGATGAGAAACTAGTGGCCTTGTAATAAACTATTTTGGAGTCTCTGCTGATGATAATTCTATCCATTTTCAGCAATGTTTAAGCAACAAGGTTATGATGTGAAGGAACTTCCTGATGAAAAAGATTCTCAACCACATATAAATTGCCGAGGAAAACTAAAAGTATATTCTTACAGAAAGCATCTGATTTCATAGAGTTGTGAATACCAACTGATATTATCCTAGATTTACAATTGATGTAAACTCACTATGCAGGTTTGGCAGGTTAATGGTGATGAGGCCACTCTTATTCCAGTTGCCGATCAAACAAAGCTTTTCACTGGAGATTGCTATGTTGTTCAATACACATACCCTGGAGACGGAAGGGATGACAATTTATTTTATGCATGGTTGGGTCATGAGAGTGTAATGGTGAAGAAAACAATTTATTCAAAATTTAAACTTGATACATATATTACTTTCCTCTTTTCCTTTGGTCTAGAAATATAAAACATACTCTTTTGTTTGTTCTGAAATTGAGTAAAGTGTTAATTTTCATCTCCATATAGTTCAATGATGGGAACTATACCATTTTCCATCTTTTTGAAAATTAAGAGAACACAAATAAATAGTGCATCTCTTATCTAATTCATTGTTTATACTTTTCTGCTTGCAGGAGGACAGAGTTGGTGCTATATCCCATATGAGTGCTATGGCAGAATCAATCAAGGGGAATGCAGTTGTGGTAAAATTATGCTTTTTATATTTAATTGTACCTGTATCTTTGAAATCATTCTACCTGTAAGATATTAGATGGTTAAGTTGAATTACCAGAAGCAACAATCAACCTCAGCAGTATTGATATCTTCTTTTTGGCGTTAGCTAGCTACATCTAAAATCTTTTACAGCTGTACTCAATGTTTGATCTGAAATGATGCGATAAGACTACCACAATCATCTGCTTCATGTTTTTACCTAATCTTTAGCTTTTCTTTTCATCTTAAGTGGCATTCCTTGCTTGTTATTACCTAATTACTTATGCTCTTGGTTGCATCAAATTGAATTTATCATTTAACCAAAACATAAATCTGACTTCAATTTACATGTTCTTCATTCAGGCTCAAGTTATTCAGGATAATGAGCCACGACTATTTTTCTTGATTTTCCAGACAGCTATGATTTTCAAGGTCTCTCTTGAAAGATCTTTTGGCTTTCTCCTATTTTTCTTTCCTACTAAACTCAATTACATTTGGTATATCATGAATATCCTGTTGAAATTATGAGAACTTTGTGTTGTATTGTCCATCAGGGAGGTTTGAGCAAAGGATATAAGAAGTACATTTCAGAAAAAGGAATTGTGGATGAAACCTATAATGAAGAAAAGATGGCACTTTTTCGGGTCCAGGGGACAAGTTCAGAGAATGTGCAAGCCATCCAAGTTGATCATGTAAGTTCATGGCCTGAATTTGATATAAGGTCGTTATAATATCTTTTGGGTGATGTTTTCCAAGACAATCGCTTGCCACATTCAAGGTGATGTGTTGTTATCAACGTAACTGTATTAAGTCATTTGTGTCAGCCTTTGCTACCAAAATTTGTGTCATTGACTGCTTCACTTATCCTTGAAAGCAGCAGAGATGTCTCTGATATCTTTAAGTGTCACAAGAAGCATGCCTTTGTCTCTGATATCTTTAAGTGTCACAAGAAGCATGCCTATGTCTCTGATATCTTTAAGTGTCACAAGAAGCATGCCCTACTTTATAACAGGAATGATTTGCTTTGCTAATACTTCAAGGAAGGCGTGCTGTGGTTCTACCTAACCTTGAATTTCTTTGGTGAAATGCGTCAAGTTTTAATGTTATTTTCTTTTTAATTTCAAATATTCTATTACATGCAGTTTCAAATATTATAACAATCTTCTTTTTGGTAATGGATTGCATCTCCTTTCCCTTCTTACTTCGCAGCTGAATCACTTGACCCTTCAGCAGTAATTATATAGTACCTTTGAAATAATTGAACATCACATCATTCATTGAAACTAACTACTGAACTCCATGTACCACACCACTCCCACCAATCTTTATAATCAATGCATCAGTTGAGAACTGTTGACCAGCGATATTCCAACAAAAATCCCAACATATACCGTACAGAATAATTGCATACTACCCTCAACTGTTCTATTTTCTCCACCAAACAACCTCTTTTGCTCCACACGCCCACAAAGTTGTTTTTACTCCCTCCGTCAATTAAAATCTGCAAAGTTCTATTCTTGAAGTGTCTCATTTTCTTCATTTGTTGGAAATTCTCACTAAACACACCAGTCATTATTTGTAAAAGTATAGAAGGTTGACCTGAATCACCTTTATCAATTACTTACTCCACAGCCCCATCATTCTCATTCACTTCATTCACTTCCTCCACAATAAACCTATGAAATTGTCTATCCTTGCACTTGTGTTCAGGTACAAATTTCTTTTTGGAAATTCCTGGTACAAATTCTTTATCACATCAAAAGCACAAGATCTTGCTTCTTTCATTCAAGTATTTGCTACTAGCTGTCTTAGCAATCCTGCAACTACCAACATTAATTTTACCTTTAATCCCTCACCAATTTTAAAAGGGTTTGGTAGCAAGCCATTAGCTGGTTCAATCCCCTCAGCAGGAATGAAAGGCTTATTGTTATCTCATTCCCCATGATTTGTCTTATTCAGATTTCTCATAGAACTAAAATGACACTAAGAAAACAATTCTTGCTTCATTGGGTACTCGATTTCTTTCTTAAGACACTTATGAAATGATACGACTCTCACTAATAACATTAATGGGATTCGATATTAATATTAATATGATAGGATTTATTACCGTTTTATCAGAAATAAGTTTAATCCAAGAAATAATCACCACACATTATAAAAAGAAGGAATTGAGAGTGATAACATTCTAGGGTTGATCACCACTATCAAGTTAGATAAGATAAATAGTTAATCAAGAACCTAAATTAAAGCTTTTTCTAAGGACAAGGATGAATAAAATCCCTTCAAAGATTTTTGATTCAACAATAATAATGATAAGTTCTCAATTACGATGATAGCAATGCCTTTATGGAAATATGAGCAAGATTAGTGGGACTGCTATCCCATGTTTTTAGGAATGAGCAAGAGCTATAGAAGTCCATAATTTAAGGAATTAGTCAAATTAGAATAAAAGTTGTGATTGATTCATGACCAGTTGTTAAGATTGTTTCCTTAATTTAGGTAATCTGTTTTAATTCTAGATTAGGGCCGCTTTTTATTTAGGCTATACATATGCCTTTGCTGGTTGTAATTGTAAGTTAAGAAGTCATGGAATAAATCAGAAAGCGTTCCAAATTCTTCAGCCTCTTATAGGTATAAAATGATCAAACTAGAGTTTTAAAGGGGAATAACAAGTTGAAATGCCAAAAACTTTAACTAATTAAGTACGAGTCCAATGCCTATCTTGGCCAATACCAGTGTCGGTTTTGTTTTGGAACTTTTAGTTTGCGAATCAAACATGAAGCTGACGTCGGCTACAAGTTGAGCTTTGACGTCAGCTTGCTTCTATTTCTCTAGTTTGCAAAATTCAGCAAAAGATTGATGTTGACTTGCTTTTAAGTTCAATGTCATTTACGTTTTGGAGTTGCTGTCTCTAGCTTCTTTTTTGTGTTTGGTTTGAACCTCTTGCAAGCTATCTAGGCCCCTCTTCATACCTGATTGAAAATTCGTGTAACTCAAGTAGTTGCTTGAGTGTGAGCAAAAAATGTGGAATCTGCTTAGAGAAGAAATAACAAAGAAATTGATTTTGGATGAAGAGAAGTTTGTATTGACTTTGATTTCTTCTCCATAATGAAAAAATGAAAGAAATGAACTACTTAGATAGACCTCAGCTACTTAAATATTCTTGCAATTTTTCGTAACTTGCTAACAAACTCTTTGACACATAATCATAAATAGCTGGTAGGCATACTTATTCAACCTAATTTATAGAACAGAAAGATTCTTAACTGCAATAGATAATCAAAGCAATTGAAAAAAAGCTTGAATTAATTTTTAACATTCGCCCCCGTAATTCAAGGAGGCTTCAATTCCCATCAGTGAGCGAAATTCCTTGAACTTAACTTCAGCTATTGCTTTTGTAAGCATATCTGCATGTTGATTTTCAATGTTGATATATTGTAGCTCCTCAATTCCCTTTGCAACCAAATCCTGAACGAAATGATGCTTTATCTCTACATGTTTCATTCTCCTTTGATGAATTGGGTTCTTAGACGTAGCAGTGGTGGACTTGTCACAAAAAATCACAGTTGCTTCATCTTTCATTTGCTTCAAGTCTTCGAGTATTCTTCTCACCCAAACAACTTGACAAGCTGCTGTTGTGGCTGTTGAAGGTTCTGCTTCAGTACTTGACAAAGCTATGCTATGTTGCTTCTTTGATGACCATGAAATTGCTTCTGAGTCGAGTGTAAGAACATAGCTTGTTGTGCTTTTTCTATCATCTACACAAGAGGCCCAATCATTATTAGTAAAAGCAACAAGTTTATTCGATTTGCCTCTTGAATACCTGGTGCCAAAACTTGTAGTGCCTTGTACATAGCGAAGAATTCTGTTGGTTGCCCCCAAATTATTCTTGCATGGGCTGTGCATAAATCTGGAATACGGACTTACATGAAAAACAATATTAGGCCTTGTGTGAGTGAGTGAGATACATAAAGCAACCAACAATGCTTCTAAAAGACTTCTCATCAACCTTCTTAGCTCCATCATTCAAAGACAACTTCTTATGAGAATTTATTGGTGTTATGGCAGCCTTGTAACTTCCCATTCCAACTCTCTTCAAAAGATCAGTTGCATACTTTCTTTGACATACGAAAATTCCATATGAATCTTGCACAACTTCAATTCCTAGAAAATGACACAAAGCAACCAAGTTTGACATTTCAAATGTTTGCATCATGGATTTTTTAACATTTCAACCATTCAGAAGAATTCCCCGCATAAACCATGTCATCAACATGTATACATACAGCGAAGAAAACATCATCGTGAATTTTCGCAAAGGGTAGGCTTATTAGCACCCTTTTGGAAATTATTTTGAGCAAAATAAGAATCAACATTGCTATATCAGGCCTTTGGTGCTTGCTTGAGTCCATAGACTGCCTTGTGTAATTTGTACACCTTATGTTATTGCCCCTTTCAATACAAATCCTTGAGGTTGTTCAACATACACATCTTCCAACCATTCACCATTAAGAAAAGCAGATTTAATGCCCAGTTGAAATGCTGCCATGGATTTGCTACAGACAACAATGTTCTAATAGTGTCAAAACGAGGAAGTTAGACTACACACAAGCTCAAGTGAGGTTCCATCCTAATACCAATTGACGATAGGTGGAGTAACACATTAGGCTTATATGTTAGTTTTCTTTCCCTTCTTTCTCCAATGTGGGACACTCACATGTGGGTATTCTCAATAAATAACATTTAGGAGAGTTGTTATATTGCACATGTTTTGGTTTATACCAACAATCTTTATCTTCATGGTTTAACCTTCCACAATGTAAGCAAGAATTAGAATGATTACCTCCACTTGAATTGTTTCTATGTTGTCCATAATGTCTTACTCTACCTCTACCTCTTCCACGGAATGATCTACCATGACTATGGCCTCAGCCTCTGCTACTTCTACGACCCATGTCATCTGAGATCTTTCTTGACTCAACCTTTGAATGAACGGCTTGTTGCAGAGGTGTCTCAATTGTCCTATTTATCCGCTACTCATGAAACAGAAGAGAGCCCATCAACTCATGGAGAGAGTATCTTTTCAGATCCTTTGATTCTTCTATTGCAAGAATAGCATGATCAAATTTGGGTGAAAGGCTTTGCAAAACCTTCTCAATAGCTTTCTGGTTAGTCAATTCTTCTCCAAATGATCTGATTTGGTTTACCACTGAGTGAAATCTTGAGAAAAAGTCTTGCACAAATTTAGAGGGCTTAATTTCAAAGTTTTCAAATTCTCGGCGTAAGGTCTGCAACTTCACTGAAACAACTTTGTTTGTTCCACGATACTCTTCTTCAAGCAGGTCCCATGCTTCCTTTGATGTTGAAGCCTCCTTGATTAATGGAAAAATGACATCATCTAGTGCTTGTTGAATCAGCAATAGTGCTCTTGAGTCCTTCCTTTGCCTTTCTCTCAACTCATTGCGTTGAGCTGCTGTAAGCCTTTGCCTTCTTCTGTTTCTATAAGCTCACCCAGACTATTTGCAACAATGTCCTATAGCTCGTAAAATTGGTAATTAACACCATTGAAGACAGGTGTATTCTCAGATGAGCTTGCCAAGGCACTAGTAGAAGCCATACCATAAACTTGCTTTGATACCACACTTGTTAGCAAAAAATGTGGAATTTGCTTAAAGAAGAAATAACAAAGAAATTGATTTTGAGTGAAGAGAAGTTTGTATTGACTTTGATTTCTTCACAATGAAAAAAATGACGGAAATGAGCTACTTAAATAGACCTCAACCACCTAAAGATTCTCATACATGGCAATTCCTCACTAACTTGCTAATAGACTCTTTGACACATAATCACACACAGTGGTAGGCATACTTATTCAACCTGATTTCTATAATAGAAAAATCAACTGAAAAATCCTAAATCTTAACTACAACAGGTATTCAAAACAATTGCAAAAGCTTGAATTAATTTCTAACATTGAGTCCTATCATTTTCCCTTTCCTTAAAATGATTTGTCCTCAAATTAGTACCCTCATCTACAAAATTAGACAACACTTGATGCTTGGCTAAGTACGTATCCCTCATTTTTACTTTCCTTAGAAGACTTGAATTATACCCAAGTATTTTCCTTCATTTGTTTTCCCGTTAAACTCTCCCGCTCACTCTTATAAATTTGAAGTTGAACTTTATAAACCTGCTTAGGTAACAATGGACCAATAATAATCAAGTTGCCACTCATAGAAAAGGAATATTTGTTCTTATATCCGTAAAGTATGACACTCTTATCAAATTGCCATGGACAACCCAAAAGAATGTGTCCCACTTGCATGAGCACCACATGACACAACACTTCATCCTTATGCCTTCGAAAGGAAAGAAATCAATATATGTTTTGTTACCTTAACCTTCTCACTGTAGGTTGTATAGTTTAGGGTGTTTCATAGTTAACAATCTCAACTTTTCCCCTAACTCATATTAGCCATATTAGTATAACTATCCCTATCCCCACAAATTCTGATACTACCCTTGTTAATGGGACCAGTAAAATTCGATATTAATAAGATAGGACCTAGGACTATTCTATTAGAAACATGTTTGATTTAAGAAATTGAATGCACAAAAACACAAAAGAAAGATATGAATTGCTACACTCCGAAAAAGAAAGGAATTGGAAGTGAAAAATTTTTAGAGTTGATCGCTACTAGCAAGATAAATGAGATTGATAGTTAATAGGGAACCTAAATCAGGGTTTTTTCCAAAAACAAGGATGAAGAAAATCCGTCCAAAAGTTTTTGATTCAACAATAATAATGATAAGCTCTCAATTAATCATAGGAAAGCCTCTATATAGGCATAAAACTTTAAAACTAGAGTTCTAAAAGAAAATAATAGATTGAAATAACAACACTCTAGCTAATTAAAATATGAGTATGGCGCCTGTCTTGGCCAATACTGGCACCAATTTTGTTCAGGGGCTTTCAGTGGGTGAATTAAACATGAATTCCGGCATTGGTTACATGATGAACTTTAACATCAGTTTGTTTCTGTTTTTCCAGTCAGCAAAACTCTTCTAATGAGCATAAACTTTTCTGACTTCTTATTCGTACTAGCTGTAACATGCTTATAGAACTACTAGAAAATGACAACTGTGCCTCTATGTTGAATTACTGCTACATTAAATGACGACACGACACAGCTATTAGTAATACTATCTTCTTTAAACAACAGCACATCATCCTTGCTTATGTTCTCAGCTGACTTCCCTTAACTGAGCTAACTTCAGCTCCTCTAACTCCACCTTTGTTTCAGTTAAACTCTTTTTCACAATTTTCCTTGTGGAATCAATTATGAAGCTGTTTGTTGGATATGCTGCTGTTTCTATTGCATGAATATTCTTTTGAATTGATTAGTAAGCATGAAGTTGTGATTTATTAGCTTGTTTGTTGCTAATAGGCTTTGTGTAATTGAACAGTTCCTTACAAGTAGGACACTATATGTAATTACACCGAAAGAAGAGCGTTTCTGTATTTTGCCATTATAACTGACTATGACTGATTCTCTAAAGAGAGCTTATGTTTTTGGGGTCTTGTATAGTGAAGCTGGGAGGACATTTGAAGTGTGGACAAACTTGACCTTAAACTGAACTTGGTGCAGGTGTCGGCCTCCCTTAACTCATCGTATTGTTACATACTGCGAACTGGAGCATCCACCTTCACTTGGATGGGAAGTCTATCTTCTTCAATAGACCATGACCTTCTTGACAGGATGCTGGAATTAATAAATGTATATAAGCTTGTTCTCTTAACATGAATTTGTCCTACAAAGAAATTTGTGAAAAGGGTATGTGGACCGATGATTATAGATGGACATTTTGTTTACTAATTACCAATAGGGAAAAAATTAAACTTAGTAATAAGGGACCGTCAGCACAGATTGCATGGACAACTTTCCTGCGACTACAGGCCATTTGTTTGAAATTATGACATCTTATTTCAACATTGTAGGGCTATACATTTGTTATTTGGCTGTCCCTTATTAGTAAAAGTATCCCTCTTTAATAACTAGTAAACAAAGTTTCTTTGACAAATAACTTTAGGTCTTTGTCCTGTTTCATGATTTTCTTTATTTGTTTTCATCGTTTTTGTATATGTAACAAGAAGAAATAAACTTGTGATTGAGTTAATAGGCAGGCAACTACATTTAAGTGTTAGTTACATGCTAACAGTGTTGCCTCAACACCATCCCATTTGGTGCAAATTTTGAATAGGGACAAGTAAACAGATATAGGACCCATATCATTTTACACCTACAACGTGTTGTCTTATGGGGAAATTGATTCTCGTTTTGAACTTGTTTGTCTACTCTTTTGTGAAAAGGAACCAATTTAGAAGTAATTTTCTCTTCATTTTATTTGTAGCCAACATGGCAACCTATATCTGTGAGGGAGGCAAGTGAACCTGATATTTTCTGGAATGCGCTTGGTGGAAAGGCTGACTATCCAAGGGAAAAAGAAATAACAGGGTTTACTGAGGATCCACGTTTGTTCCAACTTATGTCTGGTGATGGTGAGCAAACTAACCTTTCTTCGAGTTACACTCTCAAAAGATGATGGGCTATGCTTTGTTTCTGAATTGTGTCAGGTATAAACTGCTGCTTGTTTGAACTCAACTTTAGGTGATTTCAAGGTATGATATTGTACATATCCTAAGGCTTAATATGCAGTTCATGCTTGTTCTGAATCTGTAAAAGTTCAACTAGATGCTTCTCACTTTCTCCCTCCTAATGTAATAGAAATTTGAGCCTGTTACATGTTTTCAGGTCAAAGAGATATTTAACTTTACGCAAGATGACTTGACCACTGAAGATGTATTGATTCTTGATAACCATGAAGAGATTTACGTCTGGATTGGACAGCATTCAAACATCAAGTCTAAGCAGCAAGCCCTTACTCTTGGCCAGGTGACATTTTTATAAAACACATAAGGTTACTTGTTTATACACATACCCTTCTTACCATAAAAAGCACCTCCTTTTTTTCTTTTGGCAGTATATAATATGGAAGATTTAAAAGTCATTTTTATGTTATTACGCATGTGAAATCTTTGAGTATATGTGTTTCATCGCTTCTTAAATATATGATTAGCACCACGTGTTGTTATCCAGCTTCTGTCAAGTGCTACTTTTAGTTCTTGCTTCATAGAAAGATTATGATGGAACTTTGGTTGGTGGGTAAAAGATATAAACCTTCCCTATAGTTTAAAAAGTCTTAGAAAAATCCCTTGATCTTTAAAATTCTATAAAAAAAAAACCTAGTTTTTAGTTTTCATGATTTTAAAAAAAATTCAATTAAAAGATATTGATGAAAAATATGCAATATGAATATCAAACGTAAATTAATGAAATATTACTAATATGATAACCTAACTCAGTTTTTAAACCCTACTAGAATCAATCAAATTTTGACTTAAATTAATAATGTAAGATAATTATAATAAATTATTAGTTTGAGTTAAATTTAATTAGTTTAGTTCGAGGTTAAGAGTTAGGTTGAATTGTCATGTAAATAGTATTTGATTATTTCACGTCTGATGATCATATTGCATGTATTTCATAGTTATTTTTTAACTGAAGTTCAAGAGGTCCTTTTTTGAAAAACTAAAAATTAAAAAGAATTTTTTCGAGAATTTTAATGACTGAGGAGTTTTTTTAAGGTCTATTAAATTATAGGGGAGGATTGTGTCTTTTATCCTTTGGTTGACATAAGTACAAGAATCGGAGGATTGTGTCTTTTATCCTTTGGTTGACATAAGTACAAAAAATCAAACTTTATCTATCAACTCAATATGACAATGTGTCTTCTTGTGAATCTCTCACCTGATTCATCTTTTTGTCATTTTCCGGCAAGTGCAGAAATTTCTTCAAATAGAGTTTCCGGTTAAAAATCTCTCTTTTACAACTCCTATCTATGTTGTTACGGAAGGACAGGAGCCACCATTTTTCACTCATTTCTTTGAATGGGATTCCTCAAAGGCAAATGTAAGTGGACTAAAATCCGAACTAAATACACTCCTGAATCAGGAATTGATTCAATATGTCTCCTAATATAATTCACATAACTAGACTGCACAGTGAATGAAGGTTCTGTATATGCAACGGCTATTCTATTGTACTAATGATATTACTGCATAATTAGAAGTGAAACTTTTTTTTCCACATTTTATTAGTTACAAAAAAGATGCAACTGTGTCCAATAATTTTACTTATGATTACTGATCTTGCAGATGCATGGCAACTCTTTTGAAAGAAAGCTTGCTATTCTAAAAGGAAATAACAAATTTCAGGAAGTGAGTATTCATGACTTCTAATTACTTTTCTTTTTTAGCTGGGTGTTCTGTGGGAATTAGTTTCTTGACTACCTTATCACAGCACTCAAAGCTACAGTATGGCCGTCAAAGCATCCAAGGATGGTAGTCCTTATTATCAGCTGCACCAATACTATATCTTTGAATTATATGCTCTCAGCACTTGATTGGCATAGTGTGCAGGATGTATTTTGCAGGACGTCATCTTTTTGCTTTATTTTCGGTTTAATCACTTTTATACTAATTAATGAACAGAGGTCTCGTTTTTTTCTTTAGGATTTTTGTAGGTGACTCCCCTAGGCAGTACTTAGAAGTTTTTAGTTCTTCTTCACTGCAATTATGCGTTTAGGCCAGAGTAATGTAAAATCTGGACTCAAATACTAGATTGAGTTGATGAGGTAATTGCCCTAAGGTAAGATAAAATGGAACAAAATGGCTTGGACATCGGCCATTTGAAATAATTTTTTGGTTGTTAATGTTAATTTACACTTGAATCTTGATAAATAGGGTCCTTGGTAGTGACATAAAATTGATCGTCCAAGCATCCTGTGATGTGTTTTGCAGGTTTCTATGAGAAACTCATGGAAAACATCCCCTAGGTCATCTACTTCAGATGGGTTCAGAAGTACGTCTGTTATTTCAAACGGAAGTGGAAGCAGCATCTCTCCCATGTCCAGTGTCCCGAGTACAAACTCAAATTCTTCACAGAACCATCTACTTTCCAGTTCAACTCCAACTCTGAGGACGCTGTTTACCGGGCCTCCTAATCACGGTTCTTCTGGTAAAAAAACAGTTCTTTTACTTGTTTTTTCTAAACAGGATAAGATTTTCGCTCAATATTTTGGGGTCAAAAATTCAAATTGAATAACAGAGGAAACAAGATTTGGAAGGTAGACTATGGGAATTTATATTACTATATAGTAGATTGTTGTTAAAGATTGTCTAATTGAAAGAGAATTTAATTATCAAATAGTCCAGCCTCCTTGTATCTTGGTATATGGGTTAATACCAAGCAATAGAAGGTCAACGACTGGAAAGGCTGGTGTTGGAACATCAGATTGCATGGTTGATCAGGAGATTGGTTACATAATTTTATATCAGCATATCATAGGTTGTACAAGAATTGGCTAATTAAGAAAAATTTAACTATCAGCCCTCGTTGGAGCTTAGTCAATATGCCAAGCAATAAAAGGTACAAGTATGGAAAGGCTGGCTTCGGAACAACCCATTGAATGGTTGGTTTGAAAAACCCATGAAGAGGTCTGGTCTACTTTGTAACTGGTCAAAGTTGGTATCCATTGGATTTTTTTTACAGAAAATCAATACCTGTCATCTCAGGTTTGCCAACAGCGCGGGAAAGCTCCCAATTTGCACGCTCACTTCAAGATGACGGCACCGATGCAACTGTTAACTCATTAATCTATCCATTCGAGCGATTGAGAATGGACTCAAAGGACCCCGTTACAAACATAGATGTCACGAAAAGAGAGGTACCTGTCTTGTGGATTCTGGGGAATTGTTCTCTTTCAGAATTTTGGTGAACGTTTTTATGCAAAAACTACTTGCTATGTTGCTAAGTATAGCTTTGTTTAAAAAACGGTGGATAGTGTTGATAGACTATTGGAGAGTTTTAAAAAAATATTAGGTGCCATTTGTTACTTAATTTGCCATTATCTTTTACACTTTTTGTTTTCCTTTACTAGTTTGATTTGATGTTAGAATAGCTTAAATGTCTCTTTGTCTCTCTGTCTCTGTTTCGATATATGTTCACATTGCCGTATGATAGTATATAGGGATTGTAAACAGTAAAGACAGAACTTAACAACTAACTTTCGACTCTTCTCAGGCATACTTATGTGACCAAGAGTTCGAGGAGAAATTCAGGATGACAAGAAAAGAGTTCTATGGCCTTCCAAAATGGAGACAGAACAAGCTCAAGTTGTCTCTAAATCTATTTTAGACTGACAGTAGATCTAGTCTTCTCCGTTGAGCTTAATTGAAGTAATCCCTTATTATACATGTGAGGCATTCTCAAGGGAAACTTGGCCAAGATGCCTCGATGTATTCCGGGATACCCTTAACACCTAATCGACGAACTATATTAAAAGGAATTTTGAATTAGCAGTGGCTGCTGTAAGAACTGATTCTTCTTGTTTTCTAACTTTCAAACAGCTGTGTTTTTGATCATCTATTTAGGTTGCTTATCATCTCATGGATATTGGACTGTTACAACAGAAATTGTTCTTGTGGATGCTCTTGTTTGTTTCCCTTTTTTTCTATATGTTTGACTTCTTTGTCACCTTGTGTAAGTATGATTAAGAATTAACAAAGGTATGGGCATAACTCCTGATGTATTTGAGATGTGGTCTTGGAGTTTAACTTTACCGAGAATTGTACGAGTTTATAAGAAAAAACATGAGGAAATCAAATTGTTTGGATGGACGTGGCTTATACATAATCGTACGGCTGCCTATGTTCCTTTCATATTGCGTAGATATAAAGATACGGATTGACACTCACGGGAGGCGCCCGAGTGCCAGAGGAAAGTTACAAAAAGATATCTGCTTTACGACAGGTGCATTACATGTTTTGTTCGTCAAAAAAGTTATAAAAAGATACACGAATTGAGACAAAGATCCAAAACATTTTACCTAAAAAAAATTATTATTTTAAAATTTTAACTTATAAAAAAATTAAAATTTTGCCCCCACTAATTTTTTTTTTTACCTCTAGTAAAATTTTGCCCCTGCTCAAAAAAATTTTCTGGATCCGTCCCTGTTGGAGCTTGTATTCCGCTTTAGACAAAAACAGCAAGAAACATGGCTTGGGACCGTGTACCAAATCTTGTCCACTTCGAAAATAAAGATGCCCTTTCTATATAAGCTGTCTAAAAGCCTAGGGGTGCTTGGTTAGTTGACACGAGAAGAAAGGAATAATTAAGGAATGAAAAAAGACAGACAGTTAGTAATATATTATAATTAGATGAATAATATTTTTATATTCCTTTTTAGGGCAATATTTCATATCCTCAATATAATACGGAATGGAAGTTATATCAATTTTTATTTTTCACTATATTCAATATAATTCTTATTACAATTCTCCCAAGTAAATCATACTCACCTTTTAGTTTTCATTAGTATTTTTTAAGGTTTAGACTAGAGCTAGTCGTCTTTCTTTTTTCTATTTTTCATCATTCAACACGACTAATCTTTTACTCTTAGTTTAAAGAAACAACTAACTTATGATGTATTAAATTGTCATATTTGTTTTTATTGTTCAATTTATATATTGAATATTGAATGTTCTTATAAATAATTGTTTTACTCAATTTCTAAGAGGCCTATTAGTTTATTATTTAATTCAACTTACTGCTATATTAGATATTAAATCTATAATATTTAAACCTCTATTATATAAAGCAACTAGAATGTAATAAGTTTTTGTATTATAGTTCTTAGATATTAGGGAGAATAAACGACTAAATTGAATGCAACCACTTATGTTTATGTTGTTGTTCTTTATTAATCTTTCTATTTCTTTAAGCAACTATTCAATTGAATCTTTAGCCTTGAACAAAGGCTATTCACGGGTTAGGGTTAATTAGATTGTTGTTTCTCTAATTAACTACAATTAAGGAGAGATAAGAATTAATTTTAACGGTGAATATTTAAAGTATAAATTATTTTATTATTATATTAATAATTGGCATACAATTCCGAAGGTGGATGCAACTTAGAATTGTTTTCTTGTTTTAATGTATGCAATAGTGCAAGTATATTGATTGTATATTGTAGTACACAAAATATTGTTTCCACGAGGATTGGATTAGTCACCTAACAACTTGAATACACTTTGTCTAAGATAATAAAAGATTAAATTAAATTAAATTAACTGGAATTAAAATAAAGTAATAAAACTAAATAATTGAATAAGTGAAGCAAGCAATAGGAATGAAGGTAATCAATAATGAAAACTTATGGGTTATTCTATCTTATTTTGTCTTCCTTTTAGCTTATTAATTCAATCATGCTTCATCCTAAATATCCTAAGATTTTGATTACGCTCTTTTGAGATCTGATCAAGTAATTCCAATGAAATAGATAACAATTGAATTGCAACCTCAGGATTTACAGAACTACTCTTAATTACTCAATTGGATTTGAAGCAATTCTAAGGATAATTAACTCATTATTGAGATCTCTCCTCAATTGTTTGTCAATTTGATATTTGTAGGTCTATTAAGGTACCAATTCCCATTGCACAACTTAACACGTATAACTTTGATTCAATATCTCAATTTCTTATCAAGTATAAGCACGACAAATGTCATAAAGCAATACTATATTGACTTAAAAAAGAATAAAGTTAAACACAACAATTCAAGAATAAACCTAGATTTAGAAATCCATAATCATGTTCAACACACCACTAATCAGAATTAAAATCCAAGACAATGAAATATTATAAGAGAAAAGAAAGAAAACAACTTGAAGTCTTGATTTGGGAACTTTGGAAAATTGGAGTTGATCTTGATGCTTCCACATTTGATCTACTTGATTTTGATGTGTTGCCTCTCTTTCTTTGTTTTTCTTTTTCTTTTTATACTCTTGAGCCTTCTAGGGTTTTTCTAGTATTTCTCCACTTGTTTTGGTTCGAAAAACAACACTGAAATGTCAAGAATACAAAAAAAATCCCGTAAGCTAGAAAAGCTGAAATTTGCTCCATGTGCACGATTGTGCGTGGATTTTCTCTAGCTTTTTGGTACAATCGTGCATTTGATGCAAGATCATGCAAGAGGCTCACCAACCTACTGCTTCCTTGTGCACGATCATGCTAAACTTATTTCTCCAACTTTTTCTTTATTTTCTTTACTTTTTGTTGTCTCCACTCAGATAATCCTTGAAATATATAATTAAGATAAAAATCTTTTCTTAAATAACAATTAAACAAACAAAACATAAAAACTATCAAGAACATAAATCTAAGTCCGAAACACATGATTATCATATAAGAAAACACTAAAAAACACACTCTAATACCTACAAAACATATATACTAAGTTTTACACCTAGCAAGAACAAGGTTTGTTTCGTATTATTTTCTTTATTTTTAGATTTAAATTGTTCATTTACTATATTTCTATAATTTTTGCATCATGATCAAAACTCTTTTTTTTTTATATTCTTGTGCTCAAATAAAAATTAGGCTAGATACTCTCTATAGGATTAAGTTTTACTTGTTTACACATCAAATTTTGGTGTTGTTACCACCTTTTTTTTTTTTTAATGTAAACTAATCCTCACTTTTCCTAAAATGTTGGCAACGTTAAAGAAAGAAGAGAAGGATAAGAACATTATGGATATGTTTTAAAAATGTTACGATCAATATACCTTCACCGGATGAGATTAAATATATTCCCTATAGAATTATGTCATGATAAGAGAAAATTGTCGGGAAACAATAAGATAAGGATGGGCGAAACAAGTCTCAGGAGTATTCTAAAGGAAACTTTCATGAAAGTGCAAGGATCCAACTATGCTCGCCATTCCTTGTAAGACAGACAACACCATTATTGAGAGAGATACACGAGGTTTAGGAGCTTCCATTATTGTTATGACATTATTTATGTATGCTTCATTAAACCTAGGACATTTGAAAGGAACTAATAATATTATACAATTGACTTGTCATATCAATTCACTAGGTGGTAGAGGGGCTTTTGAAGGTAAATAAGCTAGTATTTCTACCTGGTTTTTATATTTTTGATATGAATAATAATGGTGAAGTAATTCATTTTAATATTATAAATAATTGTTAATAGTGTTATCTGAAGTAAATTTATCTTGGTTTTGAGAAATCTTTTTAAAAATTATTTATTTACTCACGCACATAACAAGGTTATGTCCGAATTTTTAACAGTTAGATTAGATTAAATTGGGAAACATAATTAGCAAAAGGAGTCAAAAGAACATTTTTCAGTCTTTTGGCCCACAAAACAGGAGCTATTCGTCACGTCAGTATAGACTTTAGATCTCTGCCATATTTCCAATGCTTTTTTTAATGAATTACGTAGTTGTCATCACTTAATTTTATCGTGTGGCAAGTGGTGACCCAAAAGGACAGTACTTGGGATCTGGCTACGGCTTTATTGCATAGTTGCATTCCCATGTGTGGGGATCTCACGATGATTTTATTGGCTAGAGTATTGTTTTCAACTCTTTGAAAGCATGCTCAACTCTTTGAAAGCATGCTCAATAATACCTAATAAAATAAAGTCCATCATGTTTGATAATGCCCAGAATATGAATATTTATATTCAAATAGTTCAGAGATTTATAACTTCAATACATAATCTCAACTTATAAAAATTTAAAAATTAGGGCTTCATTATGTTATCAAACTAAACTAATGCAATAACATAAAATTTTTAAAATCATTAATGAGTCATTTGAAATAAAAGGATAAATGAATTAGGAACTTTGAGAATCTTGTTTTTCTATGTTCCTTAATCTATATTAATATTAAACTAAGCACCTTCAGGTTTCTGCTAATATTTACATACTTATGTATGT
The DNA here is from genome assembly GCA_025629845.1 of Erythroxylum squamatum. Taxonomy (NCBI): domain Eukaryota; kingdom Viridiplantae; phylum Streptophyta; class Magnoliopsida; order Malpighiales; family Erythroxylaceae; genus Erythroxylum; species Erythroxylum squamatum. The sequence continues at coordinate 24,633,724 of JAOTBA010000008.1, read as the reverse complement.
ATGTATATATATAGCTTTATCGTATATAAGGCTACCCTTGCCTATTATGCATCATTTGAATAAACTAAATTTGATTTCCAAGTCAAAAAGCTGTATGTTAAGTTTCATGTTGATCTAGAAAATTGAATCACATATGCGTGCATATTATATTTTATATATGTAACTTATTTCTGTAATTAATAAGATACTCATAAGATCATACTATAGGATGCAGAATCAAATATCTCAATTATATATACTTTTTTAGTAATAAATGATGACGTTGAAAACCTTTATTAGTTAATAATAGTTGGAATAGGTCGAGAAGATCTATGGTAATCATTTCTTTCTCTTAACCAATCATTATAATTGTAATGATAATATTAATAGTAATAGTAATAATTTCTTTCTCTTAACCAACCATTATAATTACAACGATTATATTCATTTCCATTCCTTACTATATTCATTCTCATTCTTATTACTACCTCCGATTCATAATAAGTGTCGTTTTAGAGAAATGCACACTTATTAAGAAAGTTAATGAAATGTCTGATATACCCTTATTAATTACATGTTAAAGTGCCTTGAAAATATAATCTGTGTAATCTGTGTAATTAAGATGTGAGAGAAATTAAAGGTTAATTTTGGAAGTAAAATTATAAACATGCATATAAAGTCAGGAATGACACTTATTTTGAATAATTAAAATGCATCTAAAACGACTCTTATTATGAATCGGAGGGAGTATCATTTTCCTATGCTTGCCAATAATAGTTGGAATGATTAATTTATTTTAATTTACTTGCACATAATTTATTAAAGAATTACATGCATGCCTAAAATGAGAAGTTAGGACCTTCAACTACCTTTGAAACCTTTGTGAGAAGAAAGTTAAAGTGCCTCAATAGCTTCATGACCTCTTGCAGTTCCCGATGTCGCTCTCCTCAAACGTAGCTACCATTCAAAGGGAATTGATTTTTTAACTTCAAGTTGATGTTTAGGTATATACATATCAATAAAGCTTTGTCCTCTTATTTGCAACCATCAAATCTCTTTCTTAGTCACAGTCATGGCGGTTTCATGGGAAGATAGTGTGACATTCTCTATCAACACCATTTACCTTCTTTTTTCAGCTTACTTGGTCTTCATCATGCAGCTTGGCTTTGCCATGCTATGCGCTGGTTCAGTCAGAGCCAAAAACGCCATGAACATCATGCTCGCCAATGTTGTTGACGCTGTGGTTGGTTGCATCTCTTTCTTCCTTTTCGGCTTTGCTTTTGCATTTGGAAATGGTTCCAATGCCAACCCTTTTATTGGCACAAGTTTCTTTGCCCTGAAAGATATTCCCAACAGCGATTTCGACTACGGCTACTTTCTTTACCAGTGGGCTTTCGCTATAGCAGTTGCTGGAATTACTAGTGGTTCGGTAGCAGAACGAACCCAGTTCAGTGCATACCTTGTTTTTTCATTTTTCCTTACTGGTTTCGTATACCCTGTTGTGGCTCACTGGGTTTGGTCGTCAAGTGGTTGGCTTAGCTGTAGTTCAGGTGACCGTCTGTTCGGTTCTGGTGCCATCGACTTCGCAGGAAGTGGGGTGGTGCATTTAGTAGGTGGGGTTGCTGGCCTCTGGGGCTCCCTCATAGAGGGTCCCAGGAAAGGTCGATTTGATGCCAATGGAAAAGCTGTTCCGATGCGTGGGCACAATGCAACTTTGGTGGTACTTGGGACACTATTGTTGTGGTTCGGTTGGTTTGGGTTCAATCCCGGCTCGTTCACAAAGATTCTTGTTTCGTACCCTACAACAACCAATCAAGGCAATTGGACTGGAGTGAGCAGGACAGCAGTAACAACCACATTAGCAGGTTCAACCGCCGGCATTGTAACTCTATTCGGGCGGAGATTACTGGTTGGCCATTGGGATGCATTGGATGTATGCAATGGTCTGTTGGGAGGGTTTGTTGCAATCACTTCAGGATGCTCGGTGGTTGAACCATGGGCTGCTATTGTATGTGGGTTTGGTTCAGCCTGGGTCTTGATTGCGCTCAACATCTTGGCTCTGAAGTTGAAATTCGATGACCCACTAGAGGCAGCTCAGCTACACGGCGGGTGTGGTGTTTGGGGTTTGATATTCACAGGCTTGTTTGCAAAACAGGAGTTTGTTATTCAAGCGTATGATTCAGGTAAATTAGGCTTGACAAGGCCTCATGGCGTATTGTTGGGTGGGGGATGGGGTCTAATTGGGTCTCAAGTGGTTGAAGTGTTGGTGATTGTAATCTGGGTTAGTGCAACTATGGGACCTTTTTTCTATGCGCTTCACAAGCTGAAGCTCCTCAGGATTGATGAAGACGACGAGCTTGCAGGATTGGACATTTCAATTCATGGTGGCCATGCGTATTTTGCTCATCCGGAAGACAACAATTCTCATTTTTCGTCTGGTTACATGCGCTTGCCGGATCAAGATGGTGAAATCAAATTCTAACAAATAATGCGTCATTTTTAATAATCATATGAGTCGGAAATTGAAAGAAAGAAATATTGTGAATCAGGTCCATCCGTGTTGATTGAGATCATATTCTTTATTCCATTTAAGCTGTTTCTTTCATAAATATAAAGGTACTTAGTTTCATATAATTCTAGAGTCCAGATTCTCTGTCCAATATTATGATGTCTTATTCTGTCCCATGAATTTCAGTCATTCATTTATGTGGGTCTCGCGTGAATCCCGCATAAATGAATGCGAGACTTGCATAAATGAATGACTGAGATTCATGAGATAGAATAAGACATCATAATATTAGACAGAAGATCCCGTTCCATAATTCTACACGTCTGAATCAAGTAATAGCTATGATTTATAACTAAATTTTATGCCTAGTCATTTAAGAAAATGAACTAAAGCATAAATTATCATACAGCTACGGCTAGCAACCTTCGGGCCTGAGCGAGAAACCTTCAATACCTTGTTTGGTTCAGTCTGATTCTGGTGGGGCTGGACGCTGCTGCTCGGATCCATGAGATTGGTTGGCTTTTGCTTAGAGATACCTGCAAAACAATAAGGCACACCGGGGGTTGACCGTCGGTAGGCCCCTCTGACGCTCAAGTTAGTCTTTTTGTGAGGGTTTTGGTGGCTAGGAATAAAGAAAATCAGGGTTCTCAAAAGTCGTACATTTTTTCATGATGAGGTAATGAATTTATATATGAAAAAATACCTACTAGGTTTAGGTATTCTCTTATGAATGGGAAGTCACCATCTATGACTGGGCCGTCTATGCCTCTATACTTGAGCTTGGGCCTGGGCCTAGTACGACCGACCTAACCAAAGTGTGTCCCCTTTTCTTTACAGATTTATGAAGTTACGAAGATTTCTACATTAAATTAGGTTTGATCAATAAAAAAAGAGAGGATTAGTCAATGCATAAGGACCAACGGCAAATATTTATAATAAGCAAGAAGGAAGAAAGTGACATAAAACTAAACTTATCTAAAAACGTTAAGGAAAAATCAAATTCTGCTTCATGACAAGATATAAGTAATTGAACTCTGAAACTTAACTGGTTGGATCACTTGAGCTGAATTGGAAAGAGCCTATATATATATATTACATATACACTAAGAGGACAGTGAAACCTAATCTATTTCTCTTTTTCCTCTTTGATTACATATTTGTTGATGTATATGGCACTTCATTTATATCTTGATTATTACTGCACATCTTCAACCGATGGATAAATATAAACTATCAATACTCAGTCTAGATAATTTTTAGAACGTTTTATATAGTTCTTATGTCTACTCTTCCACATTATTGGCGTTGCATGCTTACATGCTCAACTTGCCCACTTGCTCCTTTCACCAACCATTGTTTTTGAAACGATAAATTAGACAAGTGGTCATCATCAACCGGCTATGGTAGTAGACCTTTTCTTAAAATAATGTAGTCCGTGATTTTAAGAGACGAAATGACAAGCTAGCTGTATTCAACGGTCACATTTTGCAAGGAAAAGTTCACTGGCCATATCCAGAGAGAACATATTGTATTGAATGCTGGTCTAGGGTTCTCAGCTTCGCGTTGTTTCTACATAACGCATTATAACTAAAAATTTTATGAGTTGATAATGATATATGAATTGGGATGAATGAGGTTAATCATAATCTACTAATTGTTATAATATATTTTAAGCTCATAATCGACTTAGTCCAAGAAATAAAATTGATTATATCAAACCCGAAACTTAATTTACTGTAAAGTTTTAAATTTAAGTTTAATTAATAATTCATATGTTTAAAATTTTCTAATAATTATACAAACTATAAATAAATCATCAACTCAATTATTGAATATCATAAATCTAAAATATAACATAAAATGTAATTTCTTATAAGAATATATGCAAATTAATGACCATAATTCACAATAAAATAAATTATATAAATAAATATAAAATTCATAATTTAAATAAATCTAGACAATATATATTAGTATTAATATTAATTAATCTAAAGTCAATATTCAATGATCATTTTAGCTTAAATTAATTATAAATTAGTTATACACATATTTTTTCCACATATTATAATTTAAAATGGATATAGTATGATCAAATAAATTTTTTAGCAGTAAATTAAATAAAGATTAATTGAGTTAGATTTACCTTTTTCATTCCAAAACTAACTACATTAGGAAATAGGTTTATAAGGGTATGCTCGGTATCGTAGAAATTATCATAAGGAATAGGATAAACAAGAGAGCTACCTAACTTTTACTTTACTAGTAAACTAGAGGACTGACGAAGGGAATTGATTAATTGAGGCTTTAAACTTAATAGATTATTAAATGATCACGAATAAGAATTAATGATGATTTATATAAAAATATTTTTATAATTCAATATTTTAAGATTTTGATTGAAGATGTACTACCCTTTTATATCTAAACCATTTTGCTAAGATATATGTTTTGGCATTATTTATTAATTGAACATATAAGATATTATTTAGATAATGACTTGGATTCAAAGAGTATATGGACAATCTTCTAGTTGTGATAGAATCCCACACAATATTGAAGTCTATTATCATATTAGTATTTGAATTGTGTACTGCTGAATTTTGGTGTATAATAGAAAAAGGAATTTGTTTTTGTTTTTTTAACCAGGGACATTATTTTGTTGAGTGGTTGAAGTAGATGTGAATCTCTTGTTGAAGTAAAAAGGTAGATATTGCATCTGGGTTGTGAGGTGATGGGACATTGAAAAAAAGCATTGCAGTAATTGTTCATGTCTTGGGTGAGAGCATACGTGTGTTATGTAAGACAAGTCTTTTGGTGTATGCGTGGGAGTCTTGCAAAACTGTGCAGGGCGTATGTGGCATAGTATGGTGTGCATGTTGGGGACGTGAGTGCAGCAACGTTATAGGTGTGCATTAATTGAAGATTAAAAAGGAAACATAACTGAACTGGTATTGCATAGGCGTTAATTGAGCATGTCTCCATATATATAGCTGAAGGTGCACTTGTTCTTTGTGGTTGGATACACAGGGTGGTGGTTTAATCGTTTTTTAATCAAGACTTGCCCTTCTTGATTGTGCGTGAAAGACATATGAGGTTCTCTTGATTCTTCTGTAGATGACGTAACTTATGCTGTAATTTTCTTTCGGGAATTGTGAGAATCAGCTGGTTATCTTTATGCTGGAATTTTTATGGATTACATCACTTAGGCTAAATGGTTTTGTACTGTATTTTCTTTGATGTGTTGTTGTGATTGGCCCATTGTTATTTCGACGACTTCCAGATTTATTTTAGTGTAGTGGAACTCATCAGGAAGTTGTTCTTGTCTATCTCAAGTATATTTAGTTTTTATTCTTTATTATTTTAATCACTTGAGTTATTCTTTTAATTATCTTTATTATTAAATAGTGTGTGAAAATTCTCTGTCGAGGTTAGCACGAGGCATTCGTACTATTGGGTGTTAAATTCTTTCACGAGAAGTGAGGTTGAGATATAGTGTCAAGGGCTGAGTGGTGTCGGCTCAGTAAAGCCTTAGGTAAATCTATTGTACTTTCGTGAAAGTTATTAAGCTGGGTGAGGGCCATGCAGACGTAGGCAAGGTGTGCTGAACTGTGTTACCAAATTTCTGGTGTTTTTATTATTTTGTTTTTGATTACTTTAATTTTTGTTTGTGCCAGAAATGTTCACGGTAAAATTGAAAAGTTTGCGAAACGACTACCCTTTGAAATTTTCAATTCTTTATTGTGCATTCTTCTCTTAAATGAAGATTTATGAAGTTGAAATATCGACTCACGTAAACAAATGCGGGATCATCCTCGAATTGCAAGTGGCTATTATTGTATATAAATCATTTTAATTCTTATTTCTCATATAATATGGATCTGTTTGATTCAAACCAAATAGCTTGTGGCGAAACGTTAGTTTCTAGTAAAAAACATATGCCATCTTTAATGCCATCTTTAACCTTGTTGCCTATTTTGTTCTTCATGATAGTGAGCCTGGGGTGTCCTTTCTGTCCATGCCCATGGTCAACCTGTCCGATAGCTATCAAGTTGGTTTTGTTAATACTATCAGGTAGGCTTTGATTTTAGCCAATTTGAAAACAAAAAAGAAAATTTTAAGAATTCATGATTATATGTTTTTAAAGTAAGAAACTTGAAAAATATTCTAAATAGAGAAATCATGGATATTTACATCTACAAATTCTAGAGCCATTCTTGAATCAATCTACTATCATTTTGAATTTTAATTTTTGCTTGCAATGGAATGGATTTCGTACCATTTCATTTGGTATCGATTATGCCGAACAAAAATGGTACTGAATGATAAGATACTGTATTGATTTTTTTTTTGAAATTACTGTATTGATTTTTTTTAAAAGGAAAAGGAAAAAATTGATAAGTAATGAAGGTTACAACTCCAACAAGAGGTTCATGGGAAGTACCTACAACTATTTGGATCACATCAGAATTGCCTACAAAGTAACAATTTTGTAAGTAGTACATAGATTAGATGTTTAAAAAGAGGAGCAAATTGGAACTGCAAGCTGATGTAAGATCCCTTGGAATAATAAGTTGTTGATAGATTCATTGATAAGTGATTAAACTATTTTGCATTTGGACTCAAACCTTCTTGCATTTCCTTCTTTTCAGATTTTTTGCACACAAAGCCTTATAGCGATTAAGTAGATCTACCTTTTAGTATTAGGAAGAGATACTTATGCAGCAAGTGAGTGAATAGTGATGGAGATAGAGTTAGTTGAATTAGTATAGAGACATTTCTGTGTCACCTATTCCCAAATGAACTTAGTAACTGAGCATATAAAGAATAGGTGATCTCTAGTTTTATCTTGTGTTGAACATAGAGAGCATCTTCTGTTAATATCAAGATAAGAAAGTCTATCAACAGTATTGAGCCTATTTCTGACAATACGCCAAAGAAGAATGAGGAAGAGGGCCAGGTTGGGGAGGGGG
>JAOTBA010000008.1:24587835-24606874 GCA_025629845.1 Erythroxylum squamatum | reverse complement strand
TATTAGTGTTTTCAAAATCAAAACCCCCCCTTTCCTTGCTAATTTCACTTGCATTGAATGACATATAGGCTAGCTTAAGTCCATTTCATTAGGTTCCGATTAAGAGAGACAACCTGAGGTTGCATCCTATACTGCAATCCTTGGTATAAATTATTTTTGACCGGTTTCCAAGGATCGATTTTTATGATCGAACGACGAGCCGCGATCAATGAGACCTTAGATCCTTTGACATGCCCAATGGCTCTAATGTTCCACAGTACATTACAGTATTGAACAATGCAAGGAATTATATCAAGTTCACTAAAGAACTTGTTGATCCAATTAATCATTTCCACTAAATGAAAAATATATTATAGCTTAATTAGCAACCATTGCTACATTAGAACCTTTCCAATCTTGAATGATACTATTCTAAGTAGACCTTAATTATGATTTACTTCTAAAGTTATATCCTAATCTCTTTGAACTCAAATATCAACTCATACATAGAATAATGGATATCTTTAATACTTCACAACTATCTAATATCTCAAATACTAAACATCTTCAGTTCATTATCTATGCACTTGGATTCAGAATAGATGAACAACTTCCATTCTATCTCTATAGATCTAACTTTCATAATTAAGTTGTTACCTTTTTCATACACAACAAGAGTTGTTCTTGAACAATTATATTTTCAACAATTGAAAATTAGAATTGTTGTTCTTTATGAGCGAGATGTCTCTACGTACTCCCACTAAAGAGGACAATTATACTCCCACTAACCATCTTGTAGTCATGATAAAATCACAATCATCTCCAAAACAAAACTCTTTAAATTCATTATAAAAATGAATCTTGTAATGTTTCGTAGCCTTTTAACTATACATCAAATGTATTAATGAAGGCACTAGTTCCAATTGGATGTATTTTCATGAGATTTGAACCTTTCAAATCTCATCTTGCTTTCATTACTTATCTTGAGAACCATTCTCCTATAATTATACATTAAAACAAATAGTTTGTTTAATAGGTCTGTAAAATTGTATCCAACTTTTGGATATCTCATAACCTTTTATTACCCATTTTAGTTCTAATCTGAATGGATAATATATGCTTCAACCAAGCATCACATCTTTAAATCATTAACTGTGACTCTTCCAAAGACTTAGCGTTTCATATCTAATATGAAATCTTGCTAACGGATTCAATTAGAACTATTGAAGGTTAGTCATTGTACTAGGCATAACTATAGGAAAAATAATGTTGCATCATGTAATATCTCATATTGTATTTTCTTCCTTACATAAATCCATACTCTTATAAATTTAGTTGTGAAGGCATTCACTAGAAAATCTCATTCTTTATAGATAACCAAAAATTTAAAACTCATCATAACGATCTCATCGAAGTGCTTCAGCATTCTCATTGTTTAATTTTTACTTAGATTTAAAATATTTGAACTTTTCAAAATTTTGAATCAACATTTCATTTAATACATATGATTATATCACATAAAGTCATTAGTAATATAATGAAACATAAATATTATCCTTTTATGAATTGATAATCCATCCAATACATCACATGTATAAATATAACAATTCAATACCGTCAACATCCTTTCACCAAAGGTTGATTCAGTTATTCTTCAACTTAACAAGTTTTAAAAGTTTCATATGATTCATAATAAAAAAGATACACATATCCTTATATGCAAGTTTATGATTCTCGTTATATTAATTTAACCGATATGGCATAAAAGAATAGTCTCAATTATCCAACTTTATATTCTACGGAATTACATTAGCACTCATAAACCAGATATTCTTGTTTTAATGGAAACTAGGATTAATGGCACTAGGACTCACAAAGTTATTAGTACTTTAGGGTTTGACTTCTCGTTTTGCGTGGAAGCTGAGGGTTTCGCAGGGGGAATCTGTATGTTATGGAAGGCTGAGTTTAATATCTTCATAGTGTTAGCTCATAGTCAATTTATTCATACCACCATCAATTTTGAGTCCCATGAGTTCGACTTTACCGTTGTTTATGCTAGCCCGCAAATTGTTTCTCAGAAGCACCTTTGGCCTAAGCTAGAATGGGTAGGGAGAACCATAAATAGACCTTGGCTAGTAGGAGGGGATTTTAATGCCAAATTGGAGATAGCGGATAAACGGTGTGGAGCCAAAACAACTAGAATTGTGAATAAACATTTTCAAAATTGGATTCAGGAGAGCAATCTTCATGATCTGGGTTATGTTGAGTCCAAGTTTACATGGCGTCGAGGGATGGTCCAGGCTAGATTGGATCGTGTCTTTGGTTCGACAGAGTGGCTTCAAACTTTCCCGCAAGTGGTTAATTACCATTTACCCTTCCTGGTGTCTGACCATCGACCCTTGTGGATTAACCTTCAACCACCGACCGCTAGGCTAATCGGATCCTCAAGGTTTAGGTTTCAAAATGCTTGGCTAACCCATCCCGACTTTGATGAGGTTGTAGCAGAGCACTGGTTACTGGACGAGGAGACGATGAGCAAATCTCTAGCCAAATTCTTGCTCCACCTCACAAGATGGAATCGTTCCGATTTTGGAAATATTTTCTATCGGAAGAAACGCATGCTAGCTAAATTACAAGGCCTTCAAAGAGCTATGAATGAGGAAATTTGGATTCCCTTCTCGCCTTGGAGGACCACTTGAGTGGAGAACTGATGTAGGTGTTGACTGAAGAGGAAATCTTTTGGCAGAAGAAATTCCGTTGTGACTGGATTTCGAAAGGAGATAGGAATACCAAATACTATCACACTATAACCCTCTCTAGAAGACAGAAAATGAGACTAGCATGTCTCAAGGACTCTCAGGGGGAGCTAGTCACAGATCCAGGGCAATTGAGCCTGCTAGCCAGAACCTACTTTGCCCACCTATATACATAAGAGGCAGGACCCCTGTACCAGTTTCCGATCTCAAGAGCCTTCCCATCTATGTCTGCAGACAATCTCCAAGAATTAACCCAGCTGGTACACCATACTGAGATAAAAAATGTGGTTTGTGGAATGAATCCGAATAAAGCCCCTGGGGTAGATGGCTTTAATGCTCTTTTTTTTCAAAAGCAATAGGGACGAGTCGGTGTCAAAGTGACAGAATACATTCAAGCAATGTTCAGACAAGAGAGGTGGGAGAAGGACTTGAATCAAACCATTCTAGTCCTAATCCCCAAAACTCCCTCACCGAATTGTCTTACCCAGTTTCGTCCGATCAGCCTCTGCAACGTGATGTACAAAATTATCTCCAAAGTCATCGTCAATAGATTGAAAAAGCATATGGATTTTCTTGTTCAGGAGAACCAAAGCAGCTTTATTCCAAGCCGACAAATAACAGATAATATCATCATTGCCCAAGAAGCTATTAACCCGATGAGAAGGAAAAAGGGAGGACGGGATTTTTAGCGATCAAAGTGGACCTAGAAAAGGCATATGACCGTATCCGTTGGGATTTTATCCAAAACACTTTAGAGGATATCAAAATTCCAGGAAACCTAATCTGGGTCATTACGCAATGTGTATCAACAGTGACTATGCAGGTGGCTTGGCAGGGCACAGTTTCTAATACTTTTAGCCCTTCCTGAGCGATTAGACAAGGTGATCCGATCTCGCCTTATCTTTTTGTTCTGTGCATGGAGCGTTTAGGACATTTCATCTCAAGAGAAGTGGGACATGGTAGCTGGAGACCAATTAAGCTGAGCCCTATAGGGCCTCTATTATCCCACCTTTTCTTTGCTGATGATCTGGTTCTCTTCACTAAAGCTACGGAGTCACAGATACAAGTCATCGCCAAGACGTTGGAAGAGTCCTGCATGGCATCTGGGCAAAAAGTTAACATAGAAAAAACGAAAATTTTCTTCTCTAAGAATGTTTCGCAGGAAATCGCGAGTCGGCTCAGTCAAGCCCTTCACATTACTCGTACGAACAATCTAGGCAAATATCTAAGTGTACCTCTGTTCCATGAGCTTACCACGCGACACACCTATCACCATATCCTAGAGAATGTAAGAAAAAAGTTGACAGGGTGGAGGGCGCGACAGTTGTCACTAGCGGGGCTAATCACCTTAACTCAGTGTGTGATCTCAACCCTCCCTATTTACATAATGCAAACAGTAAGGCTTCCAAGACGATTATGTGATGAGTTAGAACAAATCATGAGCAACTTTATCTGGGGTACCACGAACGACCAGAGGAAAGTGTCCATTGTTAATTGGGTTACCGTGTGTCAGCCCAAACAGGTTGGGGGACTAGGCATCAATCACATTAGGTCTTCCAACGATGCGATGCTAACAAAAATGGGCTGGGCCTTATTAACCCAACTTAAGGCCTTCTGGATCAGGATTTTAAGCGTAAAATATCATATGGACCCACACAATATCCCCTCCAATTTAGAAAGGTCAGGGGCTTCGAGTTTCTAGCAGGGACTTTCTGCAACCTGGTAGTATGTACTCTAGGGCTTAAAATGGAACCTGAGCAATGATAGACACATTTCCTTCTGGCTGGATAGCTAAGGGAAAGACTGGGGCTCACTAATCTCTCAGGCAACCAATCCAATCCCAGAATGCGTTTTGTACGCTAAAATAACCGATTTGAGACATGAGGATGGCAATTGAAAGTGGGATTTGTTCCAACAGTACCTTCCTTCCACAATCTGTATGGATTTAGCAGAATTAACCCTTAATGCCGACAATACAGGGGAGGATACCATGAGATGGGATCAAATATAACATGGGAGATTTACTGTAGCATTGGCCTACGATTTAATCGAAGGACGCACCACAACAAATCATGCTAGTCTCTGGGCCTTAATCTGGAAATGGGCGGGGGCCCAGCGGATTAGAGCTTTTCTCTGGCTTATGACCAAGAATAAACTGATGACGAACCAACAACGAGTGGCGAGAGACATGGCATCGGACAGTAGTTGTCACATCTGTGGGCAAGAAGAGACCACTCTGTATGTTATCCGAGACTGTGCTAGGGTGCAAGCATTCTGGAAAAAATTTCCCTCGCGAGTGGTGAATACGAACTTCTTCCTCCAAGACGAAGAGTTATGGGTACAATCCAACCTCATGAAGCACTCCCTAGTACTGCAAAAGGAATGGACTACGATCTTTGGAGTCGCCTGCTGGTTGCTTTGGAGTTGGGGCAACAAGAGCTTGTTTGAAGAGGATTTTAATTGGCTGGAAGACAGTACAAGACTCGTTATAGAGTGCATGGAGTGGTTAGTTTGAGCGAGGGCAGTAGAAAATTGTGTGTTTTCGCATCAAAGTATATCTGTGGGCAACCTAGTAGGGTGGACCAAATCACCAAAGGATTAGGTCAAGCTAAACACGGATGGAGCGGTTAAACATAAGTTGCACATCCCTACTGCAGTTGGAGTAATTTGAGATTGAAAAGGGCAGTGCTGCAGAGGATTTACTCAACACATTGGAAGAAACTCGGCTCTTACGGCTGAAATCTGGGGACTCCACTCTGGCCTTACTTTGGCTTGGTCCTTTGGGTATTGCCGAGTCATGTTAGAAGTGGACTCCCTGGAACTCCTTAACATCCTTTCCTCTTCTAATACAGCGATTGATGTTAACAATTTTTTGTTGGCAAGTACCCGCAGATTACTCCTACGAGAGTGGAAAATGCAGATTCATTAGGTACATCGGGAAGGGAACCAGTGCACGGATCTGCTGGCAGCTCTAGCAGCTTTGGACAACCCCAGCATACATGATTTTCAGGAGCCTCCTATGGTAGTATTGGAGATCATGCACCGAGACTCGCAAGGAGCAGTGTACCGTAGAGCACTGCGCTAGTTAGTTTTTCTTCGAGATTTGAGTTTTGCTCTGTAATAAAAAAAAGTATTATTCTTTTTCTTTTCTTTTTTTTTTCTTTATAGGTTAATTGTGAATTCTGACGGGTTTGGCTTTTCAACTTTTGGGTTTCTGGGGATTAGGATTTGGTAAATCTTTAAAGTCAAGAGCTTGAAACAAATGACTCCGGAGGGCTTTATATTAGAGATACTGGGTGAAAAGGTGTTTCCCTTATGTTAGATGTAACCTTCCTTTCCTCTTCTAATGCAGCGATTGATGTTAACAATTTTTTGTTGGCAAGTACCCGCGGATTACTCCTACAAGAGTGGAAAGTGCAGATTCATCACGTACATCGGGAAGGGAACCAGTGCGCGGATCTGCTAGCAACTCTGGCCAGCCCCGGCATACATGATTTTCAGGAGCCTCCTATGACAGTATTGGAGATCATGCACCGAGACTCGCAAGGAGCAGTGTACCGTAAACCACTGCGCTAGTTAGTTTTTCTTCAAGATTTGAGTTTTCCTCTGTAATAAAAAAAAAGTATTGTTCTTTTTCTTTTCTTTTTTTTTTTCTTTATAGGTTAATTGTGAATTCTGATGGGTTTGGCTTTTCAACTTTTGGGTTTTTGGGGATTAGGATTTGGTAAATCCTTAAAGTCAAGAGCTTGAAACAAATGACTCCAGAGGGCTTTGTATTAGAGATACTGGGTGAAAAGGTGTTTCCCTTATGTTAGATGTAACCTTCCTTTCCTCTTCTAATACAGAGATTGATGTTAACAATTTTTTGTTAGCAAGTACCTGCGGATTACTCCTACGAGAGTGGAAAGTGCAAATTCATCACGTACATCGGGAAGGGAACCAGTGTGCGGATCTGCTGGCAGCTCTAGCAGCTCCGGCCAGCCCCGACATACATGATTTTCAGGAGCCTCCTATGGCAATATTAGAGATCATGCACCGAAACTCGCAAGGAGCAGTGTATCATAGAGCACTGCGCTAGTTAGTTTTTCTTCGAGATTTGAGTTTTCCTTTGTAATAAAAAAAAATATTGTTCTTTTTCTTTTCTTTTTTTTCTTTATATAATTGTGAATTCTAACGAGTTTGGCTTTTCTGCTTTTGGGTTTCTGGGGATTAGGATTTGGTAAATCTTTAAAGTCTAAGAGCTTGAAACAAAAGGGCTTTGTATTAGAGATACCGGGTGGAAAGGTGTTTCCCTTATTAGATGTAACCTTCCTTTCCTTAAAGCAAGTTTCTGATTGTAGTTATGCAAAATGATGAAGTAAAATGTCCAAAGATTACTTGTTATTATTGTTAACGCTTAGCAGTGCCAATAACGAGACATACAGAGCCTTCCGCTCACTCTCTCTCTCTCTCTCTCTCTCTCACTCACACATGGACAGATAATGATACCTAGATCTTAAATTGTGAGTTGTAGGCTACTGTGCTTGTGTTGATGTCAACAGTGCTTGATGTGCTTCCGTCGCAGAACTGCGATTTGAAATCCTTGTTGGGGCCAATTCATTTTCTCTTGTTAGCTGATTGCGTACTTTGGCGAGTGGATGATTAAGAAGGAAACTCTGTGGAGGGTTTTGTGAACAAGTAATTTAGTTGTTTTATTTAGGTGGTTTTTTTTTGGGTTACAAAAAGAGACTAAACTATTTCATAAAGAAAATATCACAGGTATAGCCTATACAATTAAGGAGAGTGTGCCAAAAATATCAATCCAAATCTGAAAATTTGAAGCAATGCTATGATCTAATTTAGCCAGACAATCTGCTGCAAAATTACCTTTACGAAGTACATACCTAATATAGCAACTCCAATGCCTAGCAAGTAAAACTTAAATATCTACAATTAAAATAGACAGGGGATGTGACGAGATAACACCACAGGTCACCATCCGCACCGCCTTCATGCTATTAAATTTTACAACGACTTATTGAAAACTGTGATCCCACGCAAAAATCAAACCCTCTTGAATGGACCAAAAGTCTCTCGTCCACTAACTACAAAGATCAAAAGCCGAACTCTGACCTACCGAAGAGGTGGACTTTGCCCTAGATGACTGCCCTACCGAACAATCACGAAAAAAAAGTGATGGCCGGGCATGCAACTCAGCAGTAGCCGACAAGACGGAACTAACAAACGGAGAACCCGCCAAATCAGGGCCTGGTGGTTGTCCCACCTCGGAAGAACTGAATTCTTCGTTTCTACTACAACCGGCCATCTGGGTTCTTTTGCGTTCTAGATGTCACTGCGACTAATGCACCGAAAACCACTCTGGTCGTGCTCGCTCTTTCCACCGCCCCACAAAGCACAAGCCGACCAAGCAAATCCACAGCCCAACAAAAACCACAGCCCCACGAAGCAGGAGCCGACCAGATCTACTCCCTCCCGTGTCACAGAGCCCGTCCCTTATCTATAGCTGGAGAAGATCACTACCAAATAACGTAAAGACCAAATTCGCAGCTTTGTGTCTTCTGATCTTGTAAGAGTGGTGAAGGTAGAGAGGGGAAAGCGCTAGTATGTAATGCTTCGCGTCGACTACTGGAAGATCTAGGAAATGAAGGAACAAAAAGAGCAGAGAAGCCACGGCAACCAGCGCAAACTGAACAACGACGATCGCACTGTAGCACTCTCATATCACTGTAGGACTCTCATGGCACTGTAGCACTTTACTCTCTCCCCTCCTTTCTAGGTGGTTTACTACTTGCAAATTTCTTTGGTGTTGGATGAGCTGTGATTGAACTTTTATAAGATGTTGTGCCTTACGTGCTTATGACATGTTTTTGCAATTTCTCGAGGTTGGGTTACTGAAATAGTAAATCAAGTTTCTTGTTCTGATTGAGATCTTCTTCAACTCAGTAATGTCAACTGCTTTGGTACTAGAATCATGATATTATAACATCTATTGGCTATAGGTTATTGTGGCTTTCACTTACGGACAAAATGGAGTGTTAGTTGATTGCTAATATCGGACCATTGGAAAAAATTCTGGCAGGTGGTGATGCTAATTCTTGCATAATTGTTTAATATTTGAGCAAGTGGTATTTGAGTACTGATGTGTTCTTTGCCCTCAGGCTTCATTTAGCTGTTTTCCATGCTTCTACTAGGTGATTCATTCTGACTTGGAGTATCTATAACTTTTTTCTTCTTGAGAAGAAAACATAACTCACTCATCAAAATCAATATTAGTGTTTTGTTCTATGGTTATATTGTTTGTTAACCTCATAAGTCAAATAAAACGTATGCAGAATTGAGCTCACTTAATTTTTGCTATTATTGTCCTTTAACACCAGTCTCCCCTTGAAGAATGGGCTTCACCTAGAGTGCTAAAGATGGATAACGGCTCCTCTGTTTCTTCTTTTAAAATTTCTTGTCCTGTAGAACTGCAAAGAGTTTTTGGATAAGGTGCGGGCAATTGTAAGAAACTTCAGTTGGCATAATCATGTGATCCTTCTTTTTGAATTCACATATCTTATTTCTACCTTTTTTTTATCTTCATTACAAATCAACATAGGTATCTCGCATTGTCCTATCCACAGATGCTGACACATATGGGCAAGCCCTGGCTGAAGAGCTAGCTTGTCGACTAGGAAAGGAAAGGTTTCTATGGTTTATAAGCTTTCTTTTCTCTGCTTAGAATGGTATTCTCTTCTATTTAGAAATAAAAACTGAAGGCCTTCAACAAGGAATTATTAGGCATCTAGCAGTTTAGCACTATGAATAATGCACAAGAGTGCCTAGATAGTTTGAGTTAAGGTACAACATTATTTGGATATGAAAAAGTTTGTACCTGCACGCCTGAGCATATACACACAGATATGGTCCTGTAGGTTTATTTGTCGCTTTCCTTCGTTTCCCTTCACCTGATTATTGGTCTCAATTTCCATATTATGCACACCACATATCTTTATGATGTGCAATGACAAATCACAGTTTAGGACCTATTTGTAATGATCACCTTCCTACATAAGTTATTTGATCATTTGATTTTTGCTCTGCAAGCTGAAAATAATAAACAATTGGGGTTGTGGCATCGTTAAAATTCTAAAACTATTATCCCATGCTTAAGAATTTATTTACTATTTTTTTTACTCATTTTTTTCCTGCTCTTTCTTTTCGGGCTGTACCAGATGTTGGCTGGTTTGTTGGCCAAGGAAAGATGATTCTCATTGGTTCAAAGATGCCAATGAGGTATGTTTCTATCTTAGTTTTCTCCCTTGACAAGTTCTTATCGGTGACATTTTGCTTACGTGAAAGTGAATAAATACACAATATTTCTAAATGCATAATTCCAGGCACACTATTGGTCTTTGAAGTTGCTTTTATGATTCTTTCGTATATGAAGATTGTGATATGAAGTTGCTCTCGTCAACGAGGATAAACCTACAGTCGTCCAATTAAGTTGAAATTATTTTTGTAATCTCAACATTTATAATTTGTAAACTGGCCTTTGTGTTTATTATTTTGTTTATAAGAATTGTTAAGGTTGTCATTGAAATCTTATATACAAAAAATATTCTTTTTGTTTGTATAATTTAATAATATTTTACTTTTTATATAAAAAATTAATAACAAAATCTAAATATCATATATAAAATATGGATTAAAAATGTAATAAATGATTATAATTAATATGGTATGCATTTTGTTAAAATATATATTAAAAATTTGATTATATTTTATAAAACGTAGCTAAAAATATTTGATCAATCTTTCAAAAAGATAGGTAAAATTTTTTGGTTATGTTTTTATAAACATGGTTAAAAATGTTTGACATCGACTAAAAATTTTTAACTATATTTTTGAAAATGTAAATAAAAATTCTTGGTTACATTTTAAAAAATGTAGCTAATAACCTAAAATGTATTAGCAAAGATTTTACAAAACGTTCCTAATAATTTTTAGTTATGAAAATAAAGTGTAAAGAAAAATTATTAGCGACCATTTTCAAAAAATGTCAGCCTATAATTTTCAATATTTTTTGGGACGAATATAAATTGTCCCAAAAAACAAGGACCCATCCGGTCATCTGGTCCTCACCAAATTAGTAATATGTCAGCAACAGCTCACTTGCCTTCGCGATGTGGATCTAAATGCTCAAATTGATAAAATTTTTCTAAGCAATGAATGGGATAGGCCTGAGCCTGATGTTGAATAGTATATACTATTTTGCAAGTATTTCGTTTCAGTTTTTTCCAGTAAAAAGAGAGAAGCTTGGCGTCTTTAATTCGAATGATAAGTGCCAATGGGTATGACTTTTTACATAGTTCAAGGCCGTTTCAACTTTTTAGTATTTTTATCTTTTTAAAATTTTAATATAATAATTAACCTTTTAAAATTCATATAATTTAATTAAAATATTATTTTTATTAACTTTTTGTTAAGATGACTAATGAATATAATCTACATAATATTTGAGTTAATTAAAAATTAATGGAGATGACATTTTTTACTTTACATTACACCAAATTTGAAATATTAATTATTAAGTTAAAAATTTAAAATATTAATCACTAAATTTAAAATTCTTAAAAATATTAAACTCTTTTTGGTTCAGTCTGATTCTGGTGGGGCTGGACGCTGCTGCTCGGATCTATGAGATTGGTTGGCTTTTGCCTAGAGATACCTGCAAAACAATAAGGCACACCGGGATTTGACCGCCGGTAGGCCCCTCCGACGCTCAAGTTAGTCTTTTTGTGAGGGTTTAGGTGGCTAGGAATAAAGAATACTAGGGTTCTCGAAAGTCGTACCTTTTTCATGATGAGGTAATGAACTTATATATGAAAAATACCTACTAGGTTTAGGTTTTCTCTTCTGAATGGGAAGTCACCATCTATGAATGGGCCATCTATGCCTCTATGCTTGGGCTTGGGCCTGGGCCTAGCACGACCGACCTAACCACTGTTGATTCTTTCTTTAAAGATCGTATAAATTTCTAGTTTCGGATCAAATTCATGGAAGTGATATATCCTAAAATGGATTCTGAAGTTGGTGTAAATGGTTAATATCCATATACGAACATGACAAATAGCTATTTGCGTAATTTTATCCATTTTAAGCAAGTCGTTGGGCATGACCATTCAACTACTGCTCATCATGGCTCCACTTTTTTTTTTTTATAATAATGATAAAATCTGTATTCATCATTTTTTAGATGCATATTTAATAAATATACAATATCATATAAATTTTAGTTAAATTATTTGATAAATTAATAATTTAAAATTAATGACAGATTTGATTCAATTTACACTTATAAATCTATATTTTTAATTTTGTTTAATTATTATTTTTAAAATTAAAATAAATTGTAATTAAGAAACATTAAAATTTTGGAGTTAGAAAGAGGTATCATGACTCCTCTTTCTCTCAAACCAATGAAATTCAAAACATCAAATTTGCCAACAACAACCAGTCAACTAGGTACTTTCACAAATTGCCAATCTCATCAACATCCAGCCATCCTCTCTCTCTCTCTCCCTATTTTCTGAGTTCTCAGGAGAGCAAAGTGTCAAACTCTTTAGATGCCATTTGCCTTCCATTCTCTACTTATTCGTATTTATGATGAAACTTGGACTTTCCATGTTGTCGATGGTTCTGTGAGGGCAAAAAATGCCATGGACATTATGCTAATCGATATTGTTTGCGAAAGATGAGTTTATGCAAAAGAGTGGTAAGGCCTTATTTCTTACTATTGGGTGGAGGTTGGGGTTTTTTTTTAAAGAAAGACTTCGAAACTTGGATGGATTTTTTAAAAGAAAAATGACAACTATCTACGAGGCTCGTGTGGGGTATTATGGAATGAATCCATTATGGTGTCTTTGTGAGTCACTTAAGATCATAAAGAAAAAAAAGAAACAAATAGCCCAAGCAATTTAAGGCTTAGGTAATGAAAAGAAATAAATGTTTGTGTGTAATTAAGCTAATGTTAAAATTTTACAGGCGGAGTAATCATATATCGAAAAGAGACATAAGGATAAAGTGAAAATTATAGAAAGATATGACTTATAATTCATTGTTTTAAAGTTTTAGGTTGAGATATAATGTCTTAATTATATATGGACTCACTTACTCTAGACATTTCTATTTTTTAACAACCGTTTTAACATATAACTATCAAGTCCATATGCTTTTACAACTTATATGGAGGTTTTCTTTTGGTGTTTGATAAATTTAATTGGCTAAATTCCTTAAAATCTCTACTCAGGAGTTTTGGACCTTTAATGGTAAAATAAAATAAAAAAGGACAACCATCTATGAGGTTTGCAAGGGGTATTGCAAAAAGAATCCATTATGGTGCCATTAGTCCTTAAAGTTTAGAAAGAAGAAGAAAAACAAATACCCAAGCGATTCAAGGCCTAAGTAATGAAAAGAAATAAATGTATCTATCTAACTAAGACAATATTGAAAATTTATAAATGGAGTAATCTCACACAAGAAAGAAACATAAGCATGAAGTGAGTTCTATATAAATATAGGACTTATACTTTATTGTCTTAAGGTTTTGAGTTGAGATATTAACAAATCTGTTTATTAAAAGAGTTTAAAATTTAAAAATTAATAATTTTTTTCGTTAAAAGGGTAAAAATTAAAAAGTCAATAAATATGTTTTATGATGTTTATATATATCAAAAAGTTTCTTAACACTTTACCTTGTAGAAATTGAAAAGAAATAAATTTGTGGTTGAATTTTTTATTCTAAATTTTAGCTTAAACTAGTAAAGTTTCCTTCTTTTTGTTGTTATCGTTCATGGGTCTTACTTCAAATCCCCTTTGATCTTCGCATTCTCAAGATGCTGCGTCTTCATTGGGATTTTCTGGTTTATGGATCCGTTTTCCTGTCATTGTTTGTTGAAATTCGATTATTTTTATTTTTCTTTTTTTCTTTTTTTCTCATATCATGTGTGTGTATGATTTCAACTTTATGCGTCTGATTTATGGATTTCTTTTTAATCTTGTTATTCTATGTAGCTCTCTTTCGTTTCTTTCTTTGCATGGTTTTATTGCGATTCTATTTACGTGTTCGATGGAAAAAATACCTCATGTCATGCATAGTTAGATCAAGGTCACAGGTATGTGTTTATTTTGGGTAATGTGCAAACATTAATGTTGTTTGTGCTTCCATCACCGACGCCACTATCATTCACTGCTAGTGGGTTTCCCACGATCATCGACCCAGGTATGTGTTTTACTCAATCCCCAGCTGCTCTTTGTGGTCCTTTAAGTGAAAATAAGTACCTATTATTATTATTATCTTTTTATTGAGTTTCTTTTTAGTAGTAATTTTATCATCATCATTATCATCATTAATATTAATATTAATATTAATATTATTATCCTCATGTATTTATGGTAATTTTATTTACTTAAATATTTTGCGTGCCATATTTTTTTACTTATTTACTCTTTTAACCTGCATCACTATTTTCCTGTCACATCTGCATGTGGGTCTATAGGAAACAGTCTCCCTACTATGTAGAGGTAAGGCTGCGTACTATTAGACCTTCCTAGACCCCGCTTCACTGCGGGACTTCAGACTGGGTGTGATGATGATGATGATGATATAATATCCTACTTATATATGGGCTCACTTAAACCTAGTCCAATTTCTCCTTAAGCCTCTTCAAAATCCTTCATTAGAATGAATAGAGATTCTTGGATTTGGGTCAGATGAATGGTGATTCATAGAGCTAGTTCGATATGGATGGATCCATTTGTGAGGGAAAAATGTTGGAAATTCATAGGTGGAGTAATCATACATTGAAAAGAGATGTAATAATGAATTGAGTTATATAGAAAAATAGGACTCATAACTCACTGTCTTAAGGTTTTGGGTTGAGATATAATATTTTAATTATATATAGACTCACCTAAATCTTGTTCAATTTCTCTTTAAGTCCCCTCAAAACCCTTCTGTTATATCAGAGAGATCTTTTGTAAATTGATTAAAGTTATTTGATTGCTATTAGTTAAAATTTGGAACTAAAATTAAAAGATTAACCTTAAAACGAATTCGATTTGACTATGAAGTATGAAAAATTTATTTGAATGTTTATAAATCCTTAAAATTCAAATTCTCTAATTGTTTGTAAAATCTGAAAAGTTCAGTTCTAAACATATTTAGAAACTCACAATTAAGTGTCTCGCATAGTGCACTAGACAGTGGCTGAGAACCACAAAATTTTGTGTTATACAAGTGATGAATCAACTGTTAGCGAAACACGCTAGTGGCCTAAAAACTTGAGTGATTGTTAGATTTATAGTTCTTTTTAGGTTGTGTTATTGGCAGCTTCTAACCTATTAAAGGAGGCTACTACTTAAGGTTTTTGGTTTTGGGTCACTAGTTGTTGGTTAGTGTTTGGTTATGTTTTGGGTGTTGATTTTGAAATGTTGCCACCATTTGAAATGTCGTTATGCAACAATGGAACAAGTTGGAAGTTGATTATGGCTTTGAGGAAGAAGAGGGGTGGTTGACAATTGGGGTAAGCTATCCTAGGTGACGAAAAGAGTATTTGAGATACAAAGTTTCGTTAATTTTGGTTAGGAATGAAGTATTCCTACGTTAGAATGAGGCTTGTTTGGCTAACGCTATAAGGCTTGTTTAGCATCAGGCATTAGCCTATCCTATAGATATAACAAGTTTGTTTGGATGCATATTTAAGTATGAATTAAACCTACAAATAAATAACTTTGTTGGTTTTTGGATTAAAGTAATTGAAAATTAAATAAAGTTATTTTAAATGTAGAATAATGTATTCCTAATTTTACCAGAGTTCTAAACATAATTAAAAAGAATTTTAAATTCAAAATCAATTCTAAAATTAAATTTATTTTTTATTAATTAGAATAAGATTAATAATTATATTAGTTCCAAATTTAAAATTTTTAAATAAATGTCTTCTAGAATTATAATTAATTAATTTTAAAAATAGATTATACCTAACTAAATTTGTGTGATTTGGATGAGCAAACTTATGATAACATGAATTTAGAAGTAGGGTTAGGAAAAATGTATAAGATATATTTTAACAAATGTTATCACCTAATAGATCTAGGAGCATATGAAATGTGGTTGATAATGATGTTATCTGTTGGATCCCATTTCCGGAACCCAACTCTTGCTTTGATACCACAAATGTTGGATCCTGTTTTTAGAACCCAACTCTTGCTCTGATACTACAAATGTTGGATCCCGTTTTCGGAATCCAACTCTTGTTTTGATACCATAATTGTTGGATTCAGATTCCAGAGCCCAACATTTGGAGTCATAAAACGTGAGCGTATTATCTTATAGGGTTATTTCCATGAATCCTCATTAGCCATCATCCCACAAGGGTGGCGTACCCACACCAGTCAAACATAAAAAACAAACTCATTTTCCCACTTCAGCACATATTTTAGGAAATCTCAAATTGGAATTACAAATTTATTTCTTCAGAACATTTGTTCCCCATTTTATTAAGTTTCTAATGACATCAAAATTATTCAATTTGGCTCAGAAATTTGAAAGTTAGGGCCCAAACATTTTCAGACTGTTATTAGACTAAAACAGTACACTATACCCAACTTCCATCCAAAATTTAAAAGTCTTAGGGACTGACTTACAATTCAGTTCCTTCAGATAACTTGTAACTCTATGTCTCTAGTTTATTTAGAGAAAAGAATCATCTCATTAGGAGGTTGGATAACAAAGTTATGGCTGAAAGAATCAAACAAGCTTTTTGTCCTCAATCATATTGAGCCTGTCTAGGACAATTGGTATAACTTTCCCTATAGATGTCGAATCGGGGTAATTCTTGGATGGTTTGAAAGAGGACTTCAAGATATACAACTTTTATGAAGATTTGAAGATAGATTCTGCCATATAGAGGGTTAAAATTGGACCAGATGATAGGATAGACTATTCCAGACGAAAGGTCAGATAAAACTAGACGAAAGGCTAGACGATTTGGGACAATTGGTATAACTTTCTCTATAGATGTCGGATCAAGGTCATTCTTGGATGTTTTGAAAGAGGACTTCTATATCTACAACTTTTATGAAGACCTTGAAGGTATATTCTGTCATCTAGAGGGTCAAAATTGGACCAGATGATAGGCCAGATGATTCCATACGAAAGGTCAGACGAAACCAGATGAAAGGCCATACGATTTGGGAAAATTAGCATAACTTTCTCTATAGATGTGGGATCAAGGTTTTTATTAGATAGTTTGAAATAGGACTCATAGATCTACAACTTTAATAAAGACCTTGAAGCTAGATTCTGTCATCTAGAGGGTCAAAATTGGACCAGACAATAGGTCAGACGATTCCAGACGAAACCAGACGAAAGGCTAGACAATTTGGGACAATTAGCACAACTTTCTTTAGAGATATCAGATCAAGTTATTCTTGGACAGTTTATAAGAGGACTCATAGATCTACAACTTTTAAGAAGACCTTGAAGATAGATTATGTCATCTAGAGGGTCGAAATTGAACCAGACGATAGGCCAGATGAAAGGTCAGATGAAACCAAACGATTTGGGACAATTGGCATAACTTTCTCTATAGATGTCGGATCAAGGTCATTATTATACGGTTTGAAATAAAACTAATAAATCTAAAACTTTCAAGAAACTTGAAGTTAGATTCTATCATCTAGAGGGTCAAACTTAGACCATAAAATGTAAGATGAACAGTACCCTGAAGATATTTATGAACAGTGCACAGAAGATGCTTAACAATTAGCATAACTTTCTCTATAGATATCTGATCAAGGTCATTCTTAGATGGTTTGAAAGAGAACTCATAGACCTACAACTTTCAAAAAGACCTTTAATATATATTCAGCCATCTAGGGGGTCAAAATTAGACCAGAAGATGTGCAATGAATAGTACCTAGAAGGTATTTATGAATAGTGCACAGAAGATGCTTAACAATTGACATAACTTTCTCTATAGGTATCGGATTAAGGTCATTCTTCAATGGTTTGAAAGAGTACTTCAAGATCTACAACTTTTATAAGGACTTTGAAGATAAATTCAGTCATCTAGGGGGTCAAAATTAGACCAGAAAATGTTTATGAATAGGACCCAGAAGATGTTTATGAACAGTGCACAGAAGATGTTTCAGAGGGTCAACATAAGAAGAAGTAGAAGGTCAACCTAAGAAGAAGAAGAAGGTCAACCTAAGAAGATACAAAAGGTCAACCCTAGAAGATTCAGAAGGTCAACCTAAGAAGAAGCAGAAGGTCAATCTAAGAAGGAGCAGAAGGTCAACCTAAGAAGATACAATCCATACTCCTGAGCATCTCCACTTATAAGGATCATAACTTTCAACTCAGATGTCCAAAAATTTCATACTATAAGCTAAAAAGATAATCTACAACTTTCTAGGAGACAATTTTGTCTAATTCAGCCTAGATCAATACAGATTTCCCCCTAAAGTTAGAACACGAATTCTACCCCTATGGAAGACTTGAAGATTTCATTGTACAAACTTGGGATGTCCTGAGCATAACCATTCAACTACCAAAATGACTTTATTAAACTCTCAAATATCAACTCATTTGACTCATCACATTCAACTACATCTCATAGTTCATAATTCCTATCTTTCTTTTCCATAACATCTGACTTTTATATATATATATATATATATATATCAACTATTCATGTTCAAAAAACAGCTGCTCAAGTTGATAATCATCTCAAGTTGACAACTTCTTTGAGTATATCTGATTCCAACTCAATATCATATGTCTACAATTCATATTTCATTAACATCAAAAGAATAAAGTTTTACAAATCTTTTATGGCATTCCAAGCCACATTACATCATCGTCTCAAATCTCAAATTACAAAAGATTCTTGAACAAATAAACTTGAAATGTGACTAAAACATTGTGCTTTCCCAAAACCAACTCAAAATACAAAATAACAAATTTGAAGTAATTCCCTTAGGCTCTTAATCACTTGATCTCTTAGCTATCACCTGAAGATGGGACAAAAAGGGGGTGAGCTTGAAAGCTCGTGGGTAACATTTTATAACAGAAAATAAGCAAAACCTTTGAAATGTTCATTGGTCAATATAAAATTTAAATTAAAATCATAATTTTTATCTGGTTGCAACAAATGGTGTATCAAATTTCTTTTAGTAACTATGTTGTGACGACATGATGCTGTTGCTAAAAATTTACTTTTAGCAACCAAATAATTTGTTGCTATAGTTTTAATATC
>JAOTBA010000008.1:24537233-24553741 GCA_025629845.1 Erythroxylum squamatum | reverse complement strand
CGAGAGAGACGACCCGAGGTTTAGCTTGCTGCAATCTTGGAATTAATTTATTTTGATCAGTTTCCAAGGTCGATTTCTTAATCGAACGACAGAGCCGCGATCACCAACATAATTTTCAGGACCTAGAAGAAGTTATCCACGAAGTAAGCTCGGTGATAGGAGTTCCATGCTGAATATGACTTAATGTGGGAGCATAAACTAGGGAAGCACAACAACATGGGGGATGCCTTGAGTCTAAAGGAGGTGTTCACGACCCTGTATGCCATTATAAGGGTAGAGTCAAACTTGTTGGAGCAAATTAAAGCTACAGCTCCATTGGAAAACACATATTGTAAGTTGATATCACAAGTTAAAGAATGTGTTGTGTGCAAATTTTGGCTCGATGATGATGGGATATTGATGACTAAGGGTAGTCAAGTATTCTCGCCAAGTTTTTGTAGCTTGTAAAAGCAATTGTTAAGGGAGACGCACCACTCATTGTGGGCTAGTCACCCCAAATTTCAGAGGATGATGACACTCCTAGCTTGTTCCTATTATTGTTCGAAGATGGAGAATGACATTGAGGTATATGTTAAGATGTGCCTTGTGTGTCAATTGGATAAACCGAAGAGGAAGAAGAAAGCTGGTTTGCTACAACCCTTAACCATTCCCAAAAGACCATGGATGTCAGTTTCAATGGATTTCATTGGAGGGTTTCCAAAGGTGGACAACATGGAGACAATCATGGTGATTATAGATCGTTTCTCTAAGTATGGAATCTTTGTGCTAGCACTAGCATCGTGTCCTTCGGATGTTGCAGTGGAGTTGTTTTATAAAAATGTGGTGAAGTACTTCGGAGTTCCCGCAGACATTGTGAGTGACCGAGACGCCAAATTTACAGGTTGATTTTGGGAGTCCCTTTTATTTGAAGTTTTCAACAGCGAATCACTCACAGATGGATGGCCAAATGGAAAGGATCAATGGTCTATCGGTGGAGTACTTAAGGCATTACGTAAGTGCAAGTCAACATAATTGGTTAAGTTTGATTGATACTGCACAATTTTTACATAACTTGCACATATCTTCTGTGATGGACAAGAGCCCTTTTGAGATAGTCTTAGGACAACAACCTTTTACTCCACTCGAGATTGCACAACAAAAGATAGGTGGCAAGTGTCCTGCGGTGTACAAGTTCATGATAGAGAAGCAAGAGTTATTAGATGAGGTGAGGGATACTCTTCGAAAAGCTTCTCGACAGATGAAGAAGCAAGCGAATTTACAGGAGAGAGCATTAGAGCTTGACGTGGGAGATAAGGTACCACTTAAACTTACTCCACAAATCTGGAAGAAGATCTCAAGCAAGCAAGCGCATCGTGGATTGGTGCCAAAGTACGATGGACCGTTTGAAGTACTGAGTAAAGTAGGGAACGTGGCATACAAGTTAAAGTTGCTTGAGAGATTGAAGGTACACCTTACTTTTTATGTTAGTTTTCTCAAACCTTACCTTAAGGATAAATCAGATCCGAATAGGAGTCGGGTGAAGAGAGGTCCACCGATTGTGAGAAAACAATTCGATGATCAAGTAGAGAAGATCTTGGATCACCGAACAATGAGGCAACATAAGAAGAACCGATAGATCAAGTTCTTAATCCAGTGGAAGGGAAAGTCGATCACGGAAGCTACCTGGGAAAAAGATACGACCTTATGCTAGTTATAGGATCAGGTGAATGCCTACCTTCAGACTAGTTCAACGAGGCGTTGAATTCATCTGGTGGGGGGTGGTTTGTTAGCCCCTTAGCACATGAGACACTTCACAACTAATTGGAAACAGATCTTAGGTAGCAGGTTAGATGGAACACCCGCATGGCAGTGGCACACGAAGGTTCCAAGGTGACTTAGCAAGTTAGATCAAGCATGGTGCGAGTTTTGGTAGAGGTTCGAACCTTGTCCAAGTTGACATGGCTAAGGTTAAGCTCTTGATGGACTAAGGATTTAGTGTATGCTCAAATGAACAGACCATAACTAATGGACTTAACATAGGTAAGCATTAGATCGGACCAGTGTATTATGACCGACTTTTGCTTGGATGACTCATCATCAACAAATAAAGATTATAGGGAGATCTTAAATAATGTGGCGGATAAGATCACGGAGGATAAACATTAGCTCTAAAAGATAAAGATTACACAGGAGGATCATCAGAAGATAATGGACATCTTCGTAGATATGAATTGATTATGTGTAATCTTTTATAATTGATTATCTGTAATCTTTTATCTTGTTAGTTAGGATGTAAATAAACCTTATCGGATGGAGATGTCATCTTATTAGATAATGATGTAATCTGATAGGATAAGATGTGATCTTAGGTTGTAGAGTTCTGTTAAGGTTCTAACTTGACCCTCAAGCCTGAATGCCTATATATAGCTCATTTGAGTCTTGCTCCTTACATACAGATATTGAGAGAGTATCCTTTGTATACTTTGAAATAAAGGTTGGCATTTTGTTGTATCTCATTATTGCTTTTATCGTTGCCTTTGAATATTCTAGTACTTTCGTAGTTTTCTTGCGAGGATCGTAAGACATTCAGGAACAAAGTCGTTGGTTGACGATCATGTGGAAAGGCTGAGTCTTACTTAAATAGATCTAAGTAAGATTGTTGTGCAAAAAAGTAGACTCAACTTACAGTATAAGTTCGGTTCTTAAAAGACTTTTGTAACACATGATACTAAACTCTTTACTTAAGATGGGTATGCTAGATCTAACTATTTCATGAAAAGAATATCTTTTATTTTCGTGGGATTGTATTTGAAAAAGAAGAGATCATTTTTGAATTAGTGAATACTTTATTGAGATTTGACAATGAAAAAAAAATTAAGTTTTGTAGATTAACTTCTTACAAATCAAAATAAATCAATCAAATTTTTTATCTCTTTTTTAATTAAATTTCAAATATAAATAAGAACAGCTACTTTCGATCAAATTTTAAATTTTTGTAGTCAATTTTATACTTATATAATACCAATTAAACCTTTTAAATTTTAAGTCTCTTGCCTTATCCGTTTCACTGTAAGACTGGTTGATTCGATTTTTAAAACATTAAGATTTGAGAATGGTAATAAGATTATTTAGTATTTATGAATGTGGTTGAATTATATGAGTTAATGAAGCATGGTCGTGTAGTATGTATGGGATCATTTCTTCTTGGCAATCATATATCATCATACTTGGGCACAAAAGCCTTTGTCAGAAACATCAGCTTCTGACCAAAATATATATCTATATATATATAGAACGAAAGACCTCAAGTATAGAATTCAAAAGAAACCTTGCCATAAAAGATCCTTTAAAGTACACAAATGTTATTTGGCGTTACAACAATTGACTTGACCATGCAAAAAGCAGAAAGGAGGAGAAAGGAATAAAGACATGACAATGTGTTTAGCAAGACATTCTACAAGAGAAATTCCCCACTGATGCTGCTAGAGTCCCACTGATCCACCCCAAAAGATAACACCTCCTCCCCCAACCCACAACCAAAAATGATACCATTCCACGGCACACACTAACAGATAATAAGAGCAGTTGCAGATCACAACATTTCTTGTGATTTTCTCACACAGCGGCTGACTTTTTTCTTGAATTCATCTCTACTCTCTCTCCACTCCTTCTGCATTAAAATTTACTGGTCAATACCACCTTCAGCGTACTACAACTTTCCTTTTATTAACTAAGCACTACATCTCTTCCTCACCGTAGTATATGCATGCTAAATGGAAAATGATATGACAAGTATATGAACAGCTTTGATACTGATCAGACTATCAGGTCAGCAAGCTGATTAACAAAATAAACAGCTTAATTGATACAGATCAATTGCATCTCAGCAGTTTAGACAGCATTCACCACGTTGTTTATTCTCTTATCAACTTTTTCCACTTTTTGTCATATGAGCATCATGCGCATTTTAACTTCTACTAGTGGTTAAAAATTACTATCACCGAAACAGAAGACTCACGTAAGCCCCATCCATAGCACAGGTATCATTTCATTCATCAAAATGGAACTACAAAAGAATTGAGCTACTCAGGTGGTTATAACCTGTGTATTAGTAAATGTTCTACAGGAGATTCTTTCTCCAGAGAAGATCACAGCAGCCAGATGACTCAGTCTTGGTTGAATCAAGAAAATACCTAATCATGACAATATGACCACTCTAGCAATGTAGTGAAACAGTCAATACCTATTGCAAACAATTATTCTACTAGTGGAACTGCAGCTTGAAATTCTTCTCTACATACTAAGAAAACTTAAGCAAGATAACAAGTATTCAAGGTGCATTAACTACGTTGAAGTTAGGAAAGAACATATACCAGGAGTAGTGTCTAACACAAAAGTTGAGATTTACTTACAGCAGCTTCAACGTTGGCAGGAGATTCATCATTTGGACTAGAAAGCATTGATATGATACTCAAAACTATACTTTCGACCTGCCAAAAGGATTAACATGTGGAGATATATCAGACATGGTTGTACAAGAAAAATGCTAGTTCAAAATCAGAGGCCAATAGCAAATCATTATATCCTAACTACACCATTAAGGGGAAAGATATATCATTATATCCTAACTGTATCATTAAGGGGAATGATATATCAAGTTCATGCATGCTGTCATCATCTACAAGGAGAAAAATGGAATCTTCCCTGTCTTAGGCTTCAAAATCCGGAGGGAATCAATGGGGAAGGGATTTGTATTGATTGACAAATCAAAGTAAAGAAGAAACACAGACCCTCCTGCATCTAGGTTCACATTTAATGTGTCAAACATGCATCCAAAACATAAAAGAACTAACAAGAAGGAAATCAACCCCATAACTTGAATGAATCATGAAGTTGGAGATTGAAGATGGATTATTAATAAATTTCTCTTTATAGACTAACCACAACCATTTGTAAGTGATTTGTCACAAATAGCCATTGGCGATAAGTACATTCCTCAAGAACAATGTCTGAATAAGGTACTTCCACACTTTCAAAACAACCACTCTAACAGTGACAGATTATGAACCCTAAAGTATATCACATAAACAACTAAAGAGTCACGAGAAGAGGGTTTTGGATCTGACCAATACAACATCGTAGCTCACCAATGAAAATTATCTTTACGAGAATACACAAAAAGATCACAGGGCCCAAATTTTTTCCCAAATGCTATAGAAATTGTTATGGAATAATACTCAGGACTGATCTTAAGATTTCTGAAGAAAATTATTAGTCAAAAACACTGCTTATCCATCAACATGGATCATAAAGACCAAAAAACATCATCTGTCATAGTATTTTTGACCATTCAATTCTCCCAATAACTTTGACATTAAAGTCATGCACACACATATCTCTTTGAGCTTTTGCACACAAACAAGTCAATTCACTTCTGTTGCTTCAAGAAGGCGACTTAATTAAGTTACTGAGTTTCCACCTATCCTGGTCTTCCTGTCTCTCTCACCTATTATTCTATATGAACAATAAGCAGTTGCCAGCTCTCTTGGTTTGCAAGCCATCCTTACATTCTACTACTAAGCAGAAATAAAAATGACAAACCAATACATTACTGCACAAAGTACGAAACCAATAAGCTATAAAAATAAATTCCTTAGTTATGTTAAATCTGAGTGGAAGAATTGAAGGCACCCAGTCAAGAAGCACTAAAAATAGTAACACTACCCACCGTATGAACAGGCATCCAGCGTTCACTGGCAAGCTCATAACCATTAGGGTCGTCACCAGGTGGATGCAGAATGGATATGCAAACTCGGCCATCAGGATATACTGCAATTAATTAAAAAATAACTCTATGAGCATGACGAAAAAGGGGGCAAAATAGCCAATAACAC
The DNA here is from genome assembly GCA_025629845.1 of Erythroxylum squamatum. Classification (NCBI taxonomy): domain Eukaryota; kingdom Viridiplantae; phylum Streptophyta; class Magnoliopsida; order Malpighiales; family Erythroxylaceae; genus Erythroxylum; species Erythroxylum squamatum. The sequence continues at coordinate 24,547,868 of JAOTBA010000008.1, read as the reverse complement.
TACTTAAGAAACAACCAACCATTAGGATGCCATATCTCAGACGTAAATTTCACTGCTGGGGGGCTATTTGGGTAATTGGATGGAAAACTCATGATAGCATTGAAAAAACCCCCTTCACTGCACCCAACATTTGCGAAAGCAGTGACGTAAGGAAACAGATACCATCAACGCATATTGACAAGAATCAACTTAGCATACATATGAAGGGGGAAGAAGAAGACTATTTTGAGGCATTAAAATAAAAAAAACTGCTAAAAGCCAAGGTAAATGGCAAATTAAAACGCCTCAGATGTGCCAGGCATCAAACAAGAAAGGCCCAAAGAGCGAGGACGTGGCACAACCCCCTTCAAGAGTCAAACCGCTTCGAAACGTTGTCATACGACAGTGGAAGTTGATATCAGCCTGTGGTGGAAAATAATTTCCCTGAATTGGCACTAAAACTTTATTTTTCCATAAATTTATCGCTCAGGTAGACCCCAACTCTTCAAGTGAATATTAACAGTTTAGCGATCACAGTAAAACACTCAAACAACGATAAAGAAGCACATCAAGAAGAAGCACCATTCACAAAGACAATACGCAGTTCAAATGAATCAAATTTCAAGAACCCAACAGTGCAACAAGAACCGAAACGAACCCAGATCAGCAACACCTCCCTTATTAATCGAAAACCCAATAAAAGCGGGGAACAAAAATCCCCCAATAGAACATTTGGAAAAGAAACCCTTAATCAAATCGATAATCATACGAAACGCACAAACTTTTCCAAGCCGATTGCTACGTAATACATACTAAAGCGTATCGGGCGGCCCAATAATCGTCACACTCCACTCGAAGATGTTATTTTCGTCGACCAGACCTGCTGAGAACCCATCAACAGGATTCTTACAAAGATCTGCACAGCCCAAAGAACCGATCGATAAGAAACAAATTCGATTACAAACCCACCACCAAAATCAAGAAAACTAAAGGTCCCACCTTTAAGCTGTTTCTGAAGGAGAAGGCTAGCTTGAGATGCCATATTTATTGAACTTTGAGTTGAAAGAAACAAAGAAACGAACTTGCCCTAACTCTTCAACGAATTTGTGGATTTAAGGGGGTGAGAAGAAGTGAAGAATCTAAAGGCCCACAGTTGGTGGGATTTATTTATAGATAAAGAAAAGAAGGTTCTGAACCAGTATCAAGAACTCACATAAATTCTCTTTATCTCCGTCCGTCTTTCTAATCGGAGTTCGTTTCTGTGTCTTTGTATAAGATGATGCAAATGCGTTAGGGGTTTGGCTGAGTACGGGTCTTGGAATTGTTGGGTTTTGACACGTAGGTTATTTCCTTCGATGGCTGTGGAGTCCACATCCTTCTACCCGATATGGAAAGGGTTGAATTTACGGTACTGTCCCCGATGTTGACTCAAATTTCTTGAATGATTTTCAATTAATTTTAAATACATTTTAATCACCCCATCAAGGCTCAAGCTATTTCTTAATCAAATTTTAATATGACTGAATTCTCTAAATGATTGAATTTGATTTTTAAAAATATGGATATTCTCAAGCAAAAGTTACTTCGTAACCCGCCACACACATTGTTGGAAGTTGGACCTCATCATATAACGTTATAGTATCCTTTAATTTACACATAAAGTATCAAATAAATTCTTTCTAGATTGTTTAAGGTAATAATAAAAAGAACTAGAAGTTGAAAAGGATATAAAATAAATCAACTATTTTAAAACTACCATAACTAATATATATGGAAAAGGAATTGCTTCTTGAGAAGTCACAAGATTAAAAGTTCCAAAATTTGTTTCAACTCCTACTAAGTAAATCTGAATTCTTTTATTCTACTCCCCCAAGTCTCTTAAGAAGTAACTCTTCTCTCTCAACTCTGAATTACCTACTTTGTTTTATCGTAATGCAAATCTCTCAATTTGGATTTAAATGAAACAGAGATGAACCGCATAAGTTTCGAGGGATAAAACTTAGACACTAATCTATCAGCATGCAAGTTAGATTTGAATGATTTTTTTATAAAAACTCAATTCTCATTAAGATCCAATGAAAGTTATTCATAAGAACAGTAACCATACACAACAGAAGTTCAGAAAATAAGATTCACCATAGAAGGTGAAACAATCTTTGAATAAGAAACTAGAAAGCACAAATCATAAACAAACTGAAAGGAAAACAAATGTTCATATGCCCTTAATTACAAGCTTCACAGAGCTCCTAACCTCTTATCTTCTTCCTGCTTTTTCCTCTTTCTCTCTTTTGTTCATACCTCTCCTCTTTTAATATTGCCTTGTTTCTACGGTCACTCATGATTGTCCACTTCTACTGAACTGTAACAGCTCCTCCCACGTTCTTGCACGTTGAGGACTTCTTTTACCGTTCACATGTCATTTAACACATGTGACAAAATGTTGGAATCGCTCCTGAAGTTACGAGTTACGATTACGCCATGACATTTGCGATCGCACCCTTATGTGAATAGCCTATCTTGTGGTCAAAAGTCTTGATTGCAATTGCACCTTTAAGACTTGCGATCGCACCCGAATGCTTCGCTCAAGTCTTCTTATGTCGCGATCGCAACTTCAAAACTGTGATCGCACTTCAATGACTTGCGATCGCACCTTGATTGCGCTCGCTTCATGCTTCCTCACGATCGCAATAGATATATTTTTCCTTGTTTCTTTCACCACTTCTATCATCTTGCTCCCATGTTCCTTCACACTCAACAAAACATCAAACTTGCCTAAAAACTAAACTAAACTACTAAACCAAGAACGAAAAGTACCACAAACATAACTAAAAACATTAACACTCAACAAATAAAAACACACACATCACTACTCACCACTATACTTGTGTTTGTCCACAAACACACACAATGACAAAAGAAAATAATCACAAGCAATGACTCAGGTATTTTGACACCAAGAATATTTTATCAACCTTGACATGATTGTGAACCTCCTACAACCCTTTAATTACCAAAAATGCAGAAAAGCTCCCTCAAATCAAATTGGGAATAGTGCACATACAAGGACAGGAAATAGCACCAATAACTTCATTATCAGAATCAAGTCGCTTTAGAACATATTTGTAATATTATCAACTGTTTAAACTGTGCAATGAGGATGAAGAGACTTTAATTCGAACACAACTTAAGAAGCTTGCTTAAGACAGGAAGTTTTTCAATTAAATGCTACTGAGGAGCATACTCAAATGCACAAAACCTACCTCACTTTCATCATCAAGTGGCTACAAGCACTACTCATGTGTCCAAGGTCAGTTTCGGGCACCCTTAGCACAACGGAGCAAGAATTTGGAGGTTTTTTTTCTCATTCCTCCTTAATATTCACACCCTTTTGTCTCATCCTCAAGTTTAAAGTTCAAGTAAACATCAATCATAAAGAGTAAGTAAGAACTTAATACAAATAATTATGCTAAAAGTACCAAAACTATTCCAGTATGCGCACTATCCTCAAATGATCATTAGTTACATTTTCTAAATTTTTGTTGACTAAAAAGGCATGTATGATGTTAACAATCTGTCAAGCTAAGTTCAAAATTCTTAATATGTCACTACCTTAGTCATAAACACATAACCTAGCAAAGAGCAATGAAATAGAAACATCGCAAACACACAAACAATGTACAAGTGCATTAAAAAGAAAATTAAAAAGGCTTTTAAGGAACAGGAGAACCTGGTGGTGAAGGTATAGGTGATGGCACCTCCACATTCGACGCAGCAAAGAATTTCTTCAACTTCTTTGTTTGATATCGCTGTTGCTTTTGGATATCCGCCATTGTTCTTTCAATTGCAGTTAACCTGTTGCTATTGGCAGCAGAAACAGCTTCCCAACGGTTGAGGATCTCCAAAACTGTATTAGTGTTAGCAATAGGAAGTCCAGATTGTGCTTCTTGTTGTTGTGAATCGCTGCTTTCTTCTTCTTCTTCGCTAGAGGATGACTCCCTCGTTCCTCGATGTTTAACAGCTGCTCTCGCATTATAGGGCCGCAAACTACATCCCGTGAAGCTTATCAGGCCACAAACATGCAAGTACCTTTGGTTAAAAACTTCTGTCAGAATACATTTCATTGTTGTGAGGTCGATATCCACTGATCGAGCTAGTGCTGTCAATATGTATCCCAATCCCAACTTGGCGCTTAAAGGTCGTGCCATTTATGCAAATCCTTTCAACAAGTGGAAGGAGGTACAATAGGGTGTGTTGTTAGAAGCACACCATAGAGCATATAGTTCGTGACTTGATACCTTATTGCTCTCCACCCTACTAAAAATGGATATCGCCATGAATTTGTGAAGAAGGATCAACGAGGCATCCCGAATGAGCAGGTTTGGGGCGTTATAAGCTACATATTCTAATGTTCCCTCCGTAATTGCTCTCCAGAAATCCACCGAAAAAATTCATTAGCTGGGTTAATCGATCCCAATTGTGGCAGCCCAAATAAATTTTCCAACATTGAAGCATCCATCTCCCATTCTTGTCCGCCCAGCCTAAACTTCAATTTTGTTAATTTCGTCCCTTCCACTACCAAGGTGGTATAACATTCGTGTATTACTTCCTTATAAATCTCCCATTCGCCCATAATCAACCTCAACCATCCCAATCGCTCGGCCATAGCTAAAAGATTTTCTTTCACACCTAGCTGTGTCACCATCTCCCAATCAAAGTACCTTGGAGCAATAATTCTTTTCTCTTTCACCTTTTGATACTTCTTTCCTGCCTCATGTGAGAAGATTGGAAAAGGAGCGGAGTATTGCGTGCCGAGAGATCCGGCATCAACTGTCTCACTGCCTTTCAATTCCTTTTAGGCTTTGATGCTACCATCCTTCCTCTTGACATCCTCTTCAATAGTTGATTTAGTTGAAGGATATGTTGAAGGGAATGGTTTTCTTGCTTTCCTTGACAACAAAACTTTTGAAACTAGGGTTTAAAGATGAGAATAGCATAAGGAAACTCCTCCAAAACACGTTTAAATAGGTAAAGGAGACGTGCAAGTAGTTGAAGACTCATTAATTTAAGTTGGAAATCGAGAAAGGATTTGAATTTTAAACGTTACCTCATGTAGTGTGATCGGCTTGCGATCACAACCTAGTGTCTTGCGATCGCACCTTAGCTATTCCTGCAACATAGTGCCACGGTTGCGATTGTACCCTAATAATTTGCGGTCACAACCGAACGGTATGCACAAGTCATCTTCTGTTGCGATCGCAATTTAAAAACATGCAATCGCACCCGAATGGTATTCACAAGTCCTTCTCTGTCGCGATCGCAACTTAGAAACTTGCGATTGCAACCGACGCCTCCATGAATTAATACACAGTTGCGGTCGCACCTTTTAGGTTTCCAACAAAACAACTTTTTAAACAAACAAACACTTTGTATTTTATTTCTTCCTACCACACACACATGCTAATTTTAAGGTCTTTTAGCATGACCGAAGCCTATCTTTCAAGGGTTAAATTGAAAAGTCATTACCTCCTTAGCTCTATGAATAAGACCTCCAAGATAAAGCTTACATCTTTGCCCATTTACCTTGAACTTCTCACCGCGTGCATTGTCAAGTTCCAAAGCTCCATTCCTATAAACTGTGATGACTTTGAAATGCCCACTTCATTTTGAACGCAGCTTGCCTAGAAATAACCTTAACTGAGAGTTATATAACAAAAAAATCTCCTTCTTTGAAATGCTTATCTTTAATATGCTGTTCGTGCCATCTCTTACTTCGATCTTTGAATAACTTGGCACTCTCATAAGCTGTGAAACATAACTCCTCCATCTCTTGCAATTGCAGCAATCTTTTAGTCCCTGCCACTTTGCTATCCATATTAAGAGTTTTGATAGTACACTTTGTGTTCAAGTTCCACAGGAAAATGACATGCCTTACCATAAACAAGTCTATAGGGAGTTGTTCCAATAGGTGTCTTGAGAGCTGTCCGATATGCCCATAAGGCATCGTCAAGCTTTATAGCCCAATCTTTCCTTGCTCTGTTCATCGTGTTCTTCAAAATCCGTTTTAGCTCCCTATTGACCACTTCCACTTGCCCACTTGTTTGTGGATGATAGGGTATTGCCATCCTATGTTGCACACTGTATCGTTTAAGCAAAAGTTCGAGCTTTGAGTTACAGAAATGAGAACCACCATCATTGATTAAAACACGTGGAACCCCAAATCTCACGAATAACCCTTTCAAGAATTTTGTCACCACCCTTCCATCATTACTTTAGCTAGCACTGGCTTCTACCCACTTGGAGACATAGTCTACTCCTACCAATATGTATTTTTTTCCAGACGATGTAAGAAACGGTCCCATGAAATCGATTCCCCATACATCAAATATCTCAACCTCCAATAGACTTGATTGTGGCGTCTCGTTTATTTTTTAGATGCTTCTTGTTCTTTGACATCTATCACTTCTTTGCACAAACTCCCTCGTATCTTGGTTCAACGTTGGCCAATAAAATCCACATTCTAACATTCTTCTCGTAGTTATATTTCCCCCATAATGCCCTGCATAAAGCGAATCTGACAATGAGTTAGCATAGAAAGCATCTCACTTTTCGGAACACATCTCCGAATTAATCCATCAGCACAAATTCTAAATAAATATGGTTCTTCCCAAAGGTAATGCTTAATATCTACAAAGAATTTCTTCCGTTGTTGATAAGACAAATCGGAAGGAACGATACCGCTCACCACATAATTTACTACATCGGCATACCATGGAATTTCCAACTGCTGAATAAGAAAAATTTGCTTATCTGAAAATTCTGCTCGAATTGGCTGATCATCTTTATTATTCTCTTGTTCGATTCGAGATAAGTGATCTGCCACCACATTCTCAGCTCCCTTTTTATCCTTAATTTCAATGTCAAATTCCTGCAATAACAACACCCAACAAATTAATCTTGGCTTTGTATCTTTCTTATTAAATAAATACCTCAATGCTACATGATCCGAAAAGATTATTGTTTTTGCCCCAAGTAGGTATAATCTAAATTTTTTGCATGCAAAAACCACTGCCAAAAGCTCCTTCTCAGTTGTTGTGTAGTTCAATTGGGCTCCTGATAATATTTTGCTTGCATAATAGACTGCATGCAGTTTCCTATCCTTCCGCTATCCTAATACACATCCTACAACATGATCGATTACATCACACATCACCTCGAATGGTAATGACCAATCGGGTGCTACCAACACTGGAGCTGTAGTAAGAGCCACCTTAGAATGTCAAAAGCCTACCCACACTTAACATTAAAATCGACACATCTTTCACAAGTAAATTAGTTAAAGGTCGAGCAATTATGAAAAAATCTTGAATAAATCTTCTGTAGAACCCGTCATGTCCTAAGAATGAAGAAACCCGTTTCACATTTGTATGAGGTGGTAACTTTGCTTTCACTTCGATCTTAGCCCTGTCAACTTCAATTCTCCTGCTGGAAATTTTATACCCGAGTACTATACCCTCATTTACCATAAAGTGGCATTTCTCCCAGTTAAGAACTAAACTTGATTCTTAACATTGTGCAAGCACCTTCCCCAAATTCTGCAAACATGCATCAAACAAATCACCGAACACTGAAAAATCATCCATAAATATTTCCATAAAATCCTCCACTAAATTAGCAAAAATTGCCGTCATATACTGCTAAAACGTTGCTGGAGTGTTACACAAACCAAAGGGCATTCTTCTCTACGCAAACGTTCCATAAGGGCATGTGAATGTGGTCTTCTCTTGATCCTGAAGATAGATAAAAATTTGATTATAACTAGAATATCCATCTAAGAAACAATAAAAAACATGACCTGATACTTTCTCTACCATTTGATCAACAAATGGTAACGAGAAATGATTTTTTCGCGTAGCAGAATTTAGTTTCCTGAAATCAATGCACACTCTCCACCCCGTTACTATCCTTGTAGGAATAACCTCTCCTTCATCATTTCTAATGACAGTCATACCTCCTTTTTTTGGTACACACTGAATCAGATTTACCCACTCACTATTCGAAATAGGATAGATGATGCCTGCATCCAGTAATTTTACGACCTCTTTCTTTACGACTTCCTTCATGTTTGGATTTAATCGCCTCTGTCGTTCCCTCACAGACTTGCTTTCTTCCTCTAAGTAAATTCTGTGCATCACTACGTTGGGGCTAATTCCTCTTATATTCTGCCACCCCACAGCTCTAACATGCTTCCTCACCAACTCCACCAACCGTTGTTCCTGCTCATTTGTCAAATTATTGGAAATAATAATAGGTAGGGTTTCCCCTTCCCCTAGAAATGCATACCTCAAATGACTAGGCAATGGTTTCAACTCTAAAATTGGTGGACGCATAATGGATGGTGGAGCTGGATTTGTTTCTCGTAGCAACTTCTCTATTCTTTCTTGTTCACCCTTACTTTCACCAATAATCTCCACATCCGGATCAAAAGAGACTTCTTTCTCCTTATTTTCCTCCATACTCAACACATATTCATCCACAACATCAACTTTGATACAAACCTCATTATCTATGGGGGGCTTCATGGCTGTCCTTATACAAAACTCAACTTTCTCCTCCCTAATGCGCAATATAAGTTTCCTTCCGTAGAAATCTACTAAAGCTTTTCCTGTATAGAGGAATGGACGGCCCAAAATCAATGGGCATTCTGAATCAGCCTCAAAATCCAATACCACGAAATCTACTGGAATTATAAACTTATCCACTTTAACAAGCACATCTTCCACAATCCCAAACGGCCTTTTGATTGATTGATCCGCTAGTTGCAACACCATCAATGTCGGCTTAACCTCTCCAAGACCTAATTTTTGAAAAACTGAACGGTCCATCAAGTTTATACTTACACCTAAATCACACAAACATTTGTTAAATTGAATATCACCAACTACACAAGGAATTGTGAAACTACCAGGATCTTGTAGTTTTGAAGGAATAGCGTTGGAAATAATTGAATTACATTTTTTTGGAAGTTGCACAGTCTCGTTAATAATAAGTGATCTCTTATGAGTTAGGATATCTTTCAAAAATTTAGCATACTTGAGCATATGTTCCAATGCCTCCACAAAAGAAAGATTAATCTGCAATTTTTTTTAAACTTTTCAAGAAATGTGACAAACTGACTATCATAGTGTTGTTTCTTAAGGCGTTGAGGAAAAGGAATAGGTGGTACATACTTACTTGCTTCGGCTTGCTTATTTTTACCTATTTCATGTTGGGTGTGATCGCACGATCGCACCTTTTTATTGTCGCGAGCACACCCGAAGCTTGACTCTTCCTGTTCAAACTCACATCTTAGGGTGCGATCGCACCTTGCTTCCTCGTGATTGCGACTGAAGCCTTGCAAGTCTCTCTGCTGATCATCAACAAGCTCGCGATCGCGACCTTTGTTCTTTTCATGATTTTCTAGCTCCTTACCACTCCTCAGTCGTATAGCCTTCAAAGACTCCTTTGAATTTGGTTCTGTGGTACTCGAAAAACATCTAAGGTTCCGTTGAGCAAGATTAGTTGCCAATTGTCCCATTTGGACCTCCAAATTGTGAATTGATGAAGAGTGATTTTTCGCTATTTGATCAACCTTCACTTCTGAGTTCTGCTGTGATTCATCTTGTTGATTCAGCTTAGTTCCAATCATCTCCATAAAGTCCTCCATTTTAGCCTCGAATGGATTCCTAGTTGAAGCTATCTTTGCTCTCCCACTGTGTTGTTGTTATTACTCCATGAAAAGTTGGGATGATTCTGCCATCCAGGATTGTAAGTGTTTAAAAATGGGTTATTCCCTAGACGGTTGTTCCCCACAAATTTGACTTGCTCAATTGTGCCAACTGTTGGGCACTCATTGGCAAAGTGCCCATGCTGATTGCATAATTCACATACACTTTGAACTGCTGCCACTAACGAACTTGAAGTGAAACTGCTAATCTGTTTCGCAAGGTTCGCCACTTCGCCCTATAATGCAGTCACTGGATCTAGAGACAAAACCCCCTTCTGCTCTTTTATCATTGATCGAGATTTGTCTGATGCCCATAATGCATTAGTAGCTGCCATTTCTTCCAATAAATCATAGGCTGCATCAATTGTCTTCTTCATTAAAGATCCTCCTGCCGCTGCATCAATTGTACCACGAGTAGTGATATTAACTCCATTATAAAAAGTTTGTAGCAATAGTTCCCTAGGTAAATTGTGGCAAGGACAACTTTGTTGTAACTCTTTGAACCTTTCCCACGCCTCATTCAGAGTTTCACCATCTTGTTGCTGGAAGTTGGTGATTTCCTTAATGATCTTAGCTGTTTTGGCTAACGGGAAATAATTAGACAGAAATTGATGTGAGCAGGAGTAAGGATCTTGAGAAGATGGCGAACTTCGAGCCTATTGGAGGAGAGTTTAATGGAATTGAGCTCAAACTAATCCATTTAACAAAAATCCTTGGACCGGATATACTTGGAGTTTGAAGATACGAAGACTTGGGCTATTTAATGTTTCATCACTTAAGCCTAAGAGCCTATCAGACCTATTTATTTAATTTTTAGACTTCGTTTTATTTTGGGCTTCCATGTATTTTAGCCCAACTCTTTATTATTTGACCTAAGTATTTATATTTATGTT
>JAOTBA010000008.1:24494585-24511757 GCA_025629845.1 Erythroxylum squamatum | reverse complement strand
CATAATTCAAACATTAGGCTAGTCTTAGGATCAATTCTGCACTGGTTCCTTGAGAGTCGACCCGAGGTTGCATCCTAAATTGCAATTCTTGGTATAAATTTATTTTGACCGGTTTCCAAAGATCAATCTTAGGATTGATTGATAAGCCGCGATCACCTTCTCTTCTACATACACCCTTGAGAGGTACTTCTTCCTGAACAGTACCACAAAATCTCTCCATGATAACATCGGAGGCATCACCTGACTGTGGATCATTGATTCTCACTAATGAAGAACATCTCCTTGCTACAAGCTAACTGTATAATCTAGCTTCTCCTCATCAAAGCACTTCATCTGAATCAGGACCCTCTTGGTCCTCTTCAACCATGCTTCAGCCTCTTCTAGATTTATAGTCCCATTGAAATCCACCGCTCCATACTTGTGGAGCTTATCATATTGCCCGCTCCTTCCACTGGAGCTTGCATTGAAGCTTGAAACCCTTGACCCATGGTGTAAGTGAAAGCTTGAGCAAAGGCTTGAAAGAAATGTGGATCCATGGGATCTGCTTGAGGCATAGGAGGAGGCGGTGGAGGCTCCTCATGCTGTACATTAGGTGCCTTAGGAGTCGGAGCAGAATGTGTCCCTGCATCTTGCGGGACATAAGATTCATATGTGCTACCTTGGCGAGAGCTAGATCGAGTCACAACTCCTCAAGTTCTCTTTCGAGGCAGAATTTTTCACTCCTTCAATATAAAACCATTTAAAACCTTTAGTTCAAACAAAACGAATTTCAAAGTACGCATAACAGTTCAAATAGTATAAAACAATTTCAAATCATGTGAAACAAATTAAAACTTTCATGTCTTGAACTACCCATTTCATGCCTAGGATACTCCAAAACCTAGTCCCAAACTTGAACCTAAACCTAGGGCTTTGATACCATAAAATGTTGGACCCCGATTTCGGAGTCAAAAATTCAGATTCATAAAACGTGAGCGTATTTTCCTATAGGTTATTTCTATGAACCCTTATTAGCCATCATCCCACAATGGTGGCATGCCCTTAAACACAAAACACCTGCCTTGGGATAATTAGAATATCTTTAACTAGAGATGTTAGATTAAGATCATTCTTAGATGGTTTGAAAGAAGACTCATAGGTCTAAAATTTTCAAGAGACCTTGAAGGTATATTCTGTCATCTAGAGGGTCAAAATTTGACCAAACGAAAGGACCAGACAAAAAATTAGACGAATTGGCAAAATTGTCATAACTTTCCCTATAGACATCGGATTAAGGTGTTCTTTATGTGGTTTGAAAGAGGACTTCAAGATCTACAACTTTTATGCAGACCTTGAATATAGATTCTATCATTTGAAGGGTATAAAATGGACCAGATGATAGGCTAGATGAGATCAGATGAAAAAGCAGAGAAGCAAAAAAAAACAGAAGCAACAAGTAGAAGAAGCAAAAAGCAGAAGAAGCAAAAAGCAGAAGAAGCAAAAAGCAGAAGAACAAAAAAGTAGAAGAACCAAAAAAGCAGAAGAACCAAAAAGTAAAAGATGCCAAAAAAATAGAAGAAGCAAAAAGCAGATGAAGCAAAAAGCAGACGAAGCAAAAAGCAGAAGAAACAAAAAGCAGAAGAAGCAAAAAGTAGAAGAAGCAAAAAGTAGAAGAAGCAAAAACAAAAGAAGCAAAAAGCAGAAGAAGCAAAAAGCAAAAGAAACAAAAAGTAGAAGAAGCAAAATGTAGAATAAACAAAAGCCAGAAGACACATCTTCACCAGACGATATAACGTCATCACAGACGATGTGACATCATCACAGACGATACGACTATACTCTTAAACGTCTTCCTTTAGAAGGACTATAATTTTCGACTCAGATGTCCAAAAATTTTATACTATAAGCCAATGGAAAGATAAAAGCAATACCTACAACTTTCTAGAAGACAACTTTGCCTAAATCAGCCTAGATCAACCCAGATTTTCCCTTGAATTAAAGAACAAATTTTTCCCTTATGTAAACTTGAAAAAGCACTAAACAAACTTTGAGAATCGTGAGCAAAAACGAAATCATATTCCATTAGCGTCAAAAGATAATAATAGTTTTACAAAGCTTTAGTGGGCATTTGAAGCCGCAAATACATTAATATCTCAAAATCCCAAAATACAGAAGATACATGAAAAATGATTTACTCAAAATGCAACTAAAGCCTTGTTTTACAAGATTTGCTTCAAATACAAAATAAACAAAGATCGGAGTGATGCCTTGCCCCTTGACTACTCGATATCCTGCTCATCGCCTGGATATGGGAAGGAGAATGGGGGTGAGCGTAAAGCCCATGGGTAACAATTTTATAATCGGTAACAAGCAAAATCATTTATAAACTCACTTCCATCACAAAAATTCAACTTTATGCAAACTATGTATGCATCACTCTTGTCAACTTATTATGAGCACATAAGCATATCAAAATGGTTCAGGTGGATCCAAAAATAGAACGTACTATGCGTTTCCACATAAAGGTCTTGCGTAGCTGTGAGCTTATAGGAGCCTATAAAGGAGCTCCATGCTACTAGCGGGCAGGCAGGAGAAGCCTTTTATTGAAGTGCACTTGAATTAACTTAGGGGACCACCACAAACCCACATAACATGTATTTCATGACTTGTAAAACATATTGTCCAAAAAGGCACATTTCAGAAACTTGATTTCTTAAGCTTGATACCCTTTTCAAAATCATTTTCATAAATCAAACAAAATTTATATACACAATATACAACACATTTTCAAAGCATTCACAGAACAATAAATGCACATTTTAGAAGTAGTTGAAACTCATTTATTTCCATTTCTTGAAAGAGACATTAATGGCTTATTACTTAATTATAAAAATGTAATCCACCTTGAATTTCTTGCTTATAAGTTGCTTAAATGTGCCTCTCCTCTTACTCCTCTTGCCTTTCTTGATTCCCTTTTCATAGACAAAAATCCCAAGTTCAAATGGGTTGCAAAAATTGAAGATACACAAAGTACATTTACTAAAATTGATCCTAGAGTACCTAAACCCGTGCATTTCCTAAACTTCATGAACCAAAACCCTTCCAAAATCCAAAGCATTAATAATGTTCTTACCTTAAACCTTTACCAAATGAAGAGATGTTTGGTTCCAAAGAAAGCTCTTATCTTCCTCTACCTTTTTCCATTCTATTACAACCTCAAAATCTCTCTAGAAAGCTTAGAAAAGATGAAACCCTAGCTCAACTCTCTTCTTTCCTCTCAAACACCTAACTCTCTTTTCTCTCTTTATTTGATTTGTTATTTCACTTCCCTCTTTTCCATTTTCATTTTTCCCCCTCTTCAGGAAAAAAACAACACTTCTTCCTCCCCATTTTACCCTTAATGAAAACTAAAAGTTTGCTTTACCCTTCCTTTGTACCTTATGTCCCTTTTTACCTTGAGTGATCTTCCAAAAATATCCTTATGCAATCTTACTACCTTAACACTTTAATTCAATTAACCTATGTCACAAAATCTTGCTCATATTAACATAATAATTAATCTCAAAAATTAATCCCTCAAAACCTCAACATTAATTTAAATCATGCCTAATAATAAAAAAAATTCGGGGGCCAATAAGCAATAAATGGAATAGTAAAACTCTCTAAATCTTGTAGTTTTGAAGGCATTGTGCTTGTGATAATCGAACTACAGTTCTCCGTCAAGGTCACCGTCTAATTTTCCTCCCAAATGCATTTGTATGTCAATATGTCCTTGAAAAACTTTTCATACTTTGGCATACACTCCAATGCTTCCACAAAGACAAATTAATCTAAAGTTTCTTCAACTTCTCCAAGAATTTGGAGAATTGAGTGTTGGCTTGATGTTGTGTCACCCTCTGCGGATATAGAATCTTAGGCTTGTAAGGAGGTGCTGGTACATATGGCTTCTCTTCTTCTTTCTTTTACATCTTCCTTTTCTTGGCTATCTTTTTGCACACCTAGCTCCTCTAATTGCTTGCCACTCCTAAATGTGATCGCCTTAAGTTGTTCCTTTGGATTGACCTTAGTGTTGCTTGGTAAACTTGCTGCAATCATAAAAGACAAAGCCTTAGAAAGTTGACCTACCTGAACCTCCAAGTTGTGTATGGATGAAACGTGGTTCTTCGTAATCTGGTCAAACTTTGCCTCTATTCTTTTTTTACTCTCTTCTAGTCTTCTTTGACCTTCCTCTTGGCTTAAGAACTTTGAACCCAATATGTCCACCAACTTTTTCATTTAGTTCTCCAAAGATCTAAGTCGATCTTGTTGAAATCCGGGAGGTCCATGTGTTCTCACTTGGCCACCTATATTGTTAGTGCTCCACGAAAAATTTGGGTGATTTTTCCACCCAAGATTGTAAGTGTTAGAGTATGGACTGTTGATAGGATTGAATTTTCTTATATTTTTCTATGCATTTACATGTGATTTCAATCCTATTTTTACAATAGAATGTGTGATTTGTGTTTAATTTGTGTTAACTACTAGGTTGCATATGCTGGTATATTTTTAAGATTAAAATGACAAGATTTTTTTAAAGCAAATTGAATTACAACTTGTTTGCCTATTAAAAAATCAAAATCAACTAAAAATTTCCCATGCGTATAACGCACAGCTGTGCGTTGGTGCGTTTTACGTACAGCTAGGGGATATATAAAGGGAGGTAGCAAGGGTTATAAGCTTGGGTTTTGAATGGTCATAGGATGGTCACGTAGGAGGGCGTGCCGGCAGAAAGCATAGGAGTGAGCAAAGGGTTTTATTTTATTTGTCAAATCACTTTAGGGCCATAGAGAGGAGAGTGCTGGCGAGGACATAGAAAAAGACAAAAAGTAGAGCATAGAGAGGGGCCGACGGAGGAGAGTTTTAGAGAGCTTGATTTTTTTTTAATTAGCTTATCAACGGTTTTTTGGCTGCAGGAAGTCGGCGTAGACAAAAAGAAGGAGACAAGCACAGTAAATAGAAAGGAACATTAAAAGCAGTGGCAACATGGAGCAGGGAGAGCCGTGAAGCAGAAATATCAAAGCGAAATGTAACAGTGTCGACACTGGGAAAGAGACGAAGAACAAAACCACTTTGACGATTTTAATCTTATTTTGTCTTTATAATGAATAGGTCGGCGTAGACATGGAGAGTGACACGAAAGTATAGCACAAAAGCTAAACAAGGAACAACGTGAGCTATTGGAGCCAAGCTGTATCTGCATTTTGATTGTTCCACCACCATGAGCATTGAAAGGAGAGTAAGCAACACTAAACTGCCGTATTAAATGACATATACAATCTATTTTTGGAGCATAAAAACGAAGATGGCAGGCTAACTTTCCGACACCGGTTCAACGGGAATATCGAGCCAAGTTATGGTTAAGCTATTTTTGTCATTTTAAAGTTGTGATTTTTTTTCGGATTGTTGTGTTGTTCATATTAATTTTGGTGGTTTTGGAATTAATGATCTTGATATACTATTTTGGTCGTTTTATTTCAAACCTATTGCTAAAATATTAATTGTAATCCGTAATCATTACTTTTAATATTTGTGAGTTCTAACGATCGTTAATCGTTAGAAATAACATAACTTAGGTTAGATAACCCGAACGTGTGAGGTTACTGCCTATATTGTTCGTTTTCCTATTTATAATGCGACTGCCAAATTGAATCTAGAGATCATATCTTAGGTTATTCGGTAGTTAGATTTAATCAATGATCGTATCTTGGTTAAATACAACCTAGGGGAAAACCAAGATTTGTAGAGTGTTCTATTAGTCTCAGATTAATAGTCCGAACATAATCGTAAAGACTTTAGAATGAAGAAATATGCTTGATTGTGCTTTGGCCGAGATTGACCCTAGAACCGGACCTTACTCATACTCGACACTTTTCTCATTCTTGATTAATTGCTTTAATTTATTTTCGATAGTTTACTTTTACTTTAATTTTCTAAACTGTTTGAAAACCAAACCCCCCCCCCCCAATTTATTTTCCTTGCATCAATTAATTTCATTCTAAAAATTAACCAAACATTCCCTGTGGATTCGATCCCGACTTACCATTACTACAAATTTTAGTGTGCAGAGTCAAGTAAATTTTGCAGTGCACTCGACACGCGCTGTCAATTGTTACCTTGTTGCTACTTACCTAAGTAATTTACTTGTCCTGTACTACTCACTCCTAGCAAGAAAAATTCAGTTGTGTCATAGTTGTCCTGCCCATATAATTCATATTGTAATTGCATGGTATTGACTGTGGATGAAGAAGCTCCTTGCATGTTGCTCAACTACTTGGTGGAGGCAGCAATCTGTGCTTGCAAGGTTGTCACCAAGTCAAGTGGAATCCTTCCTTTTTGCTACTTGGACCCTTGTTTACTCTTTTTATTTGACCATATACAGTTGTTACTTGCTAACTTTTCCAAAAGGTCATGAGTTACATCAATGGTTTTTCTCATCAAAGACCCTCCTGCAGTTGCATCTATTGTTCCCCTTGTGCTCTAGGTTACACCATTGTAGAATGTCTACAAAAGAAATTCCCTCGAAAGGTTGTGGTGGGGGCAGCTCCTTTGTAATTCCTTAAATCTCTCCCAGGTTTCATACAATGACTCCTCCTCACTTCATTGAAAGTTTGTGATCTCTTTGATGATTCTTGTTGTCTTAGTCAAGGGAAAGTACTTAGCCAGTAAAGCTTGGGCTAGCTACTCCCAAGTAGTGATTTGGCTTGCACTGAGTGAATTATACCATGCCTTTGCCTAATCCCTCAAGGTAAAAGAAAGCAATCTTAACCTCATAGCATCATCAGACATCTCATTAAACCTGAAGGTATCACAGATCTCCAAAAAATTTCCAAGATGGGAGTTGGGATCTTCGTTGGACAGCCCATAAAATTGCACACTGCTCTGAAGTAAGTTGAGGAGTGTCAGCTTGATCTCAAAATTATTGGCTTGAATCGCTGGCCTTGCAATTCCTTGAGGACTAAAACCTTGCCTCCTAAAGTCCATCAATGTCCTCTCAGCTCCTCCTTACTCTCCTTCTTCTGCTATATTTCTTTGTATTTTGTCTTGATGTCTAGCTCTTCTTGGCTCTCTTTCATGCCTTGTAATATCTAAAAACTCTTCATCACTAAGCTCGTTAAACCTTCTCATGTTCCTTATGTTCATGCGCCTGAAAAATGCAAGGAAAAGTATCCAACACTCTTAAATCAAAGTCAACTAAACTGAACAAGATGCTAAACAAAACAATCCTCAGCAACAGAGCCAAAAACTTGTTGATTGTAAAAACAGACTATTTGTTTTATGCTAAAAATTGCATGTATACGGGTCGTTACTTACAGTAAAAAGTAGATATTGTCCCACAGAGATTATGCTTAGGCACTACATAATTCAGGTTGTGCTTTGTTTAAGACTCAAATTCGAATAATAAACTGAAAAGTAAACTAAATCAAACAAATTAGCAACGAACAAATAATGTAATAATAGAAATATGCCAAGAGAATTAATCAAGTTATGAAAGAGGGGATTTCACCTATCATGAATGCTAATCTAACCATTTTTGCATTTATGGGATGTCAGTTCTAGACGATCGTATAGTTGATTGCTCTCTCTCTAGTTATAACCATTCCCTAAATTGTAAACCCTAATCGAATTATGGACTTGCAATCTCTCAATTCACAAATTACCATAATTCTAATTAGTACTAAAGCTCTCTAATAAACAATCGGGTCTCACACGGGATCTCTCTCCATAAAATTACCAACTAGATTGATTAAGTGGTCAATTAGATTGCCTAACTCTCGTTAATCCAATCTAATCATTTTTATTCGGTTCACCCTCTCAGTTTGTTACAGAAACATGTAAATACATTAATCAATCAAAACACCCAAATCAATTAAACACAATTCAACTAGATTAACATTAAATATAAGCAAAATCCCGAAGGAAAAGTTAGAACATCATTAACAACTCAAAATCTATAACCATACAAGTCATCTTAATCTTACACATTAAATGAATAAAAAGATAAATGGGGAGGAAATAAAACTTAGGTTGGATGATTTAAGAAAGCAGCAGTGTGGGAAGATCACCTATTCTGGGAAGCTTCGATGTCGGAACCCTCCTTTTCTCTCTCTCTTTTTGGGTTTCCAAATGTAGGCTGAATGTAGACTCCTTTCTAGGGTTACCTTATAATACTTTTATAGTCTTTTCAAATTAAGGTAACCCTACTGTCTTTCTAGGGTTTGAAATGCTCGAATTGTCCCTCAAAAACTCGAATCCAAAAGTGATTCCGCGTTTGTCTACATGCAGGCTATAATCGTGGACCTTAATGCAAAATCGTGGTTGGTTTATCTGCTCTCTGTCACGATCGTGGCAGATTCCTAACGATCGTGACCCTATATTCGAGCTTCTATCACGATCGTGACAAGACTGTGTTTTGGTTCGGGTCTCTTCCGAAACTCTTCTGAATGCCCTAAAATACTAAAAAACTCATCACGACATCTCATATATATAAAATTGAAGCCCAAAAACATGTTATCACCCAAATAACGCTTAAAACATAAATATTTATGAATTAATACAATTCTTAACCTAAGCACACACTAAACAATCGAATTAACCACTAAACAATATCAAATTACCGATAAAAATACAATGCAATCTACTCCTTTCAATGTGTAAAGTGAACATACGAAGGAATCAACTTTTTCTTTACGTTCAAACCTGGGGAAGGTTCCTATCTCGAGAAACTACCATTCTTTGTCCCTCGAGTTCAAACTTGTTTTAATGTGCACTATCGTGGAAAATTTTCCTAGTCATTTTTCTCGGAATGTACAGCTACAGACAATAAGGAGGAATTTAGGCAGTGCAGCTAAAAGGGGAGACATTATAACTGGTCCCCAAAGAAATGCTTGGTCAAACTAATGTAACCCAAAAACATGGACTAGCCAGCGCAGCGCAGCACTTGCTTCGACGAGTGGGAATTGGGACATAAAACAAAAGGCATCTACTTATTGTTGACTCTGTCTCCAAGGCAAAATTAGAGGAAGCAAAAAATTTGAGGGAAAAAAAGGCATTATCATCATATCCAATCTTATTTTACATACATACATATACAGCCATGATAGAGACACAAGAGGAAAAAAAACGTAGGAAAGTCAAACAATATATGGAGAAGGAAAGTAAGAACCAAGTACTGCCTGACCACGCTCTCTACTCATCATCAACCCAAAGTAGACCAATAATCTGATTACCCTCTCGAAACTTGAAGTGAAGATTTCCACAAAAACTTTGAGATCAGGAACTCAAAACTTTTTAATTTTTCTTGCTCGGGGTATTCGTCCTAATCAAACCCAACAGAAAAAGAAAGAAAGAAAGAAAAAGCCCTCTCAAGGAATTAAATTCTCGTATCTCATGTAATCAACCCAATACAAGAATGAGTCTAATGTCTTGCATCTCGTAGTAAAGCCCAACCGATCAGTTTTGTCTCGGGTACCCAGCAATTTGATTGGACACCGAAATAACATATCCATGAAATCCCAGTTAGCCAAATCTTCCATCTCAGTCTGCCTTAATTCTTTCTTCACAACTATGTCTTTCCACACTTTGTTCTTATCTTTCATTGCTTTTGTAAACCAGAAGTCTTCCACAAACATGTTTTGCGGAACTTGCGCGCCCAGTTTGGTTCCAATGACTGGCCATATCTCCTTCCATGTAAAACTCAGGCCATTGATCGAGTTAAAAGCTTGACCATCAATGGAATATATCTCATCTTTGGTGGCCGCCCAAATGTGGTGTTCTGCTACTAGCCTAGCGTCAGAGCCATCAATACAAACCTCTTCCCAACACTCCCTTGTCCCTCCAAAAACAAAAGGAAGATTTAAATGCTTGCAAATTTCTCCATACACACATAAACTACCAATGACATTGTATAACGTCCTATTGGAACTACCCATTAATAGACCAGGTCTTATAACAGACCATGGCACATTATTTCCTGTTAGTCTCTCCCTTAGCAAGTCCTCAAGAACATAGTAGAAGTTAGAGACTGCATTTGCTCTCGGACAGTCCTCGTTGTAGAAGCGAGCTTCTTTGGCGCTGAAAGGCCCTTTAAGTGACACATAATGCTTCATTCCTGTCTGGAGAGAAACATGCTTCAACGACTTGGCTCTGGGGAGAATAGCGTTCAATGCATTGGACATCATTGCCTTGTTTTCCTCACAACATTCTCTGCTATCTAGAGGATATAGGGTTGCCCAAGTGACCCAAAACATATGAGTCACATCTGCTAACACGGAGAGCTTCTTCTGAGTCTCTTGAGGGCTCAATAGGTCACATGAGATGAAATGGTAGTGAGGACTTTGGATAGGTATGGTCTCAGGCCTTCTAGCTATACCATACACCTTCCATTTCAGTTTTGAGCTTAGCCTTCTGGCTATTTCTCTCCCTGCAAGCCCTGTAACACCAAATATTATGGCAACGTTACAGCTACCGTCCCCTTTGGCTTCCATTGATATGCACTCTTGGATAGGAGAGTTGGTCTGAGCTTCTTAAATTTGCAATGTTTATATATATATAAGAAACTTCCGGGTTAATCAGCTTGAAACAGTGGTTCTAACACCTAATCTAAATCAAACTACTTGACCCATTCTTTTTGATGAAGATATCTGGCATAGTTTCAAGCTCGCTTTAAAGAGCTAATAATTGGGCGAGGGCGTCATGTAGTTGTATGTATGGAGCAACATGTAAATCGCTTTCTTCTAATGCTTAAAAATGTTTACTTTTGTATTAGAATTGATCAAGATGACAACTATGTATGACTAGAAGTGGTAATGGCTTCAATCAATCAGATTTTGGCACACCATACTCTAAACTAACAATTAAATGAGATGATAGTTCAAACTGACGACATCATTAGAGTCTCATTTGGTTAAAGTAGCAACATTTTTATCTAAGTTTTATAATATTTTCTCGCATTAGTATTAGTTGTAGCCACTACATCGCCAATTCCCAATATTTCTCATTAACTAAACCCACATGGGTGAGTGTCTAATAGTTGAGGTATTAAAGTTTATTGAATGGCTTGCTTGCCGGTTGAATGTGATCTTGGCCGTTGATATGCTTGTAACCGAAGTTTTATAATATTATATCCAAGTGTGTCCATTAATGGTGAACCTGTTCCTGCTGCTATATGTACGGGTCCACCCCCTTTCATTGAGAGAAGCAGCTTAACTGTTAATCAACTCACCAACTCTTTTTATCCATAGAAAACTCTTCCATGTCTCCGAGTAAGTTGGAGATTAACCTTGACAGATGTGCTGTCATCTCATCAGGATGAATTTTGGGAGATGTATGACGTCCCTTGTTACGAATTGCGCATCTGCACAGGAGACCACAAGTATAAAAGCAGCTAAGTATTCATCACCTAATTACTATGAACATCAATTATTTCAAGAGCCTTGTATCGTCATGTAATTGATCTCATCTCTTAAGCTGGACCCTTTTGAGTTGGCTATATTTTTTAGAATTTTGTTTGTATAAAACAGAAAACTACTCAATTTTATCTCACAGTCACTTCATTTTATTAGATAACTTGACAAATTCATATCATATTAGTAATTTATGTGGATTATAATTTTTCTGTATAGACAAAGTCTGCTCAGCTTAATCAATAACTAAAACTATTTTAACTAATTATATACCTTAAGATACCAAGCAGATAAAATTAATATGTCATTAGCATTATTTACTTATATTGCTATCTCTTTTAACTGCCCTACAAGACACTGAAAATATATTATCATAACAACTTTAAAGAATAACAACACCTAAGTCTTGCGTTCTTATTCTCTAAAAGATTGGCAAAGCAGGTTCAGTGTGAAGGTTTCAAGTGAACGCAGACAAGGTGGACGTTGGGATATGTAATCATTTCTGTTTTTCTAGAGCAGCGTACTTAAGGAATTGAATGGTTCTATGACCAAAAACAAAAAAAAAACAAAAAAGACATGGTTCTCGTTGAGACGACTGTATAGTTATAATTGATTAATTTCAAAATAAAAAAAACTAGTGTGAGGGGAATCTGCATTCGAATTGTTTGATTACCGTACACAGAATAATTACATTCGGTCTAAATAATATAAGCAGGCCGGTGCCCGCATTATGACATGAAGAGGTCAACTATTGCACCGTTATATTTATATCAACTTGAGGCGTAAAATATATGTTTTATTTTTCTGAAAATTGTACATCTTGAAAGAAAGAATGGAATAACCATTGCTGAGGCGAAGCCTGGCCTGTGCAACAAATGATAACTTGTTATAAAAAATGTGAAAGAATTGTTTGATGAGATGAAGAATAACGTGTATGTAAATCTTGGCAATGCAAAGCATATCAGATTATGATTAAAAATTGAAATTAATTTTAGAATTGAGTAGTTTTCTGTTTTATACAAACAAAATTCTAAAAAATATAGCCAACTCAAAAAACATAATTACTTCTATAAAATCCTAATCATTAAGATATAAATAAAAAAAATCAATTTTTATGCATAATAAACAAGTTTCCCATGCTTATTGAAGTCAATGGGCCCTGGAACATCTAAACTAGACGATAAATTGACAGGTATACAAAAGTATATAGACGTCCGTGAACGTGGTGTAACTTAATCTGTCTGAATGTTATCATAAATTTTTTATTTAGAGCGTGGCATTAAAAATTATGGACTAAAATATGAGAGGAATTTTTGTGTAAGGATTAAATTGTAAAGTGGGAACGAGCTGTATATATATATAAGAAGGGGTTGTTTTATAGTTGAAGTGCTGACAGTCTATGCATAAAATGACACGAGTGGCTAAAACGGAGAAGAACAAAACCTAACATGAAGGCAAGTATAAATTCGTATTAGTCAGTTTTAACTATGGAATGATAACGGTTACTAGTTGGACAAGTAAACAAGTAAAGAGAAATACTAAAACGATAGAGCCAAAAATCCCAAAATATTAAAAGTAATATTTCGTTGAATGTAAGGTTTTTATATAATAAAATATTATTTAAAAAATAAATAGAATAAAATGTAACGTATATATAATAATAATAATGAATGATTATTTTTTATAGTTCCCAATCAAAGCAAACAATATGTTGAAATTAATATTCTCCTTAAGGTGAGAATAAACATGTGATTTTTAAATTGAAATAAGCTCTTTTTTATTGATGACTAAATCAAACTTAAATACATACGAAAATAACTACTTTTTTCTACTTCTCAAGACACGACTCTAAGAAGTGGAATCGATACTATATAGCACAGAGAATTAATCAAACTAACAGCTAGTGCTATTTTTAAGCAAACACTCAATAATCACATTTAATTTATTCTAATTTAGTCAAAATATTTAGATTTCTTCTTAGATACCTCATGTGACCTTTTTGATTTATCAATTTTATACTTAATAGAATAAAATATATGTTAATAGGGTTGAGTATATAATTAGTATTATAAAAATGGTTTCTTAAATAGTATATATTTATTATTTTACATTTCACTGTAAACTTTTTAAATTAAAAGTAACATATTTTTATTATTTAAGATAGAATCAAATAAAATGTGAAAATTTTTTTATATTATGTTTTATTATAAACTTTTTTTATAAAGTTTTATTTTATTCTATTCTTTCAACTAAATATAGTCTTGAAAAAAGAGACGCTAGAGAGGCGTTACATCTAAGCCGTGGATACACGCGAAAGAATTATCCATCCGTGCTTCTTCTCACCTTAACTCGTGTCCCTTTGTCAGTATTTCTTCTTTGTTCTATGCAAATCGATAGTTTTAATCGTTAAATTCTGCTAATCCAACGGTCTAATGTAGCTTTCTACTTTTCTTCCCAGAAACTGGAAAGCTGTCGGCATAACTTCTTTACTCACCAACGAATCTCCATCCTCCATTTAAAATCAATTGAACAGTCTCACGTTTTTTCATTTATTTACCTTGCAACCAAATGATCCCGATCGTTATTCTCAAAACCGCTTTCGTCCTGATTGTTGTTATTAAATCAAATTCTCAGCCACTAATTCGACAATAAATGATCAAGATCTCTCAAACTCGTGGATGAATGAAGTCGTATGAAATAACCTTTTTATCGTGGATGAATGAAGTCGTATGAAATAACCTTTTTATCCGATTATCGCTTGAGGTTACTTTAAAAATTTAACTAAGGTTTACATATAGCGCAATTTCGGATCGTTTTCTTTGAGAAATCAAAAGATGAAATTAATTTCTTAAGTAACTAAATACAATGCAACCTTAACTGTAAAATGGGGTTTGATTTGAAAAATTACCGCTAAAGTTTGCAATAAATTAAAATAAAAATTAAGGACTTGTTTTTGGTATTTTAAAATTAAAATGAGTGATATAAAATGAAAATGAGTGAATTAAAATAAGAAGAAAAACACAAGTAATTAACAATAATAAACGCAATCCTTCAGTTCAATAGCGCAGGTATTCATCACTCAAACAGATATGGGAGTTAAAACAATTAAACCAAGAATTAAAATCGAGCTTTTAATCTAACAACCGAGCCACCTTGAATTGTTACAAAAATATTTTCCAAAAATCTCAATTTACTAACTGCCACCAGATTAGTAAAATAGAACTAAGGGTACTAACACTAATGCTCGACTTTTACGCAATAATTAAGAAAATAGAATTAATGCCAGTAACAGATAAAATGATCCAATAATTCAAGCCACCTTAAATAATCACCAATTTCACTAAAATCTCAATACAAAATTTTGTCCCAAAACAAAGTAATGAAATTAAACCTAAAATCAACACAATATCTATTGCCAAACATTAATCCAGTCACAAAATCTTCCAATCCAAAAATATAATCAAAACGCAACTCCAAATAATTAAATAGTAAGATCTAGGAATTACTAAAAATTTAAATGGATAGAAGATAATTGCAGTTTAATCTCCCCTATAAAATTCCATGCTCCTGCCCTTGCCATTTATCCGAAGGATTATGATAAATTAGCCGCGACAATTCATTGAAGGCGCTGCTAACAATAAGCTCCAACGGTCAACCATGATGGGTTGTTTTTCACACCTGCATTCTCCTCGCTTGATGTAACTATTTTCTTTTGCTTAATTTCTAAATTCACAGCAGCCAACGCACACAACCTGATGTCCACGCCTAGCCTTCATGCAAAATTCACGCAGCCTCCACGGTTCTATGCAACACACACACACACCACCTCTCACATTTGCACAACACCATGTTTTTGTTTTCTCTCAGTCCACTAGCAAATCACCAAAGCACCTAAAATCACTTCACACTCACCCAGCTGCCGCCTCCTCTCCAAGCCACGCACACTACTTTTTCCTTTTATTGTTGTGCTGTCTTCTTCCAAAATTCACGCAGCACACACCTCCTAGCCAAGCCACTCACATACGCACAACACATATGCTTCAGTATCTCCTCTCCACTCAACGCCAGCTACTGCCTCCTTGCGTGATCAACAATGCCACTTGCTGCTTCAAAAGACAACGCCACCAGCACTCTCATGTTTGCCACAAAAAAACTGCCCAGCACCAGCTCCTTCTCCTCCTAGTTAACACTGCCGCCAACTGCCTCCTTGCGTAGATGTTTGTGATATATTTTATTTCTCTAAGCTACTCACACAACAAGACACACAAAGATCACACAACACTCCTTTCAACCCGCTCACATTGCTTTTGTTTTCCTTTTTTATTTTGCTTCTCCTTCACACACCAGGACAACACACTCCTCACACGTTTTTGCCTCAACACCAGCTCCTCCATCCTAGATGAAACTAATTAATTCCTCTCTAAACACCAGCACCACACTAACACAATTAACACACTCACGTCATTCACAAGCACACACACAGCTCTAGAACGTCACCACTTAACCAAGCTGCTGCCTCCTTGCGTGGTCAACAACACAGCACCTCACCAACTGCCTCTCACTCAACACCACCAAAAAACGTTACTCACAAACCAACTTCAAGATGTTTTATTCTACCACCCAGCCAAGCACGCACACTCCCTCAACACCACTTGCTGCTTATTTTCGTTTAAAGCCCCTCTCCATCAACGCAACAGCTCTTGTTTTTCTTCTCCAAGCCAAGTAGCCCACTCACGTTGCTTTTTCTGCCAACAACCCCTCCTGCCTAGCTTTCTCTTTTGTCTATTTTTTTATCAACCACTCACTCAATACCAGCTCACATTCGTTAACTCCCCTCCACTCAAATCACCTACCGCTGCATTATATATTTATTCCTCTTGGTCCACTCCCTATACTACCTAAAAGCAACCATCTTTTGTCCCCTTCTTTGTCTACTGATGTGACAATTTAAATAAGTTTGTTTATGCTTTTTGTTGCTCAAAACCCTTTGCATCTTCACGTTTTCTGCTTCCAACTTCAATGCTGTCGTTTTTTCCCTCATGTTGTACATTTTGGACTGTTGTTTTTATGTTGGATATTTTTTCTTTGGCTTGTAGATTACTACTTCTTAATCTTTTTGAACATTAATTTCTCTAAGTACCCTACAATAAAAATTCCAAGTAAAGTAGCATCAATTGTCCAAAAATAAATTTATCACAGTTAAACCAAAATACGACAATTTTTGTCCCTATAACACAAATTAAATGTAAGGCACAATAATTCACATAATAATAAAATAAAGCTATAAATACCAATTTTAGTGACAAAAACTCATCCAATTGCTATGAAAATATATACGAATAAATGAGTTTGTCAACTCCCCCACACTTAGCCTTTTGCACTCCTGGGCAAATTATCAGTAAAGAAATCCAACAATTAAACTCAATACAAGCAAACATAAAACCGACAAGGCAAGAATATGCAATCAACTCAAACAACCTCTATCCTTAATCAGCCAACAGTCATGGAATGCTTCGGTGCAAAGAAGCTAACACAAGAGACATAGCAAGATAGAAGACAAAGAAACATAGTAGAGCTCTCATAGGGTATAAGTGTTTCGCTCATCTCTCAAATAGGCAAATTTCACTCAATCTACCTAGATTAGCACCTACCATAAGCTTGTAAAAATTCTACTATCTCCACCACTAACATACCACAGATTCATGATCAAGGGGACTTTGTAGGGTTGTAATGTTGATGAAAGGCTAATGAA
>JAOTBA010000008.1:24466714-24480547 GCA_025629845.1 Erythroxylum squamatum | reverse complement strand
AATATTCAATTACATTGTTTTTTTAGAATTTAAAAAATTCATTAATAAATAAGAAGATTACACAAAAGAAGTTCTCCGTCTTCTCGACCACTTGGGTCTTTGAGTAAGCCTAGGTAAACAAACGACGACGTTTACATGTAAAACATAAAGAATTACATTATGGGTATAACAACTTGCTCCTTTCTCGAGACTTCTACCTCTTACTCGATTAGGTTAGAAGCTTTCACTCTCGCTCCCAGCGATTCAAACGAGTGCTCCATGGATCATCAGTCCTTTGGTTCATCACTCAGAAAACAACTCAAATAGCTTAATCATGTTATGTATTTATCGCAGACTACTCGATTACGGCTTGATTTTGTCCTTCAACTTTCCAGATCTTGCAATGTCATGATGTCGAAGGAAGGGGATATCTCTAGGTAGCCGCCCCTCTCGTCGCACGTTTCTCTTTCAATTTCTGGGTAATGCTCTCTTCTTCTACCTCTCTCTTTCTATTTCATTTTCTTTTTTTGCTTCCTGATCTTTTTTCTTTATCTTCTTGGGGGTTATCTCTAGTTTTTGTTAGTTCTGTTATATGGTCTAAATTGAGCATGTGTTATTTTTTGACCTGTGCGTCCTTAGGGTTTTAAGGGGTTTTTTGTGTTTGGATTCTGATTCTCAACGTGGGTGTGGAGGTATCTTTCAATAGTGGGGCTTCTTTCCTCATTTCGTTTTGTTTTTGTCTGTGAGAATATGTGGTTGGCTCTCAAAAGAGCCTTTGGGTCATTTTCAGCCAAGTGAATTTTTTTTCTTACTCGTTGTATCCATAGGAAAACATATCTTCGTGTTTTGCTCAAGCATAACACTTTCAGGGGTTTTAATTTGAAGCTATTGTTCTTTAGTTATTAATCTACAAGTCTCATCTTGCTTCTGGGCGGTATAAATTAGTGTCAAATTCCAATTTTAGAATATCAGGAATTGACAAGCGAGTTGCTGCATCTAGCAAGTGATGCCTGCTGCCACTCCGTTTCTGTTTTCAATGCTTAATAGGAATTCTCTGACTGGATAGGACCTTAATTTCTTTTTTTAATGGTGGGCGATCAACCTTTCAACTAGACTCTTGGCTCTTTTCACAATTGTATTGTAATCTGGAGTAGAAAACCAGCTGTTTGTTTATTGTTGAATTGAAGTTTTTATCAAATGGTTTGAAGAGCCAGAGGCACTTAATCTTCATTTTGCTTTTCCTGAAACATGTTCATACATAGGTCCTGCGTAATATCAGGATCTACCTGCTTGTCTATGAATTGACCTATACAATTCTTTGTATGGGTTGTGAGGTCTCCTCTTTGTTCATCAGGTTCTTAACACTTGTATAATGGCTTTCTTTTTGTGTTTGACATAAAGAGTGTGCATTTCACATCTCCATCATGTTCAAATGACTTACAGTTCTTTGCTTTCTGCATCTCGCAAGAGTAAGAAGCTTTATCTTAGTTTATTATGATTCCTGTTTTTAAGCTGGAGCCTAATATCAGCTTGCTTCTTCTCATAATGCTTTGTAAAGTCATTGCATGCCTTCTTTCTAGAAATGGATGCTATGTGTGCATTTTCCTATTAACTTGAGTAAGGTGTAACCTTGTCGGCTTTAGATATTTGATGCCCCATACTTGGGACGTAATGAAAAAGAGCCATAACTTGTTAGTTCGCCAGGACTATTATGATTCCGCAATAAGCAGTGCGAATGCACTGACAAAAGGCCCACTGCACCTTTGAAACTTATATGTGATTATGAATTTGCAAAACTGATTGCTAACTCTTCTTACATGATCTTGTAAGAATTGTAATAGGGTAATCCCCTCACATCTCCATTGTTTTTGTACTCCTTTTAATATTTATTATCAATACCATTTCTCAGTCTCCTTGTTTCTTCGCTCCCACTACTACAACAAGCACTAGTTCTTCTTCTTCTAATAATGGGGATGGCTGTTGGACCAAACCCGCCATCGATCGTCTTGTCATTATTATTCTCGATGCTCTCAGGTAAGTTAAGTTTGTTAGTCAAGCGTAAGTTGGACTATCTCGTGATTAAAATTGAGTTTTTGGGTTGTTTCAGGTTTGATTTTGTTGCTCCTAGCACATTGTTTCAAGGTACATATCCTTACCTATCCCATTTTATATTGATTATGAAAGATTTGATTTCGAATATAAAGAATTGATTTTTGACATGAATTAGCACATACGGGTTATTGATTTTTTTGGTTTATAGAAAAGAAACTGTGGATGGATAGACTAACTGTGATGCAGAACCTGGCATCTACAAATGGGTCTTCAGCCAGAATTTTCAAAGTTGTTGCAGACCCCCTATAACTAGTCTTCAAGGTCTGAAGGTCTTCACTAGTGTTTTAACTTTTCCAGTTTTATTCTTTAATTACTCATTGATTCCTGATAAAAACTTTTCATGTTTTTTGGTACCACTTTGATTGTGTTTATATGCTATTTTAAATATATCAGGGCTTGACTACTGATGGACTGCAGACATTTATAGATGTTGGTAATAGTTTTGGTGCTCCTGCTATTATTGAAGACAACTTCATACAACAGGTCTCTTTTCATTATTGTTAATTATGTTGTTGCTATTCCCATCTCTCCTATTTCCCAGATATTATCGCTTTCACTCCAAATTTTATTTTGATTTCTTTATTATTGATCCAATTACTGTCAAATAGTGAAAATTCTTACTCCTATATCATTTTCACAAGATTTTGCCTGTTGCAGATGGTTCTTAATGGGAAACGTGTAGTGATGATGGGTGATGATACATGGATTCAACTGTTTCCTCAACATTTTAACAAATCTTATCCCTTTAATGTTAAAGATCTTCATACGGTATTGCATTATGGCTTCTGTATTATTTTTCTCGCTGTCAATTCCTCACATTTCAGAATATACCAAAAACTTATTGTTTCACGTTGATGATTGGTGCATCAAACACCTTTTGCCTTCCCTTTTTCAAGAAGATTGGGATGTTCTTATTGATGCCTACTCAGCCTCTTCAGTTATTGGGTTTTTTTAGTGAAGATTTGTTACACATATCAGA
Source organism: Erythroxylum squamatum (assembly GCA_025629845.1). Taxonomy (NCBI): domain Eukaryota; kingdom Viridiplantae; phylum Streptophyta; class Magnoliopsida; order Malpighiales; family Erythroxylaceae; genus Erythroxylum; species Erythroxylum squamatum. The sequence continues at coordinate 24,477,477 of JAOTBA010000008.1, read as the reverse complement.
TGTATATGATAAGGAATTAGTGATAAATTTATTGTAACATATATTTTTTATTTGGTGACAACATTATTGTAACATATAACATTCTTACTTGCGACGAAATTTATTAGATAATATAACCACTGATGTAAATTTCTTTTACAGCTAATGTAATTCTGTTGATGAATTGATAGTTTTATTTGTGATAATAATAAATACATTAGTGATAATACTTTTTGTAAGAAACAATTTTCATTTGCGACGAAATAATGACGCTTTTTTTATTAAAATATTAGTGACCAAGAGATTAAAAAATTATTAGTGACAAATATTGTCATTATTTATATTTATTTTAGTGGTGGTAACATTGTAACAATAAAATGAAGTATTGTTATGATTTTATTTGTCACTATTTTATATTATTTGTGTCAAAAAACTTGTCATAAATATGTAAAGTTGTGATCATATGGTGTTGGCACACATTCCATAGGTTTTCGTGTCGGCATTTTTGTCACAATATAATGAAGTGTTGTTACAACTTTATTCGTCACTACTTTATATTATTTGTGTCAATAAACTTGTCATAAATAAGTACAGTTGTTGTGACCATATAGTGTTGTCACACATTTGATAGGTTTTATGTCAGCAATTTTGTCACAATAAAAGAAGTACTGCTACGACTTAATTCGCCATTACTTTAAATTATTTGTGACGATAAACTTGCCATAAATATGTACAGTTATTGTGACCATATAATTTTGTCACACATTTCACAAATTTTAGTGTCAATATTTGTGTCACAAAAGTGTTGCATAATTGTGACCATTTTTTAAATTAGTCACCATTTCATTAGTGACGGAGGTATTTGTGATAAGAGGTGACGACTACAAAGATTGGACACTATTAATAATAGTGACAAATATTTCTGCTTTTAGTGACAACTTTTTCTTTCACTAAAAATACAATTTCTTGCAGTGGGGTGATGTTGACGGTAACTTATCCATTTTTCACATATCATATACGAACATATGGAAGGTCAACAAGAAGAATGTTAACAGAAGAAGAAATAAAGGATGCCCATGGTTACATTTTTGTGAATTGTCAAAAGGTTCAACCTTTCATGCGGTAAGTTTAAGTTGATTTTGAATTTTATTATTTGAGTTTCGAAGTTAGTGTTGCTCGAAGTAAGTTTAAGCTTAAAGTCCAGAGTGATCTTCCAAGTTATGGAGCAACTCAACTGAAACACCAAGAGAAGGTAATTGTTGGAGTACTTATTTTCTAATAATATTTCTGCAGGCTTTGTTTTCAGGTATGCAAGAGGGAAGGTATCCAACCTCTTTTTGGTTTCTAAAGCAGAAGAGAGGTCAGTCCCAAGAAATTTCCTTGTCTCCAATCAGCAAAGCATGGAGTTGGCAGGCTATGGCCTTTTGCTTGAAGCATATATGAAGTTTTCTATGTAGGTGTTCATAAACTTTAACAGTAGGAAAACCATCTCCTGCGGTTGGATCCCAGAAGACCTATTAATGGTATATTAATGGAAGTATCAAAGAGCTGGGTAAATTTTGTCTGTGAACAAGGAAACTAGGAAGACTTCGTCTATCTCTTGTGTTTTATGTTGATTTGGCTTGTAAATGATAGAAGGTCGATTAGTTTTGTTGTAAACTATTTGGAGGTAATCATGTATTACTAGTTAGATGAGCTAGTTCTATAATGCCTTTTTGGTAGAAAGGTTGTACAAGAGTCCGGTTGTTTATGTTTGCTGCAAGGAAGTGTTGTTACTCCCTTTTATATTCTCTTTGAGTTATTCCTTTTGGTTGGCCAGAGATTACCAAAAAGAAAAATACATTATAATTCTTTTAGATTATACGAGGAATGGTTACGTGAGCTAATGCCCGAAAATGTAGCACCCCGCTCTCATTGGGCATATCCTAAAACATACCGACAGTATTTGAGAACATAATCTGCGAGTTCGGCAGGCTAGAACAGTCAATCAATCAAACTCATTACAAATTTTTCTTAAATCACATGCATATTACAAAAAACCACTGATCAAATTGGGCCCTTTTTTTATCAATATCTCAATCACAATTGTTCTTACACTTATAAATCAATCTCTTTTACAAACATCTCTAATTTGGATAGTTATTTCAAATAAAATTATTCAAATACACATGATACAATAATTTTGAAATATATAATTTGATATAAAAATAAAGAAATACAAATGCAAATGCGAACTGATCCTGACCTCTGTCTCTTACTCGAATGCAGTGGCTAGACTCCAATTTGTCTAACTAGAGATCTTCTCTAAGCCTAAAAAATATTGCAAATTTTGGGTTTAGTTTTCCAAACTCAGTGAATAGACCATCCTTGATGGCTCACTCAATTACATAACACATCAATACATACAATCACATATTTCACATCATTTCATTTATCATGTAGCGTCATATATCACTTACTTCACATATCACATTCAGAGCAGTCAAACAGATCATCTTGATCATTTAAAATGTACATATCAGTTATCAATGAAATGCACATGAGACTCACTTTCATTTATTACTTTGTTGTGACCGAGTGCCTTTTTACTAGCTCATATCTCTTATGGATACCGAGCTGTATCAGATAGTGTCCCATATCCTTTAGTGGATACCGGGTACAATAGCAACTAAGCCAGAGGCTCTTTTCACATTCTGAGCTTTAAGATGTTTTTACCGGCAACTCAGTCACAACTGCCTTTATCTTTCATGCATTCATGTAATGAAACACTTCACATATATTCAGTCAATCAAAGTGCTCTATATTATACAGTCACATCCACTATCACATTCTCATTCATATTTGTCATCGGACCTTGGTTCGGCATTCAACATATATGTTGAGAGTCACTTATTTCATTCATATGCACAATCACATTTTTCTTCAGAACTTGGTCCAACATTCAACAATCAAGTTGAGTATCACTTATTTCGTCAAATTCACATATAAGGAGCACTTTCAATATGATATTCTTGTATCAAACACCTCGGACATTCAATGTCTGGAATCAGTACAATCACATTCACATAATCATTCAATATAGAATTTAAACAGAATAATCATTTAAAGTAAGACCATCTAGGTCGACTCACAGTACGCTCCAGATTAGCATTAGCTTATATGATTCAGAAACGTCTGCATGCGAAGATTTGATCCTGCATTATCATTATGCAATACACATATTGCACACACATGATTAACTGGACAATCTTTTGAATACTAAATCACATACATATGAATATGTTGTGTATAATGCATGCTCAATGACAATCCCAGGTATATTTTCTAAATTCACATCTTATGCTCATTTTCATTTCATAATTCATACATGTCTAATTGAACTTGGGTTTACACTTCATTTGCACATGATCAATCTAAGTTCACCATTCAATCCTTATCCTTTGTATGTGTCAAGGTTATTCTTAGGCTTACATCTCAAGAACACTTGGTTATTCTAATACCATAACTTAATTTCTCGTCATTTCTTTTCTAACATTATATTCTCTCATAATACCCAATTCTCATTCACATTTACTTAATACATATTACTCAATTCCTTTTAATCATAACTACAATCATATGAACATCTTCATTCCCATTATACTCATGCCTTTGGTACTTTGATATCATACATTCATTCACTAAGTTATAACCCCAATTATAACTTCATACGTATCACACATTAGTCACTTAATCCAAGAATCATTCTAGGTTTAATTTAAGCCCCATTCTAGCCTAAATTAAGACCAAATGGCCAGTGAATGTCCGTTGGGCGGACTTCCATGTCTACTGAGTGGACCTTCATAGGTCATTTATAGAAATTTGAAATTTTGGCCCTCTAAACATCAAAATCTCTTCTCGGGGTCTTCATAGAAGTTATAGAACTCGAAGTCCTATTTGAAAGAATACTTAAATGACCTCAATCTGAGTTCTTTAGAAAAAGTTATGCCTCTTTCTCCAAAGTATATCCAATTGCATCCATATTTTTCATATTTCTAACACTTTACTTACTACTTTCAACACCTTATGCTTGGTCTATCATTTCTAGCTCAATTACTCATCATTTCCCCATTATTCGAACTCCATTTCATCTCAATATCATCCATAAACAAACTATAGTCCATGATTGATCATGAACACTAGAAACAGAACATATACATATATATACATTTATCATTAACTTTCTGCACACATTTAACTTCATTTTCACTTTCATTTCACTTCTAACTATCACTTTAATTCATCTCATTTCAAGATAATAACTCAACATCTTGGTTAACATAACTTTCACCTTTAATATACCCTAAAACTCATAATATCTACATAACAATTCATCACTCATGGTTTTCATACTCTCAAAATAGAACATAAACACATGTATTCATTCATCAATTTATTGCACCTAGTACTCAACTTCAAGTCAAAATTCGAAACTCTTAAACATAGAATTTGAATTCGATGTCTGCATGAAAAATGTATCCATATGTCTCTAATTTAATCCAAACAAAAAATCATCTCATTTGGATATCTATAGAACAAGTTATGGCTAAATTACAAATGCATAATTAGTAGAATATGTTACAACTAACTTTTCTCCAACACACTTTAAACACCATTATCATTTTATCTCTAAACTTTCATCCTAGTTCTTCACTTCACTTACCTTTTTTCTAACTTCAAATCTCAATCCAATCCACGTTTAAACAACCATTGATCCACGTTTTTATCCATCAAAAACATAACATAACAATATCCATTCACAGATCAATTTTTTTGCACTTCTTTCTACACCATCTTTAATGATCATCATAAATACAAAAACAAGACATTAATCTACCCACAATACTCATTCACGTTTTAGCATGTACCCATCCTCCTTTTATGGTCACTTAACTCTTAACTACCATCAAAACATGTTTCATTTCAACCAATCAAGAAGAGAAATGCTTATCCTTACTGGTTTAGCTTCAATGTCTTCAAATCACACTTAACCCTAGCCTTCAAGCATCATACGATCATCGTTATTGAAGGAGGAATAGGCTATGTTTTCCTTGTAACAAGAAGTGATAGTAAGGATCTTGAATTGGTAGTGTAGGATTTTGACAAAAATTAGCATGAAGAGGTCGGGTTGTGAGAATGAATATGTCGTGGGTTGAGGGAAGAGAAGAAGAAGATGGAAGCATTTGACCAAAACAAAATGAATAAAAAGATGGTCTTTCAAATAATAACGTAGGTTAATAATTATGGTGTGGCAAGTGACAACATGTCATTTTCTCATTGTCTTCTTTTGGTCTTTTAACTAGCTAGTCCATTTGTGTCCCAATTCTAATACATTTGACTTCCAATTTTCAATGACAATTGTCATTAAATCCCAATGTCATATATAAAAATTTCCATTGCCATTTGACTTTTATTTATGCCGTTGTTCATCAATTATTCTGCCACTTGGCATTTTTCCGAGTCCAAAAATACCTATAAAATCCAGAAATTTCTCAAATTTCACCAAAAATTCTAATTCACTAATTATACACTCCAACTCAACTTTTAAGGCATATAATCCATAATTCACATTATAATCACATTAAAACAATCATTTATACTCGGAAAATGTCAAATGAGTTCATGAACAATTCATTGTAATGTGTGAAATAATCAAATTCACATATGTGTATGCTAACATTATGCATGAGCATGAAATGCATTTTTTTAATCTCTCATTACTATTTCTCAATTACATAAATCTAGGGTTCTAACCCTTAGTATGAAAACAGGATGTTACATTTCTCCCTCCTTAATAAATTTCATCCTTGAAGTTCTTATCTAATTGATCTAAAAGGCAGGGGTGTTTTTTCCTCATATGCTCCTCTGTTTCCCATTTAACTTCACCACTTGAATAGTTTATTCCAAATGACTATATTCAATGGAATCGATCAATCTTTCAATTACTTGTTTAGATACCACATTATCTTAACTGTTTCCTCAATATATTTCATATTACTCATAATTTCAGTTCCGATATCAATAACACATATATCAGATCATAAGGATATTTCCTAAACATATCCATGTAATACTGTGTGGATCTGAAACATCTTTTATTGGTAATACCAACTCATAAGTCAATGGTCCTATTCTCACAATAATTTCATATGGACCAATTTATGTCGGGCTTAGTTCCGCCTTTTTCCTAACCTGAGCACATCTTGCCATGGCAATACTCTCATAATTATTTCACCTTTTGCTTGATATTTCACCTTTCTTTACTGTTAATACACTTAACTCTTATGTCTATCTCACTATATTTTATATCTTCGGTGTTGATCCACCTAACTCGTTTATCTTAATTAAATCACTTAATTTCTATTACAGATCAATTTTACTTATCTATAACATCTCTAATCGATTCTGGCCTACAACTATTTTAGGCCTTATTCATCCCAATATAAAGGCGAACGACTCTTTCTGTTGTATAACGTCGCACATGATATTCTAATGATATCACTATGATAACGATTATTATGCTTAAAGTCAATTAAAATTATACATTGACCTCATGTTTTTATGAACTCCAAAATATAAGTTCTAAGCATATCTCCAACATTTAAGACTATTGGTAATTCAACCATTCAGTCACTTCAATCTACATTCTTAGCTTCTAAATGTTGTTTCGACATATTCTTACTAGCATGTATAGCTTAGGTTGTTATTTGTGCTTTCTCTAATAAACTCTTTGCTCAATCATCTTTATCGTGTACACATACTTCTTATTCCAATCACAAAGTATCATTTTCCAATCAAACTCAAAATTTTGATTCATTTTCAATTTCTCAGTAAGATTCACAAAATGTGAATCTTCAATTTGGGCTTTGCTAATCTTTTCATGTGAAACTGAATCTTAAATTTTCAATAGCTAATAGTACTTTGATTTGCCCAAAATTCAACTTGACATTCTATGCTCTTCATTGCACTAGATTTGGTAACCTCAATATCTAAATTAGTGCTACACTACTATTGAATTTTCTGTTCAATGCATCATATTACAACACTAACTTTATTGAAAAATACTCATTTATATATTATAATCTTCAATTAACTCTATCCATCATCTCAGTCTTGTATTCAATTCTTTCAAACTCAATGATTACCTCAAACTTTAATAATTTGTATATTTATATATATCCAAAATGTTTATGTACATATAATGTCTCACAACTTTCAAAGCAATCACTATTGCAGCAAGTTCTAAATCATGTATCAAATAATCAACTCATAAGACTTTACTTGTCTCCATGCAAACGAAATCACTTTGTTATGATGCATTAGATTTCATCCTAATCTCTGATGTGAAACCTCATTATATACTACAAAATCTCAAAATCTAAATGATATAATTAACATTGGTGTTATAATTCCTAAAAATTCTCTTTACATTCATCAGTCAAACGATTTACATGTTTTTCCTCAAACATTTTTCTTAAAGGGCTAAGATCGGTAAAAACTCGTTAACAACTTTTGGTAGTATCCAATTTCTAGCTAATTCTAGAAAACTCCAGATCTCTTATATATTCCTTAGAGTTTCTCACTTCATCATTACCTCTACTTTCTTTGGGTCTCCCAATATGCCATGTTCAGATACTATAAGACCTAACATTTTATTTAATCAAGCTAAGATTCACTCTTATTAAACTTGACATATAATTGTTTCTACCTTTATAATATGTAAGATTTACCTCAAGTATTCAAAATATTCTTCTTTACTTTTCGAATACATTTAATATATCATCTATGATCATATTCATTAACTGATCCAAGCAAAATTGGGACACTTTATTCTTCAATACCATAATACTGTCGAGGGCATTTGTTAACTCAAACAGATATTGCCAAAACTCAATGTGCCCATGATTAGTTTTCGTAATTCCTTAAATAACTAATTTCTCAATGAGATAATATTATCTCATGTTAATTTTTTTGGTTTCCCAGTTAACTTCTTTTCTTGAATGATTTTCTCCTTTCATTCGATTTCCTCTGATTTCATATTGACTTAATCTAATGTCTGTACATTCATACTAGTTTCTCCACACATTTCAATTTATTTGCAAGCTTAACTTCCTATGTTGGTAAAACATTCATTAAGTCTAATTTGTATCCACTGAACATATTTACATAGAATATAGTGTGGACCTAAGTTCCTTCAGCAATAGCAATAATATCATCCCAATTTCATAAACCTATTAATATAAATGGGTTACTTTTCATCAACAAGCTACATGAACTCTCTGTAGCATATTCAACCTCTTATACTTGAGTCTTTGTTAGGAATGGAACTCCAATATTCTTTTTTGATTCATTACATATTCATTTTTTATTTATTCCTTCATTGATCATTCTTAAAAATAAACCATCTGGTCTACTTAACCTAATTCGGTGAAATTCTTCTTCAAAAAAAGATTTCTTGCTACTATCATCTATACTATCCATGTCATCTTTATCAATCAATTGTTTTCATCATTGCTTATTAGCCATTCTTAGTACCTCAAGAAGATCAATTTCAACTATTCATAATATATCAATAAGATCGATTTCTGTCATAACTTATACGATTAAAATATCCTTTATAATAAGGCTCAGTAAAGCATTAAGCAGTTCTATTTACTCTTATACCTTGGTATATACCATTAAGATCATTACATCTTGTCAAAAGATGTATTTACGACAATTCACCAACGAATAACTTATGCTAAGGATACCTTAATCTCATTTGATTCTAGACAACACTTCTCCTTTTACGCCTATCGTCGACCGTAGGGACTATGCCATGGTCGTGCCCTTCTTGTTTTTCCTCAAATTCATCACCTATAGTAACATCATTAACAATCTCAATCTATCCCCAATTGATCATTATAAGCACTTTCATATATTACTCTAATTCATCTTAGACTTTGAACTATGGGAACTATAACTAACAAATATCCAATAAGTCATAGATTGCTTCCTATATCATCTCCACACATATAATACTTATGTGCTCAATATTCTCTCTTTTCGTAATGATCCCATTATTAGATATGTACTCACAAAACTTAACCTTGACAACTTTTACATATATCGCTATCATTATCTCACCTTCTAATTACCATTATATCGTCATACATATATATGTTCGCAATCAATTTAAAATTATAGATACATAATCATCCTGAAATTCTTATCTCAATTTCACATACATATTCTTATGCTAAATTATAACTCTTATCACATTTATCAAACAATCATTTCAAGTCCAAGTTCAACCTCCCAAGGTCATAGAAAATTTCATTTTCTTTCAACTTGGCTTGTACACTTTAAATCTCACCATTTTTACTCATACCTCTATTTTTCTCAAATAATCCATGACAATGCATCCACCAATAAAGCATCCACCAATACAATTTCGTTGAATCTTTATCTGTCATATCTAACCATATACTATTTCTCATTTCTAGATATTCACAAACTTTCATTTTCTCACATTCTGATAGATCATCATTCTTCTCATTATTTCCATCAGCTCAAACTCTTAACAAATGCTCATACGTGTGACTCAAGTAAATGCGACTAAGACTAGGGATCAGTTACTGTTGTATGCTAAGACATGACTAAAATGTATGTAACTTGCATATAGTTTGAAAAATGCCCATGTAAGATACTAAATCTGGGCTCTGATACGAAAATGTAGCACCCCACTCTCATAGGGCATATTCCCAAACACACCGACGGTATTCGAGAACATACTCTATGAGGATGGTATGCTAGAATAGTCAGTCAATCAAACTCATTACAAATTTTTCATAAATCACACGCATATTATAGAAAACCATTGATCAAATAAGGCCCATATTTTTTTTTAAACATCGCAATCACAATTATTATTACACTTATTGATCAATATCTTTTACAAATATTTCCAATTTAGAAAGTTATTACAAATAGAATTATTCAAATACATATAATACAATAATTGTGGAATACATAATTTGATACAAAAATAAAGAAATACAAATGCAGATGTGAAATGGTCTCGACCTGTATCTTTTACTCGAGTGCAGTAGTTAGACTCTAATTTGTTTAATTGGAGATCTTCTCTAAGCTTAAAAAATATTGCAAATTTTGGGTTGAGTTTTGTGAACTCAGCTAGAGGACCATCCTCGATGGCTCACTCAATTACATAACACATCAATAATACAATCACATATTTCACATCATTTCATTTATTATGTAGCATCACATAGCACTTACTTCACATATCATATTCAAAGTAGTCAAACAAATTATCTTGATCATTTAAAATGTACCTAGCAATTATCAATGAAATGCACATGAGACTCACTTTCATTTATTACTTTGTTATGACCGAGTGCCTTTTTACTAGCTCATATCTCTTGTGGATACCAGGCTATATCAGATAATGTAGGGTATAATAATAACTGAGCTAGAGGCTCTTTTCACATTCTGAGCTTTAAGCTCTTTTTACTGGCGACTTCAGTTACAACTGCCTTTATCTTTCATGCATTCATGTAGTGAAACACGTCACATATATGAAGTAAATCACACGTTAGTATAGACTTAATGTTTGATATACAAAATGCACAAGAAGGAGGGGGTTGAATTGTGTATTCTTTTTCGATAATCCCCTTTTCAAGAATTTCTTTAAAACTTGCTTTTTCTCAAAACTATTGAAAATCAGTATTGTAAAATATTGCAAT
>JAOTBA010000008.1:24453457-24466614 GCA_025629845.1 Erythroxylum squamatum | reverse complement strand
ATGGTGTGCACACATTTTTTCATCCCTAATTCAACAAAATTTCCCACATTCTTCCCTTTAATCTACAACAAACACAAACCTATTCAATAACACTTACCAAACTCATTTTTAATCAAACAAAAAAAAATTAACCTCAAATCAACTCCATCGATTGTCAACACAGGAGAGGAAGAAACTTTAAATACCTTCGGATGTTACCACCGGTGCAGGGGACGCCGGCGACCTTCGACTCGACGACGATGGTGTGCGTATGCAAACGGTGGCGGCAATGGCGTTTGCAGGTGGCCACAGAGACGTCCAGCCGACGGAGAAGGAGAAGAGGAGAATGCGCGGGAGAATGGGAGGGGAGGAACGTTTCGGAGGCTTAAAACGTTAGTGAAAACGGCGTCGTTTTGGTTAAATTCAAAACGACGTCGTTTTCGTTAGTTTTTTAAACGCTTACAAATGACACTCACTGACGGAATATACTCCGTCGGTGAACGCTTGCTTCCGTCTTGTTTTTCCGACGTATTATTTTCTCCGTCGGTGATTACAGACGGAGTTACTTCCGTCCCTGAAATTCCGTCCCTATTTAGTTCATTTTCTTGTAGTGCTTGTGGTCAAATTTTTTATTTTATAGTAGTCAAATATAATGCTAATAATCAGTTTTTATAGACCTATTTTTATGTTTTAGTTGTTGAAGTTATATGCCTATATATATAGGTAATTGATGTTATTGTAAATATAGCAATTAAGTGTTGAAATAAAAGAAAGGGTCACTTGAAGGTCAGTTTAAAATTTGCTCTGCTTTCTCTGTTTATTTCTTTATTTTGTCTTTGTAATGCTCTTTTTCTCGCCAACAAGTTTGATAACAAAGCTTGGGTCTTTTGGGTACTTTGAGAAACATGTGAGTGATATATGAGAGTATGGCAGTACCTGGGTTTTCTTCAGCTACTGGATTTTCTTCTACACGACCACTTCTACCAATCTTCAATGGTGAAAAATACGAGTGATGGAGTATCAAAGTCAAAACACTGCTCAACTTACAAGATTTATGGGATTTAGTGGAATACAGATATATTGATATATTAGAACTTAATGAAGAAATAGAGAAGAAGTTGAGAGAAACTAAGAAGAGGGATGCTAAAGCCTTGTTTATTCTCTAACAAGCAGTTTATGAGACAATTTTTCCACGAATTGCAGTAGCAACTACGGCAAAAGAGGCCTGGACCATTCTACAGAAAGAATTTCAAGGCGATGTAAGAGTCATGGTTGTAAAATTGTAATCACTAAGACGTGACTTTGAAACTTTAATTATGAAAAATGATGAATCAATAGCTGATTTTCTATCAAGAGGAATGTCAATAGTAAGTAAGCCAAAGGCACTCTTATGGTGATCAAATCTCTGATGAAACAATTGTTGCGAAAGTCTTACGAAGCTTGGCGCCAACGTTTGACCATGTTGTAACGGCCATAGAGGAAGCAAATGATTTGTCGATTCTTTCAATTGATGAATTAATGAGGTTGCTTCAAGCACATAAGTTACAGATCAATCGATCACTTGAAAGGAATGAGGAAAAAACATTTCAAGTGATGGAGACAAATGATTATAGAGGTCAAGGAAGAGGAGGATTTCAAGGCTATGGTCGGGGTTCCAACAGAGGCAGAGGTAGAAACGAAGGGCAAAGACAGTTTAGTGAGCAAGGAAACACAAAAGCTACCATCTAATGCTATCATCGCAAAAGATACGGGCATATGCAAGCGAATTGTTGGTACAAAAATCAGACTAACTTTACACCAGAAAGATGCTCTATTTGTAACAGATTTGGGCATGTACAGATTTAGGTATGGAATGAAAATGAAAATGATATGAATGTGCATTCCTAATGTTTTGCATTTTGATTTACCAATAACATGAATTGATGGATTATATTCAGTGAATTGGGAATTTATTATTACAATTGAGTAATTGATGAGGTGATATGTGCATCTAGTCTAACAAATTGATACATGGGAATTTAGGTTGATTAGGCCTATGAAATGGTGACATGTGGCATTGGGATAAGTGACAAATGGCTCAGTTAAATGGAAGACATGTAGATTGAGTATAATTGCGACAAGTGGCCCTTTAAGTTTGTGACAAATGGCACTTTAGACTTGTGACATGTGGAGCAATAGAATGGTGACATGTGTAGGTTTACAAATGGTGACATATATAGCCTTATAATTGGTGACATGTGTAGCCTTACAATTGGTGACATGTGTAGCCTTACAAGTGACACAAGGACGAATAGAATAGTAACATATGGACCAATAGAGGGATAACATATGTACCAACAGAATGGTGACACATGGACCAATGGAATGATGACACATGTATTATTTTGACTTCCTTTGAATTTTCTATAGGAAATGGATGAAAAAGGCAATAAAAGTGAGAGTGAAGGTCGGTCATAAGGTTAGAAGAGGGGGGAAAACGAAAATGAGAAGAGAAGGAGAGAAAAAGGGGAAGAGAAGAGGAGAAGGAAAGAAGTTATCAAGGTAAATTGAAATTCTAGTTTCAATTTCATCTTTCTCTTTCGATCTGTCTTTCATATTCTTAGAGCACGAATTTGAATAAACTCATTGTAGATATGGGTCTTAACTTGACCTCTGTGAAAGTGGCTTGAAAAAATAGTGACTAGAGCTCAAGTTATGCTTGTTTCCCTATTACTGCTTGTGATAAACCTTGTGCAGGAACCTTGTATTATTTCCTAATTTTTAAGGATCTTAGAGTCTGAATTGGTGAAAGTATAAAACATGAAAAATGATTATTGATGTCTTATTAATGCTTTTGTGAAATGGTTTTGTTAGGAGATGTATTGATAATGATTTATTAAGGGTGAGTATTGTTTGCCAGTTTGTTTTTTACCAAAAACAGGACATAATTTGGCTGGAGATTATATTTTAAAAGGAGATGCTATTTGTGTAATTTTTGGATATATTAAGACTAATGGAAGTTTAGTTTTGGGGGGCACAAGAATTATGACATTTGGATTTTTGCAGAGAGAGTTATGATTAAAAGAAGACAGCTTGTTCACAAAGAAATATTTGGAAGAAAAAGATGTAAACATTGCACATAAGGTTAGGTAGCTTGATGGTTGAGGAGACATTGAACTGAATTAATAAGTGAATTATTGACCTATCAACATATGTTAGAATAACATTTATGATGATTGATTAGGGATGAATTTGGTTGTGGTGGTGTATGAATATGAGATACATATTTGAGAAGTAAATACATTGTATATTTGAAAGTATAAAGGCTCAGAAGCTGTGAATCAAGGAACTCGTATAGAGGATTCTTGAATTCAAGGGAGTGTACACCTTCTTTTAAGGTGAGTTGAGGAAACCATATCTCTCAAATGGGAGTAGAACATCCTAAGACATACAAGATGACTTCTATGTGAATTTTGAACCTAGGTAATGCATAGTAGAATTGAATCTCAAATGGATGCTAATATGCTTATGTATTTGAGAAACGACATTGAATAACACTTTGCACTTGGACTGAAAAAGATGACTTTTATTGCATGAAATAATGTTTTGGAATCTACATATGCGTAATCGAGTCATGTATGCTGCGTGTTTATGTTCTCTTTTGGCTTAGAGCCATGGCAAGGTTTCATTTTATCGGTTGGACCGATAAATAAAGGCATGGTGCCTTACTTAATTTTTGTACTTGATATTTTTATATGATTTTTTTGTGGTTGGTGAGGTAACGATTGACCAATCATGTGCTAGGTACAATAGATTAAGCAACCCCTGTACCCTTGACGTTGGTACATAAAAGTCGAGTCCTCGTATGGACACCTTTCTACGGGACTTGCAGGTGATTCCACACCTATGGTTTGGACACCGATGAGATCATCACCTAAGGCCATGACACTCTTGTCGAATGCAGTTTTGACTCACCACAAATACAAGTTGAGACAACATAAGAAATCGATGGGTGTGCAGACTAGTTTGGCTGACTAGTGGTGACACATTTCATTGTTTGGGCTTATTCTGATATTTATTTTTTGACGATATTTGATATATATATATATATGTGATGTTTTTCTGCTTTTGTGTACTAGAACTGGAATCTATGTTCACCGGATGGGTGATTAATAGGCTAGGCCTATGTGGTTCCTAACTGGTATACGTTGAGTTATAGGTCAGGCCTATGTATTTCTATGTCCTATATGTTCGCTTCATAGGTTATTTACACTGTCTTGGTGTGTATCGAGTTCTATTTGTGATATATGTTTTTCCTACTCACTGAGTACATAGTGTACGCTTTCCAATCATGCAAGTTAATTTGGTGAGCTTGAGGCTCTGAATGTATCGTGTGGTCTTTTGACATTTTCAAGGCATTACCACACGTGGATAGTCTATATTTTAGTTACATTTACCATTCAAGCTACTGGCATTTATTTCAATTATTTAAACATTGCTTTCCTACTTCTTTTCTTTAATTTCATTAAGCTCCTATGTAAATCCATTACTGAAATGTCTACCTATGGGTCTCCATCCTTTTTTAACATTAAGTTGTTTGGGTTTCCAAGAATAGGTTATTTTGAGATTATCTTCAACCATCTCAAGTTTTTCATATAACCTCATAATTGGAATAGTTTTTGGAAAAGAACTCATAGAATTCACTAGAACACATAACTTAGAAAAATTAATTCTAGATATCCCTACAGTGCTTGGTCCATTTAAATTAGTTTGCCAATGAAGCTAGCAAGATAACTTAATCCATTTATGGTCCAATAATCTAATGGTTCTCCATGTTTACACAACCAAATTTGTATATTTTCTTTCTTAATTTCATCAATTTTTAATCCAAGTCTCGAAAGCTAAAGCAACATTGGCTTATTCTACACAAGCCAAGGTCCCTCTTCAAGTACTCTTACGGAAGCTTCTTTGTAAGAGAATTTAAAGAAAAAAGTGTCATCATTGTTTACCAATATGTCGACAAAACCATGCGTTTTCCAATGTGTTTGTGCTCACTACTTCAAGACAGGATAAGCAATACTTTTGTCAAGAAAATATCCAATCAATGTAGAATTCTATTTTGGTGCACCAGTTTTCAAAATTTCAATGGGAGGTGATATAATAAACTTTTCATCACATTTGTTGGGTGGACAAAAGCTAAGTTTAGATTCTGTCTTGTTGTCTCCAATAACTTGCACCCTTGTCTTCCTTATACCACTAGTATTCTCTTTGTTATTGTTTAGGATAGACACATGCAAGCACTCATTCAAGCCTAAAGATGACTAAGTCTAAGGAGCAGTGAAG
Source organism: Erythroxylum squamatum (assembly GCA_025629845.1). Taxonomy (NCBI): domain Eukaryota; kingdom Viridiplantae; phylum Streptophyta; class Magnoliopsida; order Malpighiales; family Erythroxylaceae; genus Erythroxylum; species Erythroxylum squamatum. Next base: position 24,461,313 of record JAOTBA010000008.1, on the reverse strand, counting down.
CTTGTTCAAAGTTATAATGGGTAGAAACTCATATATATCATCCATTAGACAAAGAAAATGTCTTAGATACAAAGTTAGTTGAGCACTATTCACGAGCATTGTTCACAAGCACTGTTCATAATCACTACTCATAGGATAAAAGCAAAGCAACCACAAGCTAAATGCTAGAGAAAATTTCCTTTATATATAAATGATGGAGTGAGAGCTGGGTAGAGGTGATGATAACTTATCAGTCCCCAGCAACGACGTTAAAAACTTATTAAAGTTTAATTTAAACTTATCTATATTGTAAATATACAAATCATATCTTATAGTATAAAAAGTGTCATATGATGATAAAATAATAATTGTATTAGTCACTAAACAATTCTTATAACACTTTGTTTAAGGTCAACAATATGATAATATGATGATAAAATAAACTAAACTAAATAAAATTGATAATTTAATAATCGAATAATTAGTAGTAAATTTATTGATTAATCAATAATGAAAAGTTATGAATTACTTATATCCTTATTTTGTTCACTTCACCTTCTAGATTTAATGATACTTGACCCTAGATATCCAATAGAAATGACTAATGATAAGTGTAAATTGCATCGTGTTTTAGGGTTTAGTTTGATATGTATTTAGTTGTTAATTCAATCATTTAGTATGTGTTTAGGTTAGAATTGCGTTAGTTTGTTAATTATTTATGTTTTAAATGTTTTATAGATTAGCACATGTCTTTGAGCTTAATTATTATGTTTTTGAGGTACTTTGATGTGTTTGTTAGTATTTAAAGTGATCAGACACTTTAAATTTTCTCTCCAGAAAGTACACCTAAGTTTTCCTTGTAAAATCATCAATAACAGTGAGGAAGTATCGACTATTATCAAGTGATGTGATGATCGTATTTTATCGATGTGTGTAAGTTTTAATTGATTAACCTCGATAATCCACAAGCGCACAGGTTGTTCGCGTAGTACCTGAGGTGTCGATCCCACGAGGAGGGATAATCTAATCCTAAAATCTAAGGCCAAAACAAATCGTAGAAATTCAAATGTAACGAAACTAAAACAAGAATGCAATTCAATCAAGAAATTCAATTAAAAAATCAATAATGAAATATTAACAACTTAGCAATTGAAACACACACTCAAGAATCAACCTAAGAAACTACCAATTGAGAGAAAGGGGAATTTTACCTATCTTGAATGATAACCTAATTGATTATGAATTACTGGATTATTAGTTCTAGATGGTCCTAGGTTTGATTACTCTCTCTCGAGTTATAACCATTAGCCCTAATTTATAAACCCTAATCAGATTATAAAAATTGCAATCTCTCGATTAACAACCTATCCAAATGTTTCTTCGCACAAATTACCAATTTGATTTAATTCTTGTTATGTTAAATCACCTAACTCTTGTTATCCCAATTTAATCAAATTTCATTAAATCAAAGATAAAACCTCAAAGGTGAGTTTAGAACATCTCAACATTCAAAAATCCTATCATCATATTGTTATTCTCAATTTTATGCAATAATAAAAATAGAAAATAAACAATAAATACGATCTGAGCAGAGATAGGAGGCAGCAACATTGGGAAAATACTGATATGGGAAGTACACCGAGTTGACTTCTTCTCCACTTCTCTCTTCCTCCTCTTTCTTTATCTCTCGACAATTCTCTCTTTGGTTTCTTTGAAAGTGGTTGATGCAAAAGCTTCTTCCTCTTCTTTCTCTTATCCTTTAAATACCTTTTGTGTTCTGAGCAGTCCTAGGATTTTTTTGGGTCCAAAAGATCTAAAAAAATCCCTTGAAACTTGACATTTATGAGTACTTATGCATCTGCTCATCACAGGCCACATCTAAGCCTTCAGTCAGGATCGTAGCAAGCAGGCCACCATGTCCTGGGCTTCTGTTGTGGGTTGAATCCAGTGCTTTTGTCACGATCATGGCAAACCTGTTATGCCACAATCGTGGGCCGTTGCTCTGGCCCTAAGGTCTCCAAAATTACTCCGTTCTTTGATGTTGAACATGAAATACTAACAAACACATCAAGATACCTCAAAAACATAAACCTATAAAACACTAAAAACAAAAATAATTAACAAACTAACATAATTCTAACATAAAGACATATTAAACGATTGAATTAACCATTAAATATATATCAAACTAAGCCTTAAAAAATGATGTAATTCATACTTATCAACATCCCCACACTTAAACCTTTGCTTGTCCTTAAGCAAACAAAACAACAAACACACAACACACAATGTAGTGGTGAAACAATTGCTTCAACTTTATGAAATAAATTTAATTTAAAACATAATCATTTAAGTCTTATCAAATCATTAATAAAGAAAATCCACGACTAGGGGTTTGAACTAAATATAAATATTAATCTAGATCCAAGTGTTAATTTATTTACCTTTTTCAATTGCACACACACATTAAAAATTGTTTGGTCATTCAAACTTTGGAACGACTCCTAAGTATGTTTTCATGAAAAGTCAAGCTATTACAAGTTCAATAGGTTTTTACTAGAAAATACTTTTTTTAATTTAAATAAGGACCTAGTCTTTTACTCGGAGACAAACATTGGTGATGAATGTCGATCCGGTTACTCGACTAAGTCATTTTTTTATTAAGCTACTTGGTTGAAACGTCATTATAGTCCTTTGACGCAGAGGCACACATTTGTGATGCGTGTCGATCCGGTTACTCAGTTACATCACATTCTTAGCTGGCCACTAGCTCTATTTATAACCCGAAGGTCAACAGAATAGTAATTTATTTAACATTAACAAACACAATTTTTTATTTAATGCCTACCTTATTACTTTAGCTTCTCGTTTCTATGAAAAATAATAGCAAGGCTACTCAAGTTAAAAGACCTCAAATTATGAATGAATGTGATAATTTAAAAGGTTACAACTTAACACTAAATCCTAATTAAGCTGCATATTTAACCAAAGAACCCCAATACACTAATTTTTGCAAGCTAATAATTCTCCACAACCTAATAGACCATGTTCAAAATTAAATAAAATTCAATCTATCTAAGCCATTGACACATTGACATGATTCACAAAATGCAATCTAACAACTATCATATAATATGCAAAACTCACATTCAAATCAAAAAATATAACCTTCCCTATACTTCAACAACACATTGTCCTCAATGTGAGAAGGGGAAAAAACACATATGGAAAGAAGAGACATAAAATTAAAGTAAAAGAAAAAGTAAGTTAAGACTAAAGATAAAAAGAAAAGGGTTAGAACAAGGCCTCATGGTGATGGAGGTGGGGAAGTGTTGGAGGTGGCAGTTGGACTCTTTGAACCTCAAAATAATGATGGATATGATGTATGTCTTGGCTCTGACGTCATTGAGTTAAAGCCATCTCCTTCATTCTTCTAGAGTTCTCTACAAGTGTATCTGTGATTACTTTGGTATACGCAAAGATTGTATCATATACTTTCTTCCAGCGCAATTCTTCTGTTTCTTCATCCTCCTTGGATTCTTCACTAGTCGAGTCCTCTTCTGCCTACTAAGGTGGTGCTATACTTGAACTCGCCTGACTAGCCCTGATCTTCACATGTGTCTTTTGGCTGATATCCTGGAGTTCCATGTTGTAGGAGTTAAAGATTTTAGCATGTCATAGATAATGATGATTTAGGAAGTTTGGGAGATGGATAATTAAACCACTACAGTCCACACTATAATACTCAGCAATGGTGAAAACTAAGTATCCCATACCTAAATTGTTACGACTTTGCAATCAGCACATGTGTAGAGGTGCACACAGGGATGTTGTGGTCCATGCATCACAAAATGAAGAGTTACTTTATTGAAAACTTGTTGGTTTTTGATGTATCACAACATGAAGAGTTCCTTTGTTGAACACTTGTTGGTTTTTGATTTATCAAAAACCAATTGATACATGAATTTGTGTAATAACAAGTTCTCATGGGTCCTTATGATGTTGTTGCGGGTATTTTTGGCATCGAATTGCTTTAACCTAGTGAGCTCATTCAAATAGCGTGAACCACGAAAATCGTACTGTTGATCCATAAAGTAAGATTCGGGGAACCTATACATATCGCATATTATTTCAATGTTCAATTCATAAGCTCGTCCCCGAAACGTAAACCACATTTCTTTAGGGTTCTTAGGTTTATAGGGAGGGAAGTAAAGAATTCTAAAGTGAGTTCTTGGTAGACAGGAAATTGGAAGTGTATGAGTTTTGCCCACTGAATTCTTTCTTCTAAGTTCTCTACCCTATCATGGAACTCTAGCCTATCAAGCGTATTAAAATCAAAATATTTAGGGATTACAGTTTGTTTAGCATCGAGAGATTGGAAACGAATATCTTCCTCCACTATGTAAATCAAGAAGGGTGCTCCAAAGTTCACTGCCTTATTCCTTCTTCTTTATCCCGAGACTTGGTTTCGCCCCGATGATTGATCGCGCTTTGTTGACTGCTTAATGCACAACATATTGGCTTGCGAGTGGGTAAAATTTGGAAGAGACTGGAAATTTGAAATTTGGGTTGAGAGAGGTGAGAGTGTTTGGAGGTTCTAAACTTATAGAGAAAAAGTAAAAATGAAAGTAAGTGAAAAAAATTAAGTTAGACATGAATATATAGGTAGATAGAGGGTAAAATGGTAAATTTTGACTTTAAAAATAACGTGTCCTCTTTTTCCCCTGCCGCAGACCATGATCATGGCCTGCAATTTTTTCATCAATTTTTTTATATTTCCTCTTCTTTTGTTCTTCTACACTTTGCCGAAATCACTTAAGCATGAATGGATTAAGTTAATGTGTTGGAACTTTTCGACCGATTAATGTTTGAGGTTATGTTAATTCCTTGAGATTTGAAACCATTGAACCACTATTGTAATGTTTCATGATCGTGTGTTTTGCTTGTTTTATGGTTTTATTTTTGCTTGGGGACAAGTAATATTTAAGTGTGGGGATGTTTAATAAACGATAATTGACCATATTTATATACCCATATTAAGTGTGTTCTACTTCTTAAGAATCTTAAGGTATTATAGTACTTATTATACTTCAAGTGTGTTATTAGGTGATAATTGCCTTCATAGACCAAGATGAGAAGAATCCAAGTGAAATTAGGGCATAAAATGAAAGAATTGAAGTAACTATAAACTTACATGATCATCTATAGTGACCATGTAAGTCACTGTAAACATGTGGAGTTTCTAAGATGTTGTTTAAGCACGTGTAACGATACAAGCCCATGTATGTTGACATACACAGCTGTGTATAAGCCTATATAACCTTCTATGACCTTGGAAAGTTACAATTGAGAGGTTTTTTGACATACGTCGTAACTTACAAGGCCATGTATGTTCCAAAAAACCTATTTTTTGCTATGAAAGGATATCATTGAGGGCTATGCAAAGGGGGAAGACTTAAGAGTCATGAAAGACACCAAAAGAAGAAAGAAAAACATAAAAAATATTGCATATCTCACGGATGAAGATCAAAAATTGGAAACATCATGATCAACTCCAGCTTTCCAGATTTTCCAGATCAAGGCTTCAAATTGATTTCATTCTCTTTTAGGGTTTATTATGGATTGCTAAATCTTTTTTAGGGTTTATTGTTAAATTGTTTTTTATAAATTTTACCTTGTTGAATTCAATAAATTACTGCTTTGTGATATTTGTTGTGCTCATACATGATTTGAATTGACAGATTGAATCAAGGTATTTGTGTTAAGTTACGTAATGAGAATTGGTACTTTAATAGACTTACAAATATCATATTGATAAGCAATTGAAGAGAGATATTAATTGTGGATTAATTATCCTTAGGAATGCTTCAAATCTAATTAAGTAGTTAGCAACAATTTTAAGAGATAAAAGGATTGCAACTCAATTTTTATCTATTTCAATTGGGATTACTTGATTAAATCTTAAGAGAGGGTAATCAAAAACCTTTAGATATCTAATATCTAGTATAGTTGAATTCATAAGGTGAAGGGAAGACAAAGCAAGGATAGGATAATCTATAAGTTTCCACAATTGAATACTTTAATTCTATTGTTATTTTTTTCGTTAAGCTATCAAGTTTACTAGTTTACTTTAATTGTCAATCAATTCAACGTTTTGTTACCTTAGAAAAAGTGTAATTAAAATTGTTAGGTGACTATGTCCAATCCTTATAGTAATGATATCTTTTATACTATAAGATGCTACTATATATTTGCAGTATTAGAAGTTTTTCAATTAAAACTATCAACAAGTTTTTACTGGTTAAGTAGGGAACATTCATGACTAGGTGTTTGTCTTCACATTAAAAGACTAGATGATATTTAAAGAAAATTTTAAAAAATGGTGCTTGCAATAAAATTAAGCATATTGATCTTTAAAATAGCAAGAATTTTTATGAAATGATGTTTATTGATAGTTTACCTCTTTAATTTACCACTAATAATGAGTGAATGCCTACAAGTAACATAGCTGCATGAATAGTATGTCAATATTTTGATTGATATGTGTATTCAAATCAAAGAACTTGAACATGAATGGATTAAGTTAGTTTGATAGAATTTTTCAAGTGGTTGATATTTTAGATTATGTTAATTCCTTGAAATTTGATGCCATTAAACCACTATTGTAATGTTGTGTGATTGTGTTTGTATGTGTTTGTGTGTTTTAATTATTTTATGGTTTTAGTTTTGCTTAGGGACAAGCAAATTTTTAAGTGTGGGGATGTTCATTAAATGATCAGTTAACCATATTTACATACCCATATTAAGTGTGTTTTTCATGTTGTTTGAGAATTTTATGGTATTATGCCACTTATTTTACTTTAAGTGTGTTTTTAGTTGATAATTGCCTTTATAGATCAAAATGAGAAGAATTCAGGTGAAACCTTAGACTTACATGGTCACGTGTGGAGCTTTGAAGAAATTGTTTATACTCTTGTAAAGATATATGCTCTCATACATTGACATACAGAGTTGTGCATGAGCCCATGTAAGCTTTTGACCATGTAATGTCACAATTAAGAGGTTTTTGGACATACATGGTGTAGGAAAATCCCGGGACGTACATCACATGTACAGCAGCGGAAACAAAAAATTTTGTCGCCGGGACTTTCCCGAAACCCAGGATCCAGGTATCGGTATGAAGACATCAAACCTAACAGCCAATAGAGACTGTCTCTAAAGGTGATCCACGCAGAGATCAGAAAACCTAACCGAGTCAAACCCCTTTGACCCGGGAATAGCTAGAACAGATTAAAGGCTGCTAGACCCTACCTCTGTCCTGGAGAGCTTTAGAAACCGTTGAACTCTTTGGAGAAGAGAAGAGAAGATCGATAATGGCCTTTGAAGAGAGAAGAATTGAAACTCACTTTCAAAATAACTTAACACTTAAGCTAACTTTCTCCAAACCCTAAAGCCATCGTCGAACACCCCCGGCCATCACTCAAAAATGCAGCATATATATGTGTGTCTTAACATTTAAAACACCAATCAAAAGCTTACATATTGATGGCACACCATTTAAGGAATAAATGAATGATACCTTTGACTTTTCAAAGGCTATCTTCTCCCTTTACATTGTTCAACGCACATGTTTATATATATTTATATATTATTTAATCAATTAATTACTTAATTAATTAAATGATATATAATTGCTAAGGTCCAGTCCAACTGGGGTCGGTCCTACCGGCCTACCGGGCCCCGGTGCTGAAACTGCTCCGGAAACCTTTCTTAGCAATATTGATGTCGCGATCACATCGAGACATATCCCAATCCCATTGGGATCCATTTAATCCTAATGCTCTCCATAATTGGAACTCTGTCCAATTACTATTTTA
>JAOTBA010000008.1:24406003-24426147 GCA_025629845.1 Erythroxylum squamatum | reverse complement strand
GTTTTTGATAAAAGAAACCATTCAGGGCCCAGAGTGTTAGAGCTATTCATGAAAAACACCACCCTCTCTATTTCTTAATCTGTAACTGACCTAATTAATAAGGAGACCATATATTCAGGAATTCTTATTATAATAAACTTTCTAAGATCATCTCCTATGTCCGGAGAGGAAGCTAGTGAACCTAGAAGGTTCTTGTAGAAATTCATTGCTTCCTTAGCTAGTCCTTTTTGTCCAACCAAAACCTCTCCAGCTTCAGTTTTAATGGAGGTGATTCTATTTACATTCTTCCTAGCTTGCATTGAGTTAAAGAAGAACTTTGTACATCTGTCCCTATCCTTTAGCTAGTTAACTCTAGATCTCTGCATCAATAATGAGCTTTGGTTATCCACTAGCTACAAATAGTTGTTTAGAGCTTCCTTTTCATCCGAGGCTAATGAAACATCTGTAGGATTATCCGCCAAAGAAGTCTGAATTATTGACAATTTATCTCTAGCTTTTTCAATTTCCTTCGAGAGATTCTGTACTCTTTTTGAATTTAGAGATTTCAGTTCTTGTTTAATAGACTTGAGCTTTTGGAGGCAAATGAACTGTTTTGTCCCAAAGAAATCATACTCCAACCCCTTCAATATTGCCTCTTGAAAACCCTCCATAGTTGCCAAGAAATTGTTAAATCTGAAAGAATGAAGGATTCTAATAGAGTTAAACAAGTTATCAATCCTTATAGGAGTATGGTAAGAAATTCCAAGGTCTAGGAATTTTGTTGAACTTCCTGAAAAAGAATTTAGCCAATCCACATTTACCAAATCGCTATCCAACTTTTTCCTAATATGCCAAATTGAACTTTGTTTGTTAGACTAGGTGAATCTATGGCCTTCAAATTTCATATCTGAGAGTTCCACCTCTTGCATACAATCATACATATCTGAAGAATAATTGTGTAAATTACAATTGCCTTCTACTTCAAATCTAAATAATGTGGTGTTAAAGTCACCACTCACTAACCATGGAGAATTTACTGAGGCCTTTAATCTTCTTATAGAATTTCAGAGTTCAATCCTTTGAAACCCAAGGTTAAAACCATAAACAAAATTAGCTAAAGCACTAGAGTTTTCCATCTTGAAGTAGATCTTAACGTGAATAAACTGCTGATTTGTTTCCAGAACATTCACTTATAAGAAATCACCATCATAAGCAATCATAATCCAACCATAGGCATGGATTTGGTGGTTTGTTAAAAACTGTCATTTCCTACCTAAACAACAAGGTTAGTCAGATTTTCTTCCCTATTTTTAATTTCCAAAAGACAAAAAACCTGAGGCTTCTCCTTCAGGACAAAATCCCTTATCGCATTAAGCTTATAAGGATTATTTATGCCACGTACATTCCATACTATCACAGTCATAGAAGATTGCTTTTACCTTTAGAGCCTTTCCTATTGCTCCTATTACTTCTCCTAGAAGTCACCTGTTCAAATTGCTCCTCTTGAAGCCCACCATTCAGCAAATCAGACTTATGTAGGCTTTGTTCATTCTGTTGAGGATCAGAAACTCCTTCATCTAGGTTAGTTTCGCTTGTTTCCAGCCCATTCACCCCCTTATCCATTAGAGTATTATTTTGATAAACCAATGATATCAGACCAGATCTTCCCTTTTTTTCTGAAGCTAGTTTATTTCTTTCATGAATGCTCCCCCCAATTTTAAGAGAATCTTTTTCCAACTGAATTGGTTTAGCATTTTCAGCAACTTGTTCAGCCTCCTCACCATCTTTCTTTTCTTCTGAATCATACTTTTCTACACCCATCACCTCCCAATAGTCTCCTCTAGTGAAGATTCATCTAGTAGGTTTCCATTCTTTACTTTGAGCTTTGAGAGATGATTTCCATTGTTATGTTACCATAACTCTATCCTCTTTAAGAGAATGCTCATTTAACAACCTTAAGATAGGAATGAAATCGTTCAGTTTTTTAGAAATGTCCATACTCACACACAATCTAGCAAACCTGAACCTGTTTCTCAAAGCGGTGTTTTCATCCATACATATAGGTTTTCCCAAATAACTAGCTAGCATACTCAACCCTTTGGTAGTTCAATATTCTAAATATTGTGAATGATCACCTATAAAGGATTGTTCTTCATTCTGATTTTTTCTAGTTCCATTCCCAGTTGCTAATTTTGAATAAATAAGGGGAGTTGGGAGATGTGCCAAAGGCCTTCTTCAGTTACTTTTATGCTTCTAATTTTGAAGATGAGCATTACCTCCTTTAAACCTCTTCCTTTCTAATTCCTCTGAGTCCAAGCTTGTATCACTGAAAAAGCAGGTCTTTTGTCCATAAAAAAACCAACTAGAGTAGTCTCCCATGTCCTAGCTCCTTCCTGCAGAATATCAAGGGTAGGAGCCACCATTAATCTCCCTTCAATCTCCACAGGAGGACTGAAAACCAAAGAAGAATCGGAATTATCTCCCATTACCTGTTTCCATGTCTTCCTAGCTCCTCTAATAGGATCTCCTTCTATTGGAATTGTCATCTTAGGAGGAAAATTTGAGGTAGAGGGAGGTGCATTTTAGAGGTAGGTGGGGAGGAAAATTGGGCTATAGAATATTGGGAAGGGGAGGATGGTTGAGCATGTAGGTTAGCATTTTTTAGAGAAGAAGATAATGGAGGAAAATCTGTCTCCATTTTATATAGAACCCTAATTTGTTGATATTTGAATGCAGGTCATCCAATGGAAGAGCAACTAGAAAGAGGCCAAGAGCAGGTTTTCAAAATAAAGGGAGGTGGGTGTTTTGTGAAATAGTGAAGGTAGCAGGGAAAGAACAGCAATGTCTAGGGTATTCAGAAGAAAGAAAGAGGAATTCAATTATGGGTTAGGGTTTGGTGGGTGGAAAGAGGTATAGGAGAAGATAGAGTTTTTGTGAAGCTCAACTTATCAAAGGAAGAAGTAGAAAAAATAGCAAAGGGACGAGTATTCAGATTTGAGAAGGAAGGAATAGAGGACTGAGATAGGGTTTGGTGAATGAAAGGGTGGGTTAGAGAGAAACTCTAGAGAGAAGCTAGAGTTTCTCTCTCATCTTTTTGTAGCATGTAGGTAAGGGATCTCTTTTGTTAATAAGAACTAGATTTCTTTGATCAACAACCAATCTCTTTACAATGATAGAATTTAGTAGCTTATAATCCTAACAAATTTTCGGTGATTTAGTCCCAACTACCTAATTAATTCATTCAACTAAACTTAACAGTCATTTCTTCTTTGTTTAAGGTGTAAGTCATGTATTTCTATGTCTTTAACAACTTTTTAATGAGAAAAGGCCTTTCGACTAGCATTTCTAAGCTTGGTTCATATATCCTCCTAACTTGGCTAGTCCTAGGTGACCTCAACTACACATCGTGTTCCTATGAATCAAAAGGAGATTTATTTAGACAAAAACCTTTAACATAGACTTAGGCAACTTCAACTCTCTTTCAAGGTTTTCTGACCTATGGTATGAGTTATGAACTCACTTGGAACATATGATCAAGAGGGTCATAGAATATTTAAGAGAAAACTTGATAGAGTTATGGTCAATTCTCAATGGTTGAATAATTTTTCTCAATCTTGGCCTTTTTTTAATAACCCTCTTTGCTCGAACCATACTGCTATGCAATTGTTATTAAAGCTGCCTAAAAGGGCTCTGTTAAATTTTGTAAGATTGACCCAAATAAGCTAAGCACATATAAACTTAAATGAGATTTCATCCTAAAACCAATCGGTCATGAGAGCAGTAACTCACTAGGCTTATATGCATGCTCAAGGTTATATTCTTTCCATGTGAGACAAACTCTCACTTTATATTTCAACAACCCTCCCTTACGTGTGGGCTAATTTAAGGCTTAACACGTGACGTAGTCTATCATGTTGAGGAGGTGACAACTAACCCAAAAGCAACTTGCTCTGATACCCTATTAACTTTTGTAAGATTGGGTCCAAATAAACTAAGCATATATAACCTCAAATGAGTTTTCATCCTAAAACCAATTGTGATAGGAAGGGTAATTCACTAGGCTTGTATACATGCTCAAGGCCATCGACGGAGCCACATGGGGCCCAATGGTGCATTGGGAACCCCAAGGTTTTTTTTAAAAATATTTTTAATATATATATATATAAATATATAAAAGAACGGAATTATTTAAGAGTTAGTGGTGCACTGGGCCCCCCAAAATTTAAAAAAATTAATATTCGGGCCCTCCTATATTAAATTCCTGGCCCTGTCACTACTCAAGGCCATATATTCTTTCCATATGGGACAAACTTCCACTTTATATTTCAAAAAGCTCCCAACTCATACTACAAATTTTGTAATTATTTAGTGAGACAAGTAAGGTTTGAAAAGGTAATGCCTCGAGATCTTAATACTTAGATATATGGATTTGAGTCTTATAAATTCATAAAGAGAATGAATGCCATTAAATCAAAGGTCAAGTTTATAAATGACATTTCCACGAGTAACATTGCGAAAGTAGTGATTGATACAAATTTGGAATTGAATATGGCTCAAGGCAAGCTCGTTGATTATCTAAGGGATATTCAACTTCAATTGTTAGAGAAGTAGGAAGCGAAAATTGTATAGAAGCTCTTATAGCCTATAACTCACTCTTGAAACAAAAATTTAGAATTTCTTTTTTTAAATATGGGAATAATAAAATAAAGTTATTTTTATAATGTCATTCTTATTCACAGAAACATTAATAAAACATTCTCACTTGTCAATAACTCAAGGAAAGTTCTCTTTGATCAAGAAGGGATTAAGCAGCTAAGCTTTAAGCTTTTTAAAAACTCATTAAGAAAATTTAAGTAGTTAAAATTCTAGCTTTAATTTACACCTCAAATCCTTTATTCCTTACGTTATTTCTCAAGAGCATATGTAATAACTCGCTAACCTTTCACGAACAAGATATTGAAGAAAAGCTAGCTAAACTAGATCAATATAAGGCATCACGTCCAGGCGGTCTCCTTACTTTTTAAAAAAGGAAACTCGACACCTGAGTAAAGATAAAGTCAAATCAATAAATTTGGATTTGTTTTTTATAGAAAAATGATCAAACAATTTAATTTTATTAGCATGATCCCTAAAGTTTTGAATTTAATGACCTTTAATATATGAACTCATCTATAAATGTTAATCGATATGCTCAAAATGGTGCTAAAGAAGGTTATCAATCCCTCACAAAGGGCATTTATTCCATGCCATGATATAAAGGACAACATTCTGCTAGCTCAATAGCTAATCAAAAATCATCATAAAATCCCTACTATTAAAAGCTATCTTTTTAAGGTTAATTTCCAAAAAGCACTTTGAATAAGTAGACTGATATTTTCTCATCAACACACTGAAAGTGTTTAGATGAGCAACTCTCTTCATCAAATGGTTGTATAAGCTTTGTTACCATATCTTACAACATTTTAATTAATGGTGAGTTGATCCCTATCTTCAAGTGTGGCAAAGGCATATGATAAGGACATCCTCGTTCTCTATACCTATTTGCCCTTTACATAGAGTTTCTTATATGTTTAATAGCCTTTAATATTAAAAGTAATATTAAGTTTAACTTCCACCTTAAGTGTAATTGACTGAAGCTCTTTAACCTTTATTTTGCAGATGATCTTCTTCCCTTAAGCACAATATCTATTCATCCAATAGTTTCTTAATTTCATAGTAATAACTCAACAAATCATCAAGTCTAATGATCAATATTTATAAGAGTTACCTATATATCTCAGTAGGAAACTATGATTTATTATCTCAACTCTCTTGTGGGCTTCAAATCATATATATCCCACCTAAATATTTTTGGGAACTTAATTACTATAGCAAGATTTACCTTTATTGATCTTGTGTCATTTTGATTGACCTAGTGCAATAAAGATTAGAACCTAAAATATTAGAAATATGTCTTATATAGGGAGGCAACAACAATTTTTTTTTAGACCTTAACAATTTACATATTTAATATTGTTCCAACCTCTTTCTCTAATCTTGTTAAGTATATTAAAAGGCTGCTAAAAAATTTCTTATGAACAAAGGAGAAAAAAAGATGCCACAAAGGTCAAGATTAAGTGGAATGAGTTGTATTTAAGGAAACCTAAAAGAGGTTTAGGATTTCACTCTATTTGATTGAAGAACATAATATAGAAGAAACTTTGTTTTGGTTTAATATTTGGCACCTGTTGGGACCTCTTTATAGGTTTTTTAACATCAGATCAATCATAAAGGTTTACTATAGCACTCTAAAAGGTAAGCTACCATTTATAACAATGTATAGAGGTGGCTTCATAATCAGTCTACCATTCCATAAAAGATAACCTTCACTTTTATATATACACAAAATATTACAAGAGAAAACCATGCAATTTGGACATATCACAAGTCTCTTAACTTCACAACAAATTCAGGCTTACAACTCATAAACAACCTCTGTCAATTACCACATTTTAAAAAATATTGTATGGTTTCCAATAAACTTCCAAAAGCTAAATTTTTTCTTTGGATTCCTATAAAATATAAACCATGGACTAAGGATTGCATTTTCTTTGTAGATCTAATAAGCACGCTATCAGCCTTGCAATTAGGAAGTAAATATTACCTTTCCTTTAGTTATCTTTACTCTTAATAGATCTACGAGTATTCCATCTTGCATCTCTCTAGTTGTGCTACTTTGGTGTGATAAGCTTTTAGGGTGATGCTCAGCTTAAAAGAGGACATTACCATATCCAAATAGTTTTCAACTATACAATTTAGAGTGCTAGAATTTTCACCAACTAAAAGAAAACTTCAAGTAAGCTCAACTATCAGTTGTATTGGTGGATTAGGAAGGTATCTTTAGCTAAGGAAAATAACTTAAATCATACTCCAAGTATGGTTTCTAAGTGAGACCTATAATTTTTTGTTGGATAATGGTATTTGTCTTCTTTTTCTTTTGGTCCATAACTTTTTATGCTCTAGCAATTCTTGCTCTTGAAGCCTTTTGTTTCTTTAGTTGTTTTTCAAACTAAGTCATTGTCGTGATCTTATTCTCACATTTGGTGGATTTCTTTTTAATGTAATTCTCTTTTACTTTCTAACGAAAACATCTCAAAATTTGAACACCTTACAAACATAAATGCATAAGCTTAAACAAAAGGATGTCTTATTTTCTATTCTTATTAGGTTTTGAGCTATAACTAACTGAGAGATATTACAGAAATACGAAGAAGACAAGAATTGATTTGTCATTTATAAATAACTAATTAGTAATTTCAAATATAGTCCCTGAAATATGATTGTTTTTAGGTCTTTTGTTACTTCTCTTAGCTATCTACGCTACCGGCATACTTAAACCACTGATGGTGTTGAAAAGCCTAATTCACCCCCAAAGCTAGTTTAAGAGGTGAAGTTTGCACACTATTATGAATTGTTGAATGTTCTCATACTTGTTCGATGTGAGTTTTTTGACACACCTCTCTCAGCCTAGAGTAGGGCCGAATATCTGATGGGCATATTGGACAAAGAGACAGAACCGAGCATTACCCCAAACCATCGAAACAAACAGACTCTGATACTATGTTGAAAGGCCTAACTCACCCCCAAAAATTAGCTTAAGAGAGAAAGTTTGTACACTATTATAAATTGTTGAATGCCCTCATACTTATCCAATGTAAGATTCTTAATAGACCGAGTTGCAATAGTGAGCTTATAAAGAAAGATTAAGATGACCTTTAACTACATACACCATTCATAAAATGGTTTATATTTTAGAGAATTTAAACAACGAAAAGGCTAAAAATTGACTATTTCTTTAAGGTTTGTTAAAAGAAAGATTAAAATCATCTTTAGTTATAAACCCCATCACGAAATATTTTACATTTTAGGGAATTTTAATGTAAACAAGGCTACAATTTGACTATAGTTTGTTAAAAAAAAATTAATAAGCATAAAAACTTCACCCGCGTACAGAGTTGCGACTATTTAAAATGGACGTGCTGATTTTGTGGCTACAGACCTTTGGATTGAATTTCCAAGAAACCAGCAAACCGTACCCAAATGAAGTTAGAACTTTCCCAGACTTTTGAAACCACATCATTAAAGAGGGTATAGATAATAGATTAGAGGTACGAAAACCACAAACACCCATTTGATTTGGCCTCGAACTCAAAAGTGGAAGCAGTAGGGACGAAATTTCCTAACAAAAAGAAAATTCAGCAGCTTCCACACCGTACATTTGTCCTCATCAACCAAGAAGAACTGCCCTTACCGTGAATTTTTTAAAATATGTTAAATAGATAGATAAAAATAATTCTAACAATTCTTTGGATTTGGCACATCTTTTCCCTTTTCCTAATTTTTTAATTAGTTTAAAGAAATGAAATTTTCAAACTACCAAACACGTAGTAATGCAAGTTTTTTTTTAAAAAAGAAAGAAATAACAAACATATATAATTCTCGACTTATGCCATCTATCGGCTTACCGACCCAAAATTCATGCATTCATTGAGTAAGATCTGAGAATAGAGAGCCCTCTAGAACCAAAATCAACATTTTAAAAGATTACTTCGTGGGAATATATCAGGGCCGTTCCTATAATTTTATATGCCCTAGGCGAAATAAAAAAGAGCTCTAATAAATTGACAATATACTTAATTTTACATGTTTGAAACTGAAAGAAGTACGTAGATACAACCAAACTCCAACAGCCTCACAATATATCACAAAGATATATAAATGGTATTATATCTGTAATAGAGCAAAAAAAAAACAAATAGCAAAATTTAATATCTAATATTAAAAATAAAAAACAAAAAGCAAAAATACATTAAAAAAATTATAAACTTTACCTTTAAATTATACTTAAAACTCAGAAGACAGAATCGTAAAATTTTTTGCTGCTAATTTTTGATTTAAAGCACTTTAAATATATATATTGATAAAAATAAAGAAATTAGAAGGTAAAAATATACTTAATATTTCCAAGACTATTTATAAGCATAAGATATTAACTTATAACGTTAATTTATAACATTAACTTAACTTATAACGTTAAATAAACTTGCCTTGCGTTAACTTATAACGTAAAAAGTCACCAACATTAAAATTATTTATTATTACCTTTACATGTAGCATACGTAACCTGCAATCTTGGAACTTGTAATCTTTGAGTACTTACTACTTACAATCTTGAAACTTGCCTAATGTTTACTCTTCGAAACATTAATTTACATTGTCAACGGTCCCATTTTACCTTGTCTAAATCTATAGACACCGTTAACCATCTGATATTATTAAACAATTTATTAGCTCTAGATGCAAACATAAAAGGAAATGGAGGAATATAGTTTGGCTGGTGAATATGGTATGCCCAAGTAATTCACCATATATTTTATAGGAAATGGTATGTATAATCTTCCTCTTTTCAAACCCACTCTTTTAAAGTATGGACAAAATTTGACATCAAAGTCGTTCAAACTATATCAGATTATCTACAGGAGGCTATTAATTATTTTTCTATTAATATACACACTTTTCTCACACGTTAAATTATGTGCTCTGTAAATTTACTATTGGCAAGTGAATAGTGTATGGGAGGAAAATTAAATATTTAATTACTTTTTAAAGTTAGTTTATAAATAAAAAATTAAGTAAAGTTTGTGAACGTATAAATTAAATTAAATACGGAGTTTGGTACGGTATTAATAAAATGTTGAGCATGTGAAAATTTACTTGGCCGTTTCAACAAACACATTTAATAAGCCGCACAAAATCTGAAACAAATTTTGAACATCTTCACTTTTTATGAAAACTTGAGTCAACCCAAAAAGCTTTTTCTGTTTAGCAGGAGACCAACCAACAGTCAGTCACTGTCAAAACTCAAAACTCAAAACAACAGTCAGTCACAACAGTCGATGGTCTGCGGTGTGCGAGCGAGAGGAGGACGACGGAGAAGGCCAGCAGTCGAGGCGAGGCAGTCGACGCTAGGCGAGGAGGAGAAGGTCGGAGGCGACGCGAGGCGAGGAGGAGAAGGCCGGACGCTGGAGGCGAGGCGAGCCAGGCGGCGAGGCTCCAAGAGTCGGGACAGCGAGGAGGAGAGAAGAACTGAAGAAGACGAAGAGAGAGGAGTCGGCAGTCCGGGGGGGGTGAGGGTAGATAAAATTAGGTTAAATTTTATTTTATTTGCAAAATCGTCCCTCGGAATTTTGTTTTTTACGAAACGACCCCGAAAAATTCCGGTATTGGTGGTACCAGCCGGTACCGACCGGAATCGGATGAAATTCATCTCCGGTATTCTTAAGGCCGTTTCGGTACCGTTTTTCAGGTACCGACCGGAACGGTACGAAACTCTATACATTGGACTATACCCACCTTTCGCTTATTAATTTACTCTGACTAGAGAAGCTCATGAGTAACTAGTTTCCAAGAGTCTCCGCATAATAACTTTGCAAGAGGATCCAAAAGTACCCTACTTCATATAAGATTTCTACACTGCGGATTCTCCCCTCAAGTTTACGACTGCACATGACCATTATGTGGAATTGTGTAGTTCGTTATGTTCTTGGACTTACCCAAACCATTATGAATTGCTTATGTGTTTACATGTGTTGACAAGCTTGATTAATGCATGACTTATGTGAGTTGTGAATTGGTTTGACAATTTGTGAATTTAAGAAATATATGTTTTATGAATTTGCATGAGAAATTGCTTTATTTTGAAGGTTTTAAATTGTTTTGCTTATTACCAATTATAAAACTATTACCCTCGAGCTTTAAGCTCACCCCCATTCCTTCCCCTCTCCAGGTGACGAGCTAGGGATTGAGTGAAAGAGAAACGAGGCCTCACTCCAAAATTTGCATCTTTTTATGTTTTAAGCTAGACTTGCAATTACAAGACTTTAGTTGCATTTTGAGCAAATTACTATTCATGTATCATTTTTGTAATTTGACATTTTGAGATATTGATGTATTGTGGCTGAAAATGCCCACTAAATCTTTGTAAAAACTCTTATATTCTGATGTTAATGAAGCATGTTTGTGTTTTGCCGATGATATGTCGAATTTGTACATTGCATTTTTCAAGTTTTCCATAAAGGTGAGAATTTGTGTTCTGGATTTAAGGGAAATACTGTATTAATCTAGGCTGAAATGGACAAATTTGTCTGCTTGGAAGTTGTAGATTATTGTTCCAGCTTTCCAATGACATATAGTAGGAAATTTTTGGACATTGGAGTTGAAAGATATGATTATGAGGAGTTTGTTATGTTGCATTGGATGGACTTTCAGGACAACTGTTTTTTTTTAATTTGACCCTTATAAAGGTAGAAATTATTTTTAAGTTCTTCATTGAAGTTATAAATCTAAAAGTCTTCTTTAAAACGACCCAAGAAGGGAGGAAGAAGGGAAGCATGTAGCGATCGCGACTGCGGCGCGATCGCGACATTGTTCACCCGTGCAGCAGTCGCGATCGCATCCTTGCGCGCCCGTACAGCAGTCGCGATCGCGACATTGCTGGTGTTCCCAAACTTGAACACCTTTCACTCTTTTGGCCATAACTTTTTTCATCCGATCTCTAAATGACCTAATTTATGAAGCATTGGATTTCTAACACATTGCTCTATCTTTCCATAAAAATTTATAGCTTTTGGACTTAATTCAAAAAGGATTGAATAAATCAAAGTAAATGTATCAATTAGAAGAGCATGAACTGGACATTTTACTGAACATGCTTCAGTATTTCAAGGATATCTTGATATGTAGAGCTCTAAATGAGATGATTCTTATTTTTAAATAAACTAGAGACTTAGATATACAACTCCTATGAAGGAATTGAATTTTAATTTAGACTCTAAGACTTTCAATTTCTGGATGGAAATTGAGTATAATGAACTATTTCAGTCTAATGATAGTCTAAAAGTGTGTGGGCTATAACTTTCAGGTTTTTGCTCCAAATTGAATGTTTTGGTATCATTAGAGACTTAATACAATGGGGCACAAATGCTCTAAATATGTCTTATTGAAATTCCATTTTGAGATGTCCCAAAATCTGTTCGTAAGTAAGTGAGATAAGTTCATTTTTTAGGTTCGACTTAGTGTGGGCACGCCATACTTGTGGGATCCGCGTCCAGACGTCACGTATGACATCAGGCACGTGACTCGTAAGGGCGGGGTCCCAATAAAAATAAACTTTCATTAACACATTATTGAATATCATAACAAAAAATTGTTACTATCCAGATATTTTGGGCAATCATTAAACCTACGACTAGGGATTTTTTTTCACTTCAGGAAATCCTTAAACAATCGTTGAATCCACATACGTATTGAATGCTAGCTGAAAAACCATTGTTAATTAAAGACCTAGAAAATGATTTCTTTAATCCCAAGCAATAATTTAACCAATCAACAACAACAAACTTAATAATTTGTTAACAACATAGAAATACCATCAATCATTAACAAATGAGCCAATGCTCCTTTGGTTATGTAATAAATGTCATTTCTCCATATAAAAGGCTATATGAGAAAAAAATGACTAAAATAAAGTCCACAAAGAATCAAAACTTAAAGAGGATAGTGCACGCATTAAAAAAATGCTAGAACACATTACAGTGAGAGCACTACAAACTTGCAATGAAATGTTGATTGTTTTGGCCGTCATCTCAATATAAACTCCAACCAAAATATATGCATAGTAGAATTCCATTTACAGGTATCATCTTTTTGTTTGTAATCATAATAAGATGATGACTAAAACCTAAGTACTAATAGAGATAACTTAGAAATGCACTTAACAACTTATCATCCCTCTAAGAGCCATGCACAAAAAAGTGTTCTTGGGAAAAAAAAATTGTAAAATCCTATTAGGCCAAGTTTTTCACTGTACTCCAAACATATAACCTATGGCATAAAAATACATACATACATACATACATACATACATACATACATACATACATACATACATACATATTGTTTGTAAGGGCCTAATATACACACTAGAAGCATTATAGTATGTCTAGGGTGTATTAAGAAGTAAACATAAAGAATTAAATGCATCTATGCATAGTAAGAGACATAATAGTAATTAACTTAAAAGATAGGGGTAAATTGATAATTTAGGCATGGACATGAAAAATTATATGTGAATTATGGACTCGAATGAAATCAACTAATGACTTTATATGCCAATGTGGAAATTAAAGGAAGAAGAAGGACCAGATGTGCAAATTTGCCAAAAATCAACTTATGGACCAATGGGATTGAAACATGTAACACTAGAAACTTTTTGAAGTGGGGAGTAGAAGAGCGGGGAGAGGGGAGAGGGACTTGTATGGAGTGTTTTAACTCCATAATTTTCTCTTCTTGCCTCCTTTCCATTCCATCTCCTTAATCACATCATTTTGCATAAGGAATCAAACTAGTCCTAAGAGAAAATCAAGGTAAAAGTTTGTGATTTTTCTTCTTATCTTCATCTTTCTTACTTTGACCATAAAGAGCTGTAATTATAAGGTTGGATATGGGATTGATATACATATTTGTAGTGGTCTAATTGGTGAATCAAGCTAAGCTAGAGGGGAAGAGAAAGAAGAGCACTAAAAGAAGAGCCAATTGGTAAATCTCAAAGTTTGGGACTCTACTCTTAGTTAATTTATGTATTTGTGTATATTTGAACGTGTAAAAAGATTGATTTGAACATGAAATAGTTGCTGGAATGGTGTTTTGGTGTTACTTTTCATGAATTGATTGAATACAACAAGAGAGACATTTAGTGAAATTCTGTCTTAAGTTCTCAGTTCACTCGAACTAGTCCTATTTGTTTAGTCATAACTCAACTATAGACCTTTAAATTGGGTGATTTTAGTTTCATATAAAAAATAAGACATCTAACTACAAATATCTAGAAGATACTCTGACGTAATTCTAGCTTTATGATATTAGAAATTGAGATTGAAAATGATGACCTGATGTTGCCCCTGTATTGGAGTGGCTTGTGATGTTTGGTAATTATCTCATGAATTAGAATTCCAAATGGCCTGATCAGTGATGATATAGAAACTAAAGACCTAGGGGAATAAATGTTTAGAAGACAGCAAAGCCTAAATTGAATTTTTTATACGTGAAAAATTCAGAACAAGTGGAGACTATTGTGTGAATAGCTTTTGGACTAATTTGTTTGTCTATTTTTAGACCCACAGTGTGCTTAGCCCATTTTACACTATTTTGAGTGCTTTGGTTTCGTTTTTCTTTCACTGAACCATATCGAAACCTTTTCTAATGTTTATGAAAATTTGCAACACTTAGAAATAAACATTGAAACTTAAGAGAACATAATGCATGCTAAAGAAAATTTACATGTGCATAAATGATTGCTTATATGTGTATAGTATGATTATACAAGTGCGATTTTGATACCCTCCTAATAGTGATAAGTTATGACTTGTCAATATATTAATCATGAAATTGGTAAATGATTCAAGGAAAATGTTGCAGTGCCTACTTCATTATCTTGGTGCTGAATAGATAGGCATGTTTGTAGGGTTACAATATAGCTACTACAGTTTGACATCGTTGTTGTCTTCATTTCAAGACTATAATGTCTCCACAATTTGATACCTTCGGGTGTCCACAGTTCGATACTTTTGGGTTTCTATAGTTTGATGCCTTCGGATATCCACAATTTGATATCTTCGAATATCCACACCCATAGGAAATGTGCAGGCCTAACATAGAAAGTAATGTAAATAGTTATAAATAAGAAATATAGCCTAACATAAATAATTGGTATTGACAAGCATTTGCATTTGTATTAATAATTTGTATTAATGAGTGTTGAATATCAATGTTTGGTTCATGAATGTGAATTTATGATATATGAGTTGTGATATTTCTGAATGTATGTGCTTGGCAAATGACTACTGTGAGTGGACATCCAAACTAAGTGTTTCCCTACTAAGTTTTCAGCTTTCAGGCTCAACATGAGTGTTAATCTGTGTAGATTGAGGTCATAGGAGTGAGATACAAGAAACATCTGCAAGGACCAAGCCAATAGTTAGGAGTAAAAGTACCTTTGGAATGTGTTTAGTTTATGATGATTTTACATGTAAAAGAGGAGAGGAAATTGTATGTTTTCTTTTTAGATTATCATGTAAATATAAAGATATAATACTACTTGTAAATGATAATGTTAAGTGATGTGAAATTTTGTAATGTACATATGTGTAGCATTGAATAGAAATGTATGTACAGGAAATTGGTTTCCATGTTTATGGGTAGTTATAGATTCTCTATAGAGAGTGTTACATTGTTTATGTATATGTATGTGCATATGTATGACAGAGTAGAAAGCTTTAATTAGTTATTATAACAATAATGTATATTACTGTGAATTAGCAAAACCAACAACAACCAACACAACAAGAAACAAGAAATATATCAATCCAAAAATTAGCAACACCATTAGAATCAAGAAAATTAGCAAAACCAACAGGAACCAACATCAAAATTAGCAATAGGAACTCCATTCCATTGATGGAACCTTTACTGCATCAACTGGAAAATGATGGAAACTTACTTGACTTGTGCGATTGGAGAATGGCTAAAAACGATGGAGAATGACGAGAAAGCTAAGTAGGTTAATAAAAAAGAGGGGAACTCCTCAGACATAGGAGATTTGATTTGGTGGAAATTAAAACAATTTTAATAGTTTTAATTATATGTGAATAATAAATAATTTATTAATTAATATTAAGAAAAAATATTATTTAAATACATGTCAACTACCATGTTTGTAGCTATCACGTGCAATGCTAATCGTTGTGACGTGATGACGTCTTCAATTTCATGCATTATATTCATTAGGTTTACCAGAAACCATTTCTGTCATTTATTTGTAAATTAGTCGCACACTCATACTTTTAACATAGGAATGAAGAAATATTTTTAAATTTTGTGTTTTAGAGTTTAATTTAAATTTTTTAAAAATCAAATAATTTACGTTTAAATATCGTATTTATTAATATTTTATTGATATAATTAAGAAAGTATAGCACTAATATTAATATTTAGACGACTTAAATGACTCTTTATTTTTATTAATATAAAATCTGACTTTTTTATAAAATTATATTTTCGAAACAAGTTCACTTGTTTGATCTTTAAAATTTTAGTGATAAAGAAAATATCAAGTAATCCTTTCAAATGTCACTTTTTATGTCAATTAGATTATTAAAATGTTAAAAGAGATACTTTTTAATTGAATTTAAAAAGTTTATATATTAAATTAAAAATTTTAAAAATTAAATACTTAAATAAAAGTTTTAAAAATTAATACTTTATAATTTATTAACATATATTGTGTTGCATTATTATTTTAAATCATAAAGATATGAAGCATTTATAACTATTTTATTATCACCTTATTTTTAAAGTTCAATTTTAATAAAAATAATGTACACAACTTTCTTTTTGTATTTTCACAAAGAGACTATTTCCGTGATTTGAATATGAAAAGGCCCACCCTCTCAATTTCAATAGACATATAAATTTAAATATTTTATTTTAATGTCATCTTCTACTAATAATAATGTTATATGTATTTAATGGCTTAAAAATATGTAGAAAGAAGAGTTTTAGACTACTTGTTTATTATTCATTATCATGCCTTTTTTCTGTTGTATGTGATAATCTCATAGAGGATTATTATTACTTGTTGTCAATCTTACTTGGTGTACAACACTTCTTTTCTGTCTTATATATCAATTTGATACATAATTTATTATTAATCCTATATATTTTCCATCTCATAATCATAATGCATCTTTTCCATTTTATGTGTCGATCATATAGATAACCATGCTCTTTTTTTTTTCACTCTACCTTAACATATATACTAGTCATGTTCCTACACTAGGGGTGTAAACTTTATAGAAAATGAGAAGTAATTTTTCATATGCAAAATAAATTTTCTTTATATAGAAACTACAAAATAGATACTTTAAATTTAGTTGGAATAAAGATATTATGGTTATAAAAAATATAAATCAAGATGTATGAAAATTATAAACTAGATAAATTTTAAATAGGATTATTACTATTTTATAGATCTAATCATCTATATTTATAGTAAAAAGAAATGAGTACCACCAAGATTTGCAATGAAAAAGAATGTAGATTGTAAAGAGATTGGTTTACGGAGTCTTTTTTCTTATGTTAAAATGTTATGAGATTGCTATATTGAGTAATAAATATTCTTCTACAATCATCATTAAAAAGGATTTGGCAATAATCCGGACAGCAAGCATGACAATTTCTTTATCACTTCCATTCTCTCATTTTCATTATTAGGGCTTATTTCAGAAAATAACTTGAAATTAACTAAAAGAGGGCTAAATATTGACTTACAATTTTTCAAAATTTTCTTCAGAGAACTTATTTTTGGAGAAAGTTAAATCTTCCCATTATTGATAAATTAGTGAATTTGTATTTCTAGAATTTCATTTGTTTGTTTCAAGTCCTTTATTTCAAAATTCTTAACCAAACGTGTCTTCAATTCTTTAATACAATTTTTGTTAGAACTCGCAACTAATATATTACCTATATATAATAATAAGATAATGAAATTAAAATCACTAACCCTCTTAAAATATGTACGCTACATTAATATGAGAAGAAATCAAATCTCTTATACTAATATTCAATGCTTGTTTAAAATCATATTTGAACTATAGGAAAAAATAATTCATTGAAGTTAGTTCTTTCTTTTTAAACTTATCTTTTTACTACTAATCTTACATAATGCTACTTTTGCTAGCGCCCAATTTTTTTATGAATAAGCATGATTTAAATAATTAGGAGGTTTTGATAGATAAATATTTTTGGAGTTATTTAATTATGTAAAAGTTAGTAAGATTTATTGCATGGGTTAATGGAATTAAATTGTTAAGGTTATAAGAATGTTCAAGGGTATTTTTGGCAAGACACTTAAGGATGAAAGACCATAAGCTTACAAGGAAGGGCAAAATGGACATTTTATGCTCATTAAGGGTAGACGTGGCCAAAAAAATCGTGGTCCTGCATTTAAGAGAAGGAAAAACGTGAATTGAGGGAGAGAAGAGAGAAAAAATGAAAATAGAAAAGAGGATAAGAGAGTTTCAGTGGTTTGAGAGAAGAGAAGAGAGTTGAGCTAGGGTTTCATCTTTCTTAGCTTTCTAGAGATATTTGAAGTTGTTCAAGAAGAGAAAAAGGTTAAGAAAGAGAAGAGCTTTCATTAGAGCTAAGAAACTCTACAATTTGTGAAAATTTAAGATAAGGTTATACTTAATTTTTTGAATTTTTGGAAGGTTTTAATTCAAAAAGCTAGGAAATTTATGAGTTTAAGCTTTCTATGATCAATTTTATGAATATGTTTTTTGGGGTCCTCAAATTGGAATTCCTATTGAATTGGAAATTTTCTTATTATTAAGGGAATCAAGAGAGATAAGAAGAGCAAAAGGAGACGCATTTTTGAGTATGTCTTTTAAGCAAGGAATTCAAGGTGGGTAATGTATTTATAGTGTAACATCCCGTTACCCATTTTAGGGCTAGAATTGTGAATTGTGAAAATTTTGTGAGAAATTAGGAAAATGCATTCCATGCAGTATTATTTGTGACATGCACATCTTTGCACATTTATATGATTGCACAAGCTTTCATGACATTTTCCGGGTACAATTGAGTTGTTAATTATGATTAAAGAGTGTTATGACAAATTCGATATTTTTATGGTATTTTTGGAATTTTTAGTGAATTTTGTGAATTTTATGAAAATATTGATTTATGAGCCAATTATATAGTGACATGTGGAAACGCATAATTGGGACAAGTGGCTATACTAGGCTGATGACAAGTGGTTTAATAAGTGTGACAAATGGCTAGATGGAAGTAGGACACGCGTGAGCCATGCATGATAGCCGAAGTTGAGTTTGAATTAGGAGAAAAGAGTTGCATGTGTTCTCGGTGAAGAACTAGATATCCGAAGGAAAAATTGTGGGAATCTCATTGTTGTGATCTGTTCTCATCTCTGGAAACAGAAGCTGAATCGAGTAAGTTGAGTCCAAACTGAGTTTTGTTGTTGTTGCTTGATGGAATTACATTTGACAGAATGCATGCATGAGAGTTTTAGGAAGTTGGTTTTTGTATTGAATGGAGTTGAGGTTTGAATGAGAGAAAGAAATTGTTAGTATGTTGTTTCTGGAACTCTAGATCGAAGTTTTATAAGTATTCTGTTAAGATTTTGAGAAAAAGTCGAATGCATTATTTGTCCGTGTTCATCCGGAATAGTTTATATGTGATTTGAGTATAAATGTTAAATCTTTGGAGTTGCATGTGAGTGTTTGAACTAGGAATGAGTTAGAGGAATGATTTTAGGTATAACTGAGTCATTTGAGAGGTGTTTGAACTTGAGGAAATGTAGAGAAAAAAAAATGAATGAATCGGGGAAGACGAACCAGACGTCGCGACGAATTTATTTTTTGTACGTCGCGACGTGTTCTTTTCTGTACGTTGCGACGCATGAACCACTTCTGAACTCGTCGCGACTTGTCCCTTGTTGTACGTCGCGATGTATGAGACTCCCCTTGAACTCGTCGCGACGAACGTTGCTCAAAATCCCGAGAAAACTGATTTTTTTGGCCATACGTCGCGACCTCTCATTTCTCCTCGTCGCGACTAACGTCCTTCCTTTGACAGCTTTGACATACTTTCGTATTTTGACCATAACTTTCGCTATACTGATCCAAATTAGGTGATTTTTGATTCGTTTTCATACTAGAGAAAAAGATCTACAACTTTCATGAAGAAATGAAGTTTCAATTCGGTCTCTAAGAGTTTCAAATTCTGGTTGCAAGTTGAGGTACGAATTCTGTTGGAACTTAAGAACAACCTAAGGTATTTTGAGTATATATCTTTGTATACTGATCCGAATTAAGCAATTTTGGTGGCATTAGAAAGCTAAGAAATAGGAGAAAACCTTATGGAAGGATGTTTTGTTTAATTCGGTCATTTACCTTATCTGATTGAGTATGGAATGTTGACCCGAATATGTATTATAGGAAAAATCTGAAGTGGTCAATGAATCTAGAAAATTGTGTGACATTGTTTGGCTC
>JAOTBA010000008.1:24393759-24405903 GCA_025629845.1 Erythroxylum squamatum | reverse complement strand
TTAACTATCCAAACAACTAGTTCTAGTTATTTGGACAATGGTTGACCTAAGCCCAATTCTTGTTAGTGGACTCTACATTCTGCCCATATTAAAAAAATTCAACATGGTATCAGAGCCTTTATGACCAAGTGGTCGTGAATTCAAATCCTACCACCCACCTATTATTCAGCACGAGGTAGAGTGGGCCTGTACAAGTTTCAAGCCCAAAGGACTTTCACTTGAGGGGGTGTGTTAGTGAATATATAAAACTAATTAGGTTGGCTTCACACAACAGCTTAAGCTATTATGGTGAAACGGTCACTTAACACTTCTTTCCTTATTTCATTCATTTTTTTCACAGGTTTTCTCACCATTTCTAACTTATTTTCACTACATATCCACTCCCATTCTAACTTCTCTTACCCGTATTTCACCATCTACGACTTTCTATCACTACTGTAACTTTGTTCTCAAACCACAACTGAAGCTGTAGTTTTCTATTCTCCTTCCTTTCTTATACTTAAAAAACATTTCTAACTTATATCTACCCTTATTTTCTCTGCATTTTGACTCTCATTTCAGCTCAACACGTTCACAACAAATCAAAATCTATGAGTAAACACAATCATAAAAAACAGAACACATTCACACATGTTCTTCAAGTTTTAGGTACTTCCTCCTTTTTTTTCCCTGCATTTATTCATCTTCTTTCGACCTTCATTTCACGACTCTCTATCACCTTAATCCTTTTTAAACCACGACATCACCTTATAAATTGTTTTCCCTAACTCCAAACTCATTTTAAAACATCTTTAAAAACCTTCTTGTTTATTATATCTTCTTCATTTTCAACGTTTTTAAAGCCATGTATTTGTTTATTTCTTCCTGCTTTTCATTGTTGTTTTTTGCTTCTGGGTTGGTGTTGCTTGTAGAACAACGTAAATTATAATGAATAGCAGCAAAAACTAGCACAATAATAAGAATAATAATAAGTAAATAATAATAATAATAATAATAATAAAGTTAATAATAATAAAAAATTAATAATAATAATAAAGTTAATAATAATAAAAAATAAAAAATTTAAAGTTAATAATATTAACAATAATAATAATAATAATAATAATAATAATAATAAGGACATTTTGAGCTTTTTGTTACTTATTCCTTTCTTATCTCAAGTTTATATTTTCAAACCAAACACTGGAATATAAATTATTTATCTATTCCATTCCTTGAATCAATCAAAATAATACTCATTCTTTTATATTCCTCATCTTTTCTATTCTTAGGAATAACTATTCTATTCCCTGCCTATTCTATTCCGTGAACTAAACTTGGAACTAAACTTGAAATTTTCTATTCTTAGGAATAACAATTTTTTTTTAATTAAACTTGAAATTTTTTTAATAAATAGAAACAATTTCATTCAATATTATTTTAAATTCATTA
This sequence comes from Erythroxylum squamatum, assembly GCA_025629845.1. NCBI lineage: Eukaryota > Viridiplantae > Streptophyta > Magnoliopsida > Malpighiales > Erythroxylaceae > Erythroxylum > Erythroxylum squamatum. The sequence continues at coordinate 24,404,472 of JAOTBA010000008.1, read as the reverse complement.
ATTTTATTAAACCTTTAACAATTTTACGATTAAAATATTGAGATTAATTGATTCAACTGGCTTGGGCTTCTAAGATAAGTAGATCAATTTAGGAGAAACAATTAAAAGGTAACGGTGCCTCTCTGTGTAGGAAAACGAGGAGCCTAGGGACCAGTTGGCAAATCCCTACAACTACAGCTTCTGGTATAGAAGTTTCTGGAGAGTAGACACGTCCCAACACTGATTATTTACAACAGATTATTGTTTACCCATTCGCGCGAAAATTAACAGAACAGAGAAGAAAAACCAAATAAAGAGCACCAATATTAAGAGAAATGGCGGAGAAATTGGCTCCAGAGAAGCGCCATAGCTTCAGTCACAACGGTCTTTCTCTGTACTTTCGATTTTTCCTGTTCTCCTTTGATTTATTTCCAATTAAAAGTTTGTCAATTTGATATTTTTCTGGTGGTTTTTCGGGGATTTTAGGGCAGAAGGTATTTGAATGGGATCAAACCCTAGAAGAGGTGAATATGTATATTGATTTACCCCCAAATGTTTCCCCTAAGCACTTCTACTGCAAGATTGAGTCCAGGCATGTGGAAGTTGGCATCAAGGGCAATCCTCCTTATCTCAATGTGGGTAAAATTTTCCATTCTATTGTTTTCTGTTTTGCTTAAGTTCTCGGTGGGTAAGGGATATTAAAAGATCCTTTTGTGCAATTTTTGTTGATGTTCCAGCATGACCTCAGTTGCCCAGTGAAGACTGATTCTTCCTTTTGGACTTTAGGTAATCTTTTTTTTTTTCCTGTTGATTTATTACCTTTTGGGGGCATCAGAAAGTTTATTTGAGGCTGTTTTAGACTGTTAGACAGAACTTTTTTTTATTTTTGGAGTCTTTTACGTCTTTTAAGTTGATTTTGAAATGTTATTTTGGCAGAGGATGAAATAATGCACATAACACTTCAAAAAAGGGAAAAAGGTCAGACTTGGTCTTCTCCCATATTGGGTCAGGGTCAGTTGGATCCTTATTCCTCTGATCTTGAACAGAAACGTCTCATGCTTCAGAGATTTCAGGAAGAGGTAAATTGTTGTTGAACTGCCCAGGCATTCTTATTACCCCTTCAGAATCTGCTGGAGGGTTGATGCATTTGACTGTCCATTTTGTGTGATTCAGTGGTTTGTTACTATTATTGATATTTTCTCCTAATTTTGTTGTCTGTTTAACGATAGGATCTTGTATAGAAGTTGTCCTGTTTGATTGTGATTGTTATCAATTGTTGTCTGTACAACTTGTCTCTTCGTTAATCTTTCTGAAGAATTGTTCTCTTTGAACAAAAATGCCTTTCAAGCAATTTCCAGTCTACAGGTCTTGTGATAGAAGATAATACTCATTGTTTTTCGTTGAAATGCTCTCTTGTAAACAACCTGTTTACTCTTTTTGTGTTGCAATTATTGCATGGTCTGGGTTATCTCACGTGATTATCTTCTAGATAGTCAATATATGTTGCCTTAATGAATTGACGGTTGGGCAAAACCATTTTGCACCTATAAAATCCTTTCGTCTTTGCCAACAAGTTGTAATTTCCGGGTGTTCCATTATGCAGAACCCTGGTTTCGACTTCTCGCAGGCTCAGTTTACAGGGAATTGCCCTGACCCAAGAACTTTTATGGGAGGGATTCGCAGTGATTGATTATCGCAGAATGGTTGCTGCGCCCTGTTGGTCATTCCTTACTAATATTGTAAATGGGACCGTATTTGTGCTTCTTCCCTTGTGAATTCAAACTTACTTGGTTCGTCATTGTTTTAGAACTGCACCGAAACAAACATGATAAGATGCAGTTAGGTGATTGTGAAGATGTTCACAGAGGGAAGTTTATTTCTTAAGCGTTTCATATAGAATTTGTTTATATGAAATCTGATGTTGAATGTCGCATCAATTCCCGTTTCCTTGTGGAGGGGGTGACTTTCTGGATTTTCTGCACTTTAATCCACGCTCGATAATTGCCGCGACTGATTCACTGTTTATAAAAGTTGATTTAAGAATATCTTTGTTGCAAGTATTATTTACCTTTCCAAGAATTCATCTTCACACCTATTATTATATCCCCTTTCTGATCAACGAACTGCTTTATCCTACGCTAAGCGTGTTTTAATGTGAATATCAGTGTTCTTAACGCTGCCTCTCGATCCACAAATGTCTGGTCTGGAAATAACCAACGTGAATTCCTAGCAAACAAAGCATAGCACATTGTACAGAAGGATAATAGCTTTACAAAATTTCGAAGTCACCGAATGAGAAGTTCTATTGTACCATTATTTCGCCAAACGAACCCAGGTACATTTTTAAGGGACTTCAAGTGGTCATACATTTCAAGCGTTTACTCAAAGCCTCCATCTTATTTCTCATCATTTCGGCGATGGTAGGCAGAAGAAAGCTTCAGGTTTATTCCTTGAATCGTGAAAATTTAATATTATACACATATGCATCACCGACTATAGATTTAGGTATTAAAGATCTACAACCACAAACACCTTAGGGCTTATGTAAGAGTGTACCAAGACCAAAAATGTGTGCATATTTCAGTTCATCGATTCGAACAGAACTCTCACATGCACAACATCATCAATTCCAACTTGATAAATTCACCATGATAAAATTAACCAGTCAAAGATTTGGTGAAGACCTTGGCTAATTGTGCTGAAGAAGGAATAATTAGAAGTTGAATAAAACCTTGGTTAAACTGATCGTGAACAATATGATAAAATATGTTTAGTCCTCTTATGGAAAACCAGATTAGTCAACTTACCTCATTGTACAAGGTTCTCCGCTTTGTGAGACTTGAGAGAGGGTCATTAATGTACGTAGTTTTCTCTTTATAATTTTTTACAAAAAATTGGTTTTGTGATTCAAACCTGTGATCTTATGATCACAAAAGAGTAATTTTTTACCTGTTAGTTCAAGGCTCTCTCTCTAAAAAAAAACATAATAGTATTAATGTGAATTGCTGCCCAATTATCACAATAAAAAAGAATAGGTTTATGTAACTCTACTCGAAAATCAATTAAAAAAGTAAAAGATCTATAACAGTTCACAAGGACAAGAACCCATGTTTTGATATTCAACTTCTCCAAATAACCATGAAATTGCATTCCATTTTTTGAGTTTTCTAAAAGAAAACTCTAAAAATAAGCACATGATATCCAGATAACAGCTTATAAGTTCTGCAACAAGCTCCTTAATCCGCTTCAAAATATGCAACCAACGTAAAATCATTATGCATCGAAAAGAATAGCCCTTTTATGAACATTAGCATGAAGATACTGTGAAAGATGAGGAGATGCTTTCCAATGAGGAACTCGCAGACTAACTCAAATGTTGGACTATATTGTTGGACAATTTTGTCCATTCCCATAAAGTTGGACAACTATTAATTGTATTTTTCGGTTTTTCAATAAATTATTGGTTAAGTTACGTAATTTGATCTAGATAAAGATAATAAAGTGACCCAATAAATGATCTAAATCAATTGGTCGAAGTTTAGATGAAAAATGGATCCCAATTAGTATGAACCAGACCCATATCGACCTTGTGATAGGGAAACCCGATATGGAAGCTATATATAAAGATTAAGGTCTCCTGCAATTGTTCATATCAATAGTAAACATAAGGATTTTCTGACCCGTTAAGAGAGCTTATATTTTGAGAAAAATGTAGAAAGACTTTGCCCGTGCCTCGGAGAGGAGTTTCCGTAAAGACGGCGGTAGATTCGCGTTTATTTCGGCTTCTGAAAGCTCGTTTGAAGTTATGGAGACCAAAATCAGGTATTTCCGCATTTCTTCATTTCTTACCCTTTCATGTTCGATCCGGAATACGTAATTAAGACACCGTTATGTATTACACGTACTATCAGAATGGTGACGTGATCGAGTGGTTAAAAAAGAAGAATTTTCGATTTTCTCTCCGTAAGATTTTTGAAGATTTAACTTATGTTTCTCAGTTTTTTCTTGCTTTTTATTGCATCGAGCCAACATGTAAACGGCCTGTGTCGCCATCAGATAAGAGCGTGGGACGCGTGCTGAGCACGTGTAATTTATTGTTGGGTGCATCACACGCGCTGCAAACCCACACGCAGCTGACGTCAACGCCACAGTGCGCTAACGTCAGTCGTACAGATTTTTCTACAATATTAAGAAAACAAAAACAAAACAAAAATTTCAGATTTCTTGTAAGGGTGCCACGGGGTGTTTTGGGTCAGTTTCTAGGTTCAGAAAATTTATAAAGTAAGTTTTTCCATTTTTATGGATTTATTACATTAGTAATAAATTAAAGTTTTACTCTAGAAAAAAGAATTAAGGTATTCTGAATCCGATTTCGAGTGAATTTTTATGCTTCAGACATCTCATGAGGGAGATACTTCAAGTTCTTGTGTCTCGGGTCTCATGTTCAGTGCTTGGGATTGCATGACAGTCGATCAGAAAAAAGAATTAAGACATTCTGAAGCCATTTTAAGTGAATTTTCGTGCAACGAACATGCCATAAGGGAGATACATGAGGTTCTCATGTCTAGGGTGGTCGGTTCAGTGTCCGGTGACGCACGATAGTCACTCTACTGAGATTTTTCTTTTACGAAAGTCTCAAACGAAGTTTTTCAGAGAATGTCTTTAGCATGAGCGTATGACAATAAGACCGTGCATTCGGATTTTTTCCTTTTTTGATGTTATATTGTCACATACCATATGCCCATAAAGAATGTGAGGATAACATAAAAATGTATCCTTTGTGTTTGTGGACTTTTTGAGTGTTGACGAGGATATAGTCACCATAGTGGCTTTTCAAGTCAGTATTTTGAATTGTTCTGCTTACATATTAGGGGATGTTTCTGGTCTCATGTTTGGTTATTCTGCCTATAGGTGTTGGCCTTACATGAGATTTCGAGATGTGCATAAAGGCATTGGATAGAGGAAAGTTGTTGCTTGAATGATCTATTCGCCCACAGGTGGTAGTATCATGAGAGTTGATGATTTGTACTCTAATCGCTTTTATGTGGAGGTCTAGTTGCATATATTATGTATTCAACCCATGAGTGTTTTATAATATGTGTGACCATTTTTTCAGTAAAGATACTATTTAATGGCTTTGAGTATCGCTGTTATGTTACATTTGTGCTGATTTAAACGTTATCATCTTGAAGTCACCTTTTCAGTCAACAAAATCAGTGTCACCATTGAAACCTTGACCGGTTTCAATACAAAGAAGTGGATGGAAGATGTATTGAATGCTATGGTTGATATGAACATATGGATGGATAGGCCATCTCTACCTACATCCATGAGCTTAAGAATTCATAAAGCAACCTATGAAACTTGGGATCAATCTAACAGATTATATCTGATGACAATTAAGAGATCCATTCCTAACCATCTGTTAAGTGGACTTCCGAATATAGACATAGCGAAGGAGTTTCTTAGTAATGTCTCCTAGAGGTACACAGTCTCACCTAATGTTGAGACAAGTGCCTTGATAAAAGAATTATTGTCCATGAGGTATACATGAGAAAAAAAGGGGGTAATGTAGTACATATCGAGAATGATTCATCTTCACAAGTAGATTGAAAGATGTTGGGATTTCAATGCTTTGATAGCCCATTACGTTACCGAGGAGGAGAAACTCAAGCTTGCTACTCTTACAGCCCTCGAAGCAACTAAAAGGAAGACAAAGATAAAGTCTGTTGCGTTCAAAGGAAGAAAATTCAAATCTTCTCCACATGCTGATGTTAGTCAAACCAGTGCTAGTAAAGGTCCTAGTGACATAAAGAAACCAGTTGTGTGAGGTTTAAAAGGAAACAATGAGACCATCAGGTAACTCTTTGGCTTGTCAATTTATGAATCTAATTTGCGATAGTTGCATTAAGCACATGGTGGCTATTTAGTGAAGCATCTAATCAAGGCACTTCCACAATGCAAAGGTTCATATCTAGGATAAAGCTAAATAAAGGGAAGAAGAAACTGATGGTTCACAACAATTAAAGAAGTGGAAGTAATATCTATAGGGGATGTATGTACTGAACTTTGTTGTAAGGTTCATTTTGGGTTTTACACAACATATTTTATATGTGATCTTTTGATCAATTTTGGACAAAAACGGTTAATGTTTTGTATTTAATGCTTCTGTTGTACAGTTGTTGTTTAATGCAAAGCATAATGGTACAACTTTTTTATCGTATGGTTTGTATAGAATGTGTCTTACCTCGAATTAGATATATGCTTCTTCGTATCTTGCTAAGCAAGTTTTGAAATGAAGGATTCTGATGAATGAGAAGTCATACATGGTGTGGCATAAAAGTTTAAGCCACATTTTCAGAGCTAGGGTTGAGAGATTGATCAAGAAAATCATTTCTCATTCTAGATTATGATGATCCGGGAACATGTGCTGACTGTTACAAGAGTAAGTTGACTAATAAGGTTATAGTCAACTTATGCTTTTGACTTGTTGAGCTTGATACATAAAGATATCGGTAGACCTTATACAGTTGTATTGTGCAATTCTAAATATATTTTGACAATTGTTGATGATTATTCCCATTACAGTTATGTGTTCTTGCTTAAAGACTGAAGGTTGAGAACAAATTGGGAAAATTCATTAAGATAGTCAGATTTTACCGTGAAGGAGAATATTATGGTAAACATGGTGTTTTAAGACTTTAAAAGGTTCGTTTGCCAGATATTTGGAATCAGTTGGAATATTGACTTGATTTACTATGTCGAGTAGTTCTGATCAAAATGGTGTGTTATTGAAAAGTATAACTGTACCTTAAAGGACTTGAAGAAGTCAATGCAGAATATGACTAATCTACCTAGTTATTTAAAAGTTTCGAAACCCATCCTTACACACGTTCATGTAAGGAGCTACCCTACTGAGGTAGTATAATTTTTATAAAGATAAATTGCATGCTCGTCTCTGCTCATTGTTATCTAGAAAGATATATCGACCACTTTAAGACTACAACTTTTACTGTAGAGGAGGAGGGACTGGAATAGTGGACTCATAAACAGCTAATTTTTTGAAATACGATGTCTATGATAATGGTAGGCCCTTTGACCCTTCGGATGATAGTAGGGAGGATACTACAGTTATCATGTACGCGCTACTCAAACAGTTAGATCCGATAGATCTAGGTCTCTGTGTCGTGCTTGTATAGGAACCCATACCTGTACACATAGAAGTTCCTAAGGGTACAAGATCTAATACAGTTAAGTAAATCCACTAGAGTGAGACGATCTACTATCCCATCTGATTATATAGTCTATCAGGTGTATAGGACTAAGCTATTAGACATGTTATGGATCCAGTTACTTTTACAGAATCTGTTTCTGGACCTAATGCAGATGTGTGCTGGGATACAATGAATGACGAGATGCAAGCCATGGAGCATAGTGAGGTCTGAGAGCTAGTTGATTTGTAGTGGAACTGCAAACTCGTCAGTTGTAAATAAAGTTTTTGGACCTAAAGGATTTCAAGATAAAGTTCAGTGGTTTATAGGCTCGCTCAGTTGCCTAATGGTTCACTCAGAGAGAAAGGTTGACTTTATGTTACCTTTTCTCCCGTATTCTAGTAGGATACATTTTGAGTGATTAAGGCAATTATAGCTCATGATGATATAGAGTTACATCAAATGGCTGTCAAAACTACTTTCCTGAATAAAGACCTTTATGAAGAGGTATATATGGTATAACCTGAATGATTTCAGGATCCAGATGGAACTGACATGGTTTGCGCATTATGCAGATCAATATATGGTTTATATCAAACCTTCCTAAAAGTAATAACTTACATTTGATAAGGTTGTGACCTCTTTCGGCTTCATGGAAAATAAAGTTAAAAAGATGCTTGTACAATGAGGTCAAGGGGAGCAAAGTTATCTTCCTATTACTACATGTGGATTATTTATTGCTCACATCAAATTACTTGACCATGTTGTATGAGGTTAAACAACTTTTGGTCATGAACTTTGACATGAAAAACCTTGGTGAAGTATCTTCTATCCTAAGTATTCAGATTCACCGGGACAGATCTCAACACTCTTCAAACCTCTTATAGAATGCAGTCTAACGAGTGTTGAGATACTAAAGGGAATTAAGGATTATATGTTAACATATAGCATAGTCAACAAACTAAACCTCGTAGGGAATTCAGATTCAAATTTTAGCTATATGTCTAGATGATTGAAAGTCCTCTTAAGGTTACAGTTTTAAGTTTGCAGATAGTACAATGTCATGGAAGTGTGTTAAAAAGACACGGGTAACTTCCTTGACTATGCATGCAGAGTGCATGCCATAGGGCTGCTTCACAGACAGTTTAGCTGAGAAACTTAATTTTTGAGCTGTCTGTAGTTGATTAAGTGGCTAGACCCATTTGGTTATACTGTGGTAATCTTTTTGTTGTGTTGTTTAATAACAACAAAGAAAATCACAGGGTCTTAGCATTTAAAGGTCAATTATTTGGTCATAAAGGTGTTGATACGAAAAGGTGACATTAAAGTTTGGAGCATTTAAAGACCGAGGAATTGTAAGTCAATCCTTTAACTAAAGGACTTCGTCCACTTGTGTTTGTGACATAAGTATATAGTATGGGTATTTTGACGTCCTTAGACACTATTATTAGAGGATCGTTATGTTTGCTCCATGTACATTTGTACATTTTGATGTATTATGACAGTATGATGGTTCATCAACAAAGAATGATCATCGTTTATCCTCAGTAATACGTGTTATCATTCATTGTTATAATACGTATGAAAGTCTTAAGATTTATATCGATCTTAAACATTAAAAGGTCATTGGACATATATACAGATTGACCTTGTGCCTATGCCATTTAGACGCATACAGGTTTAGTATGGGTATCCATGAAATTTGACATGACATAGGGGGATATAAGTTTTTAATCTCATAAAGGTTCTCTAATGCAGTTTAGCATTCAATTGGAGAACATAAATGTTTTTTCTAATATTGTTTAGCATTCGGTGAAAGAAAACAGGATTTCTCTAATACAGTTTAACATATGCGGTTTAGCATAAAATTGGAGAAATCGAGACCTACAAACAAAGATGATATAATTTAGATCATAAAGGTATCATCCTAGTTTGCCATACTCCATTTTTCCATTCATATTAGTGAGGTATTCGGTATACATGATTGTATTAGATTTGTGACGCACATGACACATGCATTTGATATTTTTCGGTATCGAAAGCCTTACAGGATAAAATGATGGACTTTCATTATCTTTGGATCAAATGTTTTGTTTTTAAACCTAGTTGACTAATTCAGTAGCGTGACTTAATCGAGTTTTTAAACTAGAGTCAAAACTACAATTAATGCTTGTCCAAAGGGGAGAATTTTGGACAATTTTGTCCTTTCGTATAAAGTTGGACAACTATTAATTACATTTTTTTGTTTTTTCAATCAATTATCAGTTAAGTTACATAATTTGATCCATATAAAAAAATAAAGTGACCCAATAAATGATCTAAATTAATAGGTCAAAGTTCGGGTAGAAAATGGATTCCAATTAGTGTGGATCAGACTCATATCGGACTTGTGATGGGGAAGCTCGATATGGAAGCTATATATAAAAATTAAGGTCTCTTGCAGTTGCTCATATTAATCATAAGCATAAGGATTCTCTGACCCATTAAGAGAGCTTACATTTTGAGAAAACTATAAAATAGCGTTGCCCGTGTCCCAGAGAGGACTTTCCGTAAAGAAAGATTTGCACTCGTTTTGGCTTCGAAAAGATCGTTTGAAGTTATGGAGACCGAAATCAGGTATTTCTGCATTTCTTCGTTTCTTGCTGTTACACGTTCAATCCGGGATGCGTAACTAAGGTACCATTACGTATTACATATATAACTAAAACCTGATTAAGTAATATTGAGATACAACAATTTACCACCAATTATGCCCCCTTTAAACCCTACTCCGGCCTCCACCAAGATGTCTTAGAACAAATTTATGACGGTGCATAGAGGTACCTTGAGTAGATATAACAATTTTAAGTCTTAAACAACACTTAAAGTAACCCAATTACTTAAGGATCCAAAGCTCTCATGGTCAAATGCATTCGGGTTCATTGGATCCAATAATCACCATAGCATCAACATAAATTAATCAAACTAAAAATTCAGTGCCACTTGTTCTAATATAAACGTGCCAAATTCGTTCGTAGAATGAATAAAATCCAAAGAAATTGGGAGTTCTATGAACTCTAAATTCCCCTGCATATGACTCTTATTTTAAAGGAATCTCTTTTAAAAGACAAACTTCTTTTGTGGTGGCTTTTCCATAGCCTTTAAACCTTTTTAAAAGAAAAATGAAAATTAAGAATTCTATGAACTTATAAATTCTACCAAGTGAGATTTACGACTTTAAAGGAACTTTTTAAAAAAATGTTACCCTTTAAACCATTTTTAAAAGAAAAATGAAAATTAAGAATTCTATGAACTCTAAATTCTACCACGGGAGGCTTACTTCAAAGGATCCTTTTTTCAAAAGACAAGCTTCATTTGTAGTGACTTTTCCATACCCTTTTTTTTTGTTACAAAGGAAAGCTAACCAATTGTAGAAACAATGGCTAACTCAAGCTTCTAGAAATCCATTGCTGCGGAACTCCAGTTCGATCAGCTTCAAGAATGTGCTGCAAACCAATTGGACAGGTGGCAAATTCGCAGACGC
>JAOTBA010000008.1:24331983-24353372 GCA_025629845.1 Erythroxylum squamatum | reverse complement strand
TTCTTCGTATAAAATTTTAATATTTTATTATATTTAACCATAAATATTCAAGAAAAAATAGAAAAAATAGAGTTAATTAAAAACGGGTAGGATATGGTTATCCATGGTTCGGGTTTTACTCTACCCATATCCATATCCATTTTTTATGATTCAACCCATATCCATATCCATATCCATCGATTTTTACAATTTACTACCCATATTCAAATCCATTGGGTCGGGTAGTGCGGATATTAATTGGGTTGAAAACCCATTGTCATCCCTAAGTACTACTGATATTAAACATCATTTATTCTAAACAAAAGTGAGTTCATAATATATAAGCTTATTTTTCATTTTTCTTTAACTACAATTAATTAAAATTCTAATTTAAAGATATTATATACTAAATATGTAAACGTTTTCAATATCAGTTATGCAACAATTTACAATATTTTGTAAGAGTTTTGATTAAATGCCAAATTAATAATTAAGATATTAATTTTTCATTATTAATATCAAAGTTATTAAAACCGTACCGAGTTTGGTACCGGATTGAGTTCTGGAACGAAACTGTAACTGTACCGGTTAGTACAGGGTACCATTTCGGGTAATTTTTAAATTTATAAAATAGTCCCTATAATTTTTGAAATTTACAAAATAGTCCATTAGTATATTTGATTTTATATATTTTATATAATAAAAAGTTCAAACATATATTTCTAAACTTTTATTAAAATTGCAAATTTTAGTTAATATGCATTATATTTTATTAATGATAACAATTGATTTTATATATTTTAGTTTTACATATACCAATTGCATTTAACTTCTAAAGTTCTAAGTTCTAACAAGATAATTATTTATAATTATAACATAAAATTAAGGAATTTCAAATTTTCGATTGATAACAATAGTTCAAAATCCAAATCCAATGCCAAACACAACTTACAAAACGACATACTTTCGTTTCCAATTTTCAGTTTTTCACAATAAACAACTATACAATACCAGACTACCAGTATACCCATTTTCAAATTCCAAATCACAAATACAAAATTGCAACTTCAAGTCTTCAACAATACACCTTCAGCAGAATTAACTTCAAGTCTTCAACAATCACAAGATAAAACCCTTCGAGCAGCTTCAACTTCAACTAGGTTTCAACAGAATCAATCAATAGTTCAACACCGTCAGGTCAGCACAATAGCATACCCAATTTCAACTTCAATTTTCAACTCAACACCAGCAGAAACACAACCAATTTAGAAACACAAGCAATCCCAATACGGCAATACCATCAACATTCAACAATAACAATCACAAATCCATGATCCAACTTTCAGAAATCTATCATCCAACACAATAAAAAATTAAATCAAGTAGGAAAATAAATGACAGAAAAACACACACCCAAAAAACCCTTCGGTGGTGCGATTGCGGTATGCGGTGGTTCGGCGGGGCGGCGGCGCGGTGTGCGGTGGTGCCTGGTGTTGTGTGCGGTGGTGCGGTGGACCTCAGCTGCGACGGTGACGACTGTAGCAGGTGGTGGTGTCTTCGGGCGGCGTGGAGGAAGGTTGAAGATAAGCTGATGAAGACGGCGAGGCGAGCGCAAGACCACAACAGAGGAGGAGAGGAGGGGCCCAGGGAGGACGTGGCTGAGGCGGCATCGACGGTGAGAGTGAGAGAGAGAGACGGTGATAGCGGCGCACGACAAAGAGAAGAGAGACGAGAGATATATTATATATTTAATAAATTAGATAGAAAAATATTGTTCTCCTAATAAAAATGCTTGTATTTTGTGAATTTTTTAATTTTCAAATTTTATATAATTAACATAATTAATAAATTTAAAATCAATTAAATCTTTTAGAACATTATACATTTTGATTTGTATTATTATTATGATATTATTATTAGATAATTTAAACAATTCAAATAATTTTAGTTAGAGCCAATTTCTTTTCAATCCAACTTTGTTTATTCACAAATTTGGAGTAGAAATAAAGAAATGAAAAAGGTTATTAATTCACTCTTAAAATTTTTATAAATATTTGAATAATTCTTCAAAATTTTAACACGAATTTTTTATTAATGTCTTTTCGCAAAATTGCCTTTATTTAAATTCAAACATATTAATAATTGTTAATAAAATATATGAATTGTTCTTTGTATAAATAACCTACTCGAAACTAAATTATCCAGGGGTTGAATAAGGGTTGTATCATAAGAAAATTTTAGGAGCCAATTTGTTCATCTTACTAAAAAAATTATCATTCTAACATTAATTTGTGTTACTAAATTCTACTTAAATAAGAATTATGTGAAATAGATCCTATTATAAAAAGCAACGTTTTAAAAATCTGGACCAAAAATTAAACTGGTAAAAAAAGTTTAAAATTTAAGATTTCAAGATTTATTAAACCGATATAAAATCAGTTGAAATTTAACAAAATTAAAGAATTTGGTATATGAACAAAAAAGTTACTATTTATTGAAAAATTTAATTAATAAATTAATCAAATTTTAATAATAATAGTTATTAAATAAATTGAAATTAAACAATTCAAAATTTTTAGGCTAGACAAACTAAACCAATTGAATTTTTTAATTAAGAGTTATAAACTTGTCTACGTTTCTACAAAAATTTTTGAGGTACATACCTACTTTTTTCTAATAAGAACCAAAATAATTATATCATTAAAGTATAAAATCACAATTAAAACAGATGTCAGCGCAGTTACATCGAAGATAGTAAAAAGAGTCTAGAAATAGACAAATAGTAATATGGATTAAAAAAATGTCAACGTATGTTCCCGAAAATGAAAAATTATGTGCCGCTTTTTCTAAACATTTCATGACTGCAATTTCCAAATGTTCATCAAACAAAAACAAGTTCGTCCTGTTGGGCAGCCCAAATGTGCTCAAAGATGATAAAGGACTTTTGAGGTATATTTTGGTATAGCCCTTTGACAGGCTTCGTCGGAATTGGCCACTATATTATGGGGAAATAAAATCTTTCAAAGAAACTCTGATTATCATTTGATAAAATATAGTTTGCCGACATATGCCCCCACTAAAATTGAAAACATCTTTCCTGACAACAACCTGCTACATTCTAAGAGGTCTTCAAGGTAAGAAATGTGACCATCCCCCATTTCATAAGCAATAGAGAAAAGATACCAGCAAATTAAATAAGTGATACGGTCACAGAGGTAGTTCACCACTATCTGCAATCACGACCTTGCTCTTAGGGGTGCCGCTCTGCCTTCCTTCTGCTTCCATTTTGTAGACGACATCCATTCCGGAGAGAACCTTGCCAAATACGACATGTCTGCCGTCCAACCTGCATTTGATTTTAGATTTTTGAGTGACAAAACAAGGCACCTGCAATCTAAAGCATTATCTGTTGTTAAGGAGTATTAACAACAAGAACATGTAATTACCAGCTAGTTGTAACAGTTGTGATGAAAAATTGTGAACCGTTAGTGTCTGCACCAGCATTTGCCATCGATAGAAACCCTGAGTTAAACATATCAACAATTTGTCATAGCATACTTTGAATGAGCCATCTATTACATTTGCAGAAGAACTTGATTTATACTAAGAATTGTAGGTAACTCAATCCTACCAGGTCCAGTATGCTTCAACTTGAAATTCTCATCAGCAAATTTCTCCCCATAAATTGATTCTCCACCTCTTCCATCACCAAGCGTGAAATCACCTCCTTGGATCATGAAGCTGGGTATGATTCTGTGGAATGAGCTTCCCTTGTAATGAAGAGGTTTGCCACTCTTTCCAACACCTTTTTCGCCTGCAATAGTAAAAAATCACGAAATCAATAAACCACTGAATATACCAAAGAATTCTTTCTTCCAAATCCAGCACAAAGGTTTAAAAGCAGTTGCAATTTCTCTAACTTTCAAGATCAGCGGCACAGCGTTACAAGTAAAAGAGATTAAGAAAATTAAAAGTGTACCTGTACACAATGCTCGGAAATTTTCTGCAAAATAACGAATGAACAATGAGTCATCAGCAATGTCAGCAAACTTCAGCAAACGCAACATAATAGTGAAAACCTAATAAGCACTAGCATACCAGCGGTTTTAGGGACCGTTTTCCCAAAGAGTCCCATAACGATTCGACCTGGAGAACGATGTCGAGAAAGGTCTTTCTTTCAGCAAGAATATTTGGCAGTAACAAAATTTGAAACAAACAGAAGATAGCTATAAAAAAAGTAGCAGCAGAACAGAAGCTACTACTAAGTCATTCAATCTTGTTCAATTCAATTGAATATTGTTGACAGATGACATAATGAGGATCAATGCTATTGCATGATTCAATAAAATACTAGAAGTTACCAGCCGATTTTCCATCAATCTCAACGTCAAAGTAAACTTTGTGAGTGATCTCTTTCAAGTCTTCCTTAGACTTCTTTGCCTGAAAACCGAATCATATAAATCCATCTCAAGCTTTTAAATTCACCCACACAGTCATAAAATCAAGAATCACGGTCAAGAAAAATAACAATACAAAGGCAAATCGGGAAGGCAGATCGGGTTCAATATACTTACCTGAGTAAGAGTTAGGGTTCCGACGACGAGTAGAGTGACGATTAGTAGAGTAAACCTGGATCTCGCCATTCTCGCTTCACCTAGGTTTGGAGATAAATTGAAGATTAATATGCAGCAAGGTATATTTTATAAGCGGATAACAATCCAATGATATTCTGCCACGTTCCACTTAAATGTCGTGGCCTAACTTTATTGGTTAACTACACGTGGGAGAATTGAGATTTGGTGATGGCCATTTTGTCCTTTTACACTGCATATGGATGTTGTCTCCTCTGCATTGAGGCAGAACTAAACAAAAATTTGGAGGCAGAATAGAACAAAAATTAGAAACAGTTAGGTATTTGATTATGATGGACAAAACAGATAAAACTAATAATAAAAAACAATAATAAGTACAAAATTTATAATAATAATAAATAATAATAATAATAATCAAAACAAAATTTATAATAATAATAATAATAATAATAATAATCAATAAAAAATTTATAATAATAATAATAATAATCAAAACAAAATTTATAATAAATAATAATAATAATAATAATCAATACAAAATTTATAATAATAATAATAAAAATCAAAACAAAATTTATAATAATAATAATAATAATAATAATAATAACAATAATAATAATAACAATGATAATAATAATAATAATAATAATGATAATAATAATAATAATAATAACAACAACAACAACAACAATAACAACAACAACAACAACAACAATGCAAAGGTTGTGTGAGGTACTAAAAAGAGCTATGTGCTCGCAACACATTTGGAGACAGGGACAAAAGCTTTTGTTCCTTCGATTTTTGTCATTCGATTTTCGAAGGAACAAAAAGTTTTGTTTCTGTCATCCGGGGACGGAGGACAAAAGTCTGCGGACAGCAACCAAACATAGAGGGGGGACAGGATTTTTTTGTTTTGTCTTCTGTCCCCCCTAACAGATACAACAACCATACATTGCGTTAAAGATCGAATCGAAAAGAAAATGTCGTTTTCAGTCCGTATTAAATCACTATATAATAAATAAAAGATAAAAAATAAAAACTATATGAATAAGTAAAAATATAATAGAAAATTAAATAATTTATTAAAATAAAATGCACTAATAATAATTAAAGATTCGTAAAAATTAAATTATATAGAAAAGACTCTTAACTTTATTCTAACTTTTTAAAATTTCTTTTAACCATATTATTTTATAGTTTAAATATTATTTTTAACATATTCTTAAATTATTTAAAGCAAAATTACTTATATATACTAATTAATAATTAAATTTATTAAACAAATTCACAATAAAAATACTAATTAGTTTTTAACAAATATTATTTAAAATTTTTCAATTAAAATATAAGAAAATAACTAAAGAACCTAAATTTTGAGAAATATAATTTATTAGTAAGATTAAATAAATTTAGTTTTTTTAAGGATAAAAATAGTAATTCATTTTTTAATAATAATAATTTAAAACATAATTTTAAATTAAAATGTAAAGATATAAATAAGAATATAAATTTTGAAAAATATAATTTATTAATTAGAATGTGTAAGAATTGAAAAAGAAAAAAATTTGATTGAGAATTCAAAAAATTCATGATTCCTACAACTTGGTCACTACTTCACCGTAGGCTAATAAAAATAAGTTTGGTTAGTAGTGAATACTATATTTGAATCATACTACCGTCAAGTCATTTCCATATCCATGTTAGGAGCTAATTCTCTAGATTGTAAGGTACTATGGATTAAAGCTCGAGCTTTAAGAGTTAGTCATGATGCAAAAAAAATTAGACATTTGTCTTCTTTTTTTCTAGCATCAGGTGTAAGAATCCCTTCTTATTAGATAGAAATACTACCACATTTAACATCCTTGCTATTATCCTAACCACGACAAAAGGAACTTCCAATACCAATTTCGTAGTTTAGTCTTTATCTTCTATCTTTCTCTTGTTGATACTCTTCAAGCAAAGTTTTCATTTGTTATTTCATGTTATGACTTACTTTCTTATGAGGTTCTGCATCACCTTTTATCCTAGTTAAATGCTTTTTTAATCTTGTGATTCTTCCACCTTTCAAATAATTATTACAATATAAACAAATATTATGGTTCTTCATTTTAAGAACCAATCCAGCATGAGCACAAACTGGATTATCAAATCTTTATAAAACAGTTAAATTATCATGATTAATTGAACTTCTTTTCATTTATTTATAAAAATAAATAAACTTAATAACTTTATATCAAAATAAAGTTGTATAAAATAACATGAAGAAACAGAGGAACAATAGTTTCTCAACAATCATAAGATATACACAACTATAACTTAATTTGTATAATTAAATAATACAACCATAAAGTTATAAATATAACTCAATTTATATGATTATATAATTCAACCATAAATTCACAACTATAACTCATTTTATATGATCACATAATCCAACCATAAATTCATAACTATAACTCATTTTGTATAATTACATAACTCAAACATAAACTCATAACTATAACTCATTTTTTATGATTACATAATTCAACCATAAAGTCAAAACTATAAATTTTTTTGCATGATTACATAATTCAACCATAAACACAACTATAACCCATTTTGTATGATTACATAATTCAACTATAAATTCACAATTATAACCTATTTTGTGCAATTACATAACTCAAATATAAACTTACTGTTGGACCCTGAACTTTTCTTGGAAGATTAGAACTAATAAATGAGAAATTTTGGTGATTAGTCACGAGTAAAGAACAAATGAATGAAAGTTTTTGAACCAATAAATGATAGACAAGAGTAAAGTAAGGAATAAGAAATGTGGATAGATTCATGATTTGCTATGGTATTTACGGTGGACAAGAGATTTTGAAATAGGAAGAAGTAAGGTGAAAGTTAGCAGTAAAATGAAAGCGAAAATAAAGTTGAATATGTGTAGTAAGTTGATGAAGGATATGTCATATGCAGGGACGGAGCCATGGCCCCCCCTTTCAAATATATATTTTTTAAAATTACTTATATAATCAAAAATTTTAAAATTACAAATATAAGTGGCCCCCCCTTTAAAAAAAATCCCTACCTTTAAAAATCTCGGCCCCCCTTAAAGTTGAGTCTGGCTATATCAGCTTGATGATGTTTTCACTAAATCCTTAGGTAATAATTTCACTTCTTGGTTGGCAAGTTGGGATTCAAAAATGTCATGCTCCAACTTCAAGGAACGTATTAGAAATTAACCTCAATTTTCTTCTAAAATCTTGTTATAATAAATTATTTGATTTATTTGTATTATTCATATTTTAATTATATTATTTTCAAGTATGTCTCTTTCCATGTTTATTCCTTCAGTAATAGGAATAATGACGCCTTTTGAAAATTTTAAGTACTTCATGCCAAATAAAATTTAGTAGTTGCTATTGATGCAAATTGATTAGAGGTTTCGAACTTTCAAACCTTCTTATTAATTTACAAGACCCAATAGGAGGTTTCCATATAGTGACGAGGTTTGCTTATCCACTACAAATGGTAGGCATAATAAGAGCGGTCGTGATAGTTAATTGTGCCATGTGACGCGTAACATTTAAGTAACAAATATTAAATCAATAATTAATAATACACATACAAATTAAACATTCATTTTTTTTTAAATTTCTAGGATGGTTTCATACTAAAATTTGCGGCATAGTATGAGATTTAAAATTATCAATCACAACAATTTAATGAAATCAATGAAGTTTATAAAATCTTAGAATCTTTAATTAAATGTTATGAAAAGTTATTTAAAATTGTATACAAAAAACAGAAAAAGTATTATAAAAGATGATATAACTATCTATGATTTTTTGTTAATAACAATGATTTAATTCCCATCAAAGAAAGATTAGACATTGCAACCAATAGGGACATTCATTAATATTTACATAGAAAGCTGGTGTTAAATATTTATTAGTGTTTTGTGCTCTTAATTCTGTCTGCAACGTAAGATTATTAAGAATATAAAATTGTAATTAATTTAAGTTTTTTGTTATAATTTTTAAATTTTATAATAAGTGGTATGGTATATAAAAATTTTGAGAATTATAATTTTTTTATTTAAAGATTTTATTATTGATGTTCGTAAAATTATATAATACAAATATTGACAAAAATAATTAATTATAAAGAATTAAATAAAGTACTACAGGTGATGCTTATAAATTAAAGACTTTCTTTTCCAGCACACGAACATATAACAGCAACGTACATTCGCACCACAAACTTTTTAATTCTGTTTATTCCGAACATCGAACAGCCAGCAGGATATCCCAAATTGTAAAACCAAAAGAAACACACCAAAAACTAAAAGAGCTCGGCTGTAAAACCAAAAGAAACACACCAAAAATTAAAAGAACTCGGTCTTATTCCTAAGTTGATCGAGTTTCAACACGTACACGAGATTGGCAAAGCATCAATGAGCAGAAGTCACTTGTGGCAGTGCTGGCCACCATGATCGCCACCTATGTAAGTAGGAGGATTCGGGACAGAACACTGGATAGGACCTTTCTCGATTGTAGAATATGACGCTACGTCATTTTCAGCCTCTGGCTGATTCTGTCCTGTCATCAAACCCCTAGAAGCAACAATTAGTTTGGTTCCAAGAACCAAATACATGAGCACTATCGTCATTACTGTTTTCTCGCAACCTCTTCTTGCAAATTTCACCATTGTTATTCCACAAGTAGCAAGCCTTTGCTGTAATATGAATACAAAGGACGTCACAAACCTACATATAAATCTGCGGGGCTTTCTTTTATACAACCACGGCCTATACTTGGTTCTCCTTTTATAGAGCGTCACAAGAGTTTCCAAGCTCAATCAATATTAATATTTCTTGCTTTGAAATTTTTTATTACGGTGTGGTGACATCAAAAGCAGCTAGTGAATACGCTGGTCAAGAAAGTAACGCGTGACCTTTTTAGCTAATGACTGCCTACTCAAATACCATATTAGCTCATGATGCTAACCTTATCGACTAATACTGACCTTGGATACCAATAAAATCTATAATTTTTCAACCTTTAAGATTAAAATTGAAAATAGCAAATATTTAAACCTAACTTACCTCAATAACTCAACGTACCCTCTTCGTGCATCTTCCCATTAAGCTGCCTTCCAACTCTCCCCGCTCTCACTCTCCATCCAGACCACGACCACTCCTGCTTGCCATCCAGTCAATGCCTCCATTTGATTTGATAAGGCTTCTGAAGGGAATTAGGGATATTTAATAAGCAAGTGAACAAATTTAGTGTAATTAGTGATTATTGGTTTGGTTTAAGTCATTAAGTGGAATTAGAGTATTAGACATTAGGGAAAGGAGAATCAATTGTCTTCGACTTTATCTCTTAGTATTAAACTACACTTTTAGTAATTAATTTAGTTGATTTCCTCATCATAATTAAATTAGCAATCCCTCGTTGTGGCCAAAAAATTAGGCTTTAAATTGTAATTTGGATTTTGAATTTGAAATATTTTTATGGTTATAAAATAAATTATTGGTTGAAAATTGAGATAGTTGAATCATTTTAGAATAAATTATTGATTGAGATTTGAGATAATTGTATTTCTAGAATACATTATTAGTTGAGATTTGATTATTTGATTATGGAATAAAATTTAATACATGATTTGATTCCATATAAATTATAGTTATATGCAATTATGCATTGCCAAAGAAAAATATGAGATACATGAAATTGATGTATGCTTTTAATGTATTTATAGATAACTTTTTTCATGTTTACTCATAATATATTATGAATATAGTAATAGCATTTACTAATTCTAATGCATTAGTTATGTGAATTTTATTTTTTAAATATTTTATATGGTCAATTTTATAACTTGTAACAGCCCAGACCACCCGCCCACAGATATTGCTCGATTTGGGTTGCCCCTTGAGCCAAACCCCTCACGGTTTTGCTCTTCTTCTACCAGGGAAGAGACCACTTGCCCACAGATATTGTCTACTTTGGGTTGCCCCTCGGGTTAAACCCCTCATGGTTTTGCTTTTTTCCCACCAGGGAAGCGTCTTCTTTGGTGAGAGAAGAGCAAAACCGTGAGGGGTTTAGCCCGAGGGGCAACCCAAAGCGAACAATATCTATGGGCGGGTGATTTGGGCTGTTACAAATAGTATCAGAGCCAGTTCCCGATCTGATGTGCCAGCGTAGGACGCTGGATTCTAAAGAGCGCTTGGCTCTAAGAGGGGGTAGATGATGAGATCCCACATCGGCTGGAGAGAGGAACAAAGTATGCCTTATAGGGTATGGATACCTCTCCCCCAAAGACGTGTTTTCCAAAGAGGGGGAAAAGCAAAATTGTCAGGGGTTTGGCCCAAGGGACAACCCAAAGCAGAAAATATCTATAGGCAGGTGGTCTGGGCTGTTACAAATGGTATCAGAGTTGGTTTCAGAAACGTTGTGCTAGCGTAGGATGCTGGGCCCTAAGGGGGGTGGATTGTAAGATACCACATCTGTTAGAGAGGATAACAAAGTACGCCTTATAAGGGTATGAATACCTCTCCCCCCAAGACGCCATTTCCCAAGGGTGGGAAGAGCAAAACCGTGAGGGGTTTGGCCCGAAGGGCAACTGAAAGAGGACATTATCTGTGGGCAGGTGGTCTGAGCTGTTACAAGTGGTATTAGACCCGGTTCTCGACCCAATATGCCAGCGTAGGACGTTGGGCCCTAGGATGTGGAGGATGGTGAGATCCCACATTGGATAGAAAGGGGAACGAAGTATGCCTTATAAGGGTATGGATAACTCTCCCCCAAAGATGCGTCTTTCTTAGTGGAGGAAAAGCAAAACTGTGAGGGGTTTGGCCTGAGGGGCAACCCAAAGCGGACAATATCTATGGGCGGGTGATCTGGGTTGTTATATAAGCAATGAACTAATATACATCCTAAACTTATTATGAGTTTCAACGAGTATAATTGGTTTATTGATCTATTAGAAATTCTCTATAGTTCAAATTAATGTTTTATGTCTTTTGATATAAAGTTATTCAACTTGTGTTTTTCAACACGAATTCTTATTGTAATACTTATGAAGTAATGAATCAATATTATTTATACTATATGTGATTTTTTGATGTAATTACTATTTATTATATAATGTGAATCATAACATTTTAAGTACTTTACATTATTCTTAGTTATATATATATATATGATAATTAAGCAACCATTTTTATTATATTAATTGAGCCTTGGAGCAACTCGTAAAGTTACTCCTTTATGACCATAAGGTCACAGGTTCGAATCACAGAAATATTTTCTTTGTAAAAATTACAAAGGGAAGGCTGCGTACAATGATGACCCTCCCCTGACCCTCTCAAAGCGAGAAGTCTTGTGAACTAGGATACGTTGACTTATTAATTTATAAGTTAAATATGTGAAAAAGTAATATTAATAGAAATAAAGAGAAAGTTATTATTTCAGATTTATATTATTATGATTTTTGGAGACAAACTTGATGTCAAATAAAAAATAATATAGCATAATATATTAAGGGGCTATATTGTAATTTTAAAAAATATAAGATTATTTTCTAATTTAAAAAACTACCCAAAACGATACCCGATATTGACTGGTATCAATACTATATCATACGATGACCAAATTTGGTAGTGGTATCCGTATGGTATTCATAGCATTGTTCATGACTTTTTAGCTCTCTTACCATTATACATTTCTGTTGAGAATATGGGTGTCTCTAATCCTCCTCTTTCTTTGATTTTGATTTTTATACCATAATATTTTATATAGTCCACTAATACTGAAGTAATGATCATATTTATTGTTAAGGGTAAGCGACTAGGTTTATATTAAGTCTATATCTATATATATACTTATGTATTTAATCTCACCTTTTTCTTAGCTTTTGGGATTATTATTCAACATTATTTTATAAGAAAGGGTGGTACTGAGAAATTGCAAAATTATCTACATCTTCATTATGTCTACGAGCCCTTTAAGGATTCTGTTCTCTTTTTTCATAATAGTAATTTTATTATTGGCTCATTGTTGCTCATGGTATTTCCCTCACACTGAGGGTTTTTCATGTAAATTTATTGTGTCTTTCATTATTGTATTTGCTCTTTACTTCTCTTATTTTCATGAATTGATCTTGTTCTTTCTGCAACTCGTTAAAAATCCTAAATTCTTCCATTACACGCTAAATATACTAACAAGTGGTATCAAAGCATGTTATTCAATCCAGAATTCAATATGCCAACCTTTACAATTTTTTATCAAGAAGTTTGATGGGAAAAATTTGTTTTTCCATCTAGGGAGTTTAGATGAAGGTCATTATCACCTAAAAAAGATTGAAAAGTGCTTTGATAGGAAAATATAAAAAGTTAAACACCATGACCAACAAACAATGGGAGGAGTTAGATAAAAAAGCCACTCTCTGCCACACAAATTTACTTATCTAAGGAGGTTCTTTCTAAAGTGGTGAATAAAAAAAACATTGCAAGCATGTGGCTAAAATTAAAGTATTTGTGCATGACTAAGAACCTCTTAAAAAAGCTTCATCACAAAGAGCGTTTATATCCAATTAGTATGGCTTAAGGTACTCCCATTTAATATCATCTTGATATGTTTAATTCTATTATCATAGACCTTAACATATTGATGTGAAAGTTAAAGATGAGGAAAAAGTTGTTTTGTTGGCAGTCTCACTTTTTGGTTCTTATAATTACTTGAAAGAAATCATATTATATAGAACTTATGACACCTTATCTTATGAAGATATTAATCTAACTTACTATCCAAGGAAAAATTTGATCTTAAACTTCATTCCAAGGATAAAGCTGAGGGTTTTCCTATGAGATGGAGATCCTAAAAAAAGGGTGGTAGTAGTAGTAATTCAAAGAAATCTAGATCCAAATCTAGAGAACATAAATCCAACAAAATTGTTGTAACTGTAAGAAGTTTGGAGATGAAATTTTTAAATGTTACAAGTTGAAAAATAAGCAAGAGAATGTGGAGAAAAAGAAACAAACCCAAAAATCTGTTAAAGCTAGTGTTGTTGAGACTGATTCTAAAGGTAATGCTATATTAGTTATTACTTCCCATAATAAAAGGAGTAACATTGAATGGATTTTTTAATTATAGATGCACTTTTCATGTGTGTCCTCGTAGGGACTAGTTTATCGCTTTTGAACTTGTTGATACTGGTGTTGTCTTAATGGGAAATGATGCATAGTGCAAGTTAAGTGGCATTGCTATTATGCAAATCAAGGTTTGTGATGATGTGGTCAGGGCTTTGTCCAATGTTTGCTATGGTCCTGACTTGAAACAAACCTTGATTCTTTGGGCACCTTTGAAAGTTGGCGCCCGAAATTTTTTCATTGAAGTTAAGCATGATTTAAATAATTTTTGAGGTTCTAATAGATTAACTATTTTGGAGTTATTTAATTATGTCAAAGTTAGTAGGATTTATTGCATGGGTTAATGGAATTAAAGTGTTAAGATTATAAGAATGTTCAAGGGTATTTTAGGCAAGTCACTTAAGGATAAAAGATACAAGGCATATAAGGAAGGGTAAAATGGACATTGTGCACTCATTAAGGTAGAAATGGAAGAAGAAATGTTGTCTTGTTCTTTTAAGAGGGGAAAAACGTGATTTGAGGGATAGAAAGAAGAGAGATACGAAGATAAGAAAAAAGAGAGAGATTTCGATGGTTTGAGAGGAAAGAAGAGAGTTAAGCTAGGGTTTCTTCATTTCTTAGCTTTCTAGAGAGATTTTGAGATTGTTCAATAAGAGAAAAAGAAAGAGGAAGAGGAGTTTTTATTTGAGCCAAAGATCTCTTCATTTGGTGAAGATTGAAGGAAATCAAGAAAGGCAAGAGGAATAAAAGGAGAGGCATTTTAAGCAAGGAAATCAAGGTGGGTACGTGTTTATAATAGAGTAAATAAGCCACTAATGTTTTCTTTGAATCAAGAAAGTTTAATGATTTCAATTGCATCATAAGTGTTGCATTTATTGCTTCTTGAATGAATTGAGAAATTGCCATATGTTTGTTATATGAATTGTGTGATGATTTATGAAAAGACTTTGAAAATGATTCTTTTTGGAAAAGATACATGTTTATGAAAAGATACATGTTTATGAAATCAGGTTTTCGGAAATAGTTTTCAAAATATCTCATGTTTATGAAAAATCAAGTTTCGGAAAAGTGTCATTTTGGGCAATATGTTTACAAGATGTGAATTACATGTTATGTGGGTTTGGTGTAGCCCATTCAAGTATGTCACGTGCATGTTGACAAAGTTAAAGGCTTCTCCTAGCTGCCCGCTAGTGGCATGAAGTTCCTTCATGGACTCCCTCATGTTTACGTCTACGCAAAACCACTATGTTGGTTTGCAATAGTACGCCAAGTTTACAACTACACAGGAACATCATGTGAAAATGTTTAGTTCGTCATATTTATGGATCTACTCAAACCATTCTGATGTGCTTATGTTATGTTAACAAATTTGACGCATTCATGTTTCGTAATTTGTGAATTTTGGTTGAGAATTTCAGAACAATACGTTTTATAAGTTCAATTAGAACTTTGTATTGACAAATGAACATTTCAAAGGTTTTGCTTATTTTTCCGTTATAAACTGTTATCTACGAGCTTTTAAGCTCACCCCCTTTTCGTCCCTTTTTCTGGTGAAGAGAATAAGATCGAGTAACCAAGAGTCAAGGCATTATTCCACTTTTGCAATGTTTTTGTAATTTAAGTTAGATTTTGTAAAAGCAAGGCTTTAGATGTATTTTGAGAATTATTGGGTTTTGTACCTTATGTATTTTGGATTTTGATACCAATGATGTAATGTGGCTTGGAATGCCATTAAAATTTTCCAAACTCTTATTTTTGTTGTTAATGAAATATGGATTGTGTATGGATGATGATGATGATTTTGATCATGAATTGTTGATATATAAATATATACATAAGTGAGATGTTATGGAAAAGAAAAGAGGAATTTTGAACGATGAGATGTAGTTGAATGGATAAGGATAATGTTGCATTAGAGGAAGTGAATTTAGGAAAATTTAAAGAATGAAATTTTGGGATATCGTAGTTGAGAGATATGACCATTTAAGGATGAGTCATTTGAGTTGAGATTCGGGAGTATAATATAACCAAATTGGTAACTAAATGTTTAAGGAGTAATATCGCATTAGAAGAAGTGAATTTGGAAAGAGTATGAGTGAAAGTGATGTTAGAATGAATGTAAGAAACATTGGAGATGCTTTGAAGAGTGTAGTTAGTAAGTTAGAACTTTAGGTGATGTGAGGAAGACCCCTAGTAATCCATCGTCTGATTCAGCTTAATTGAATTCCTTCGTCTGAACCTTTGATTGAATCCCTTAATTTGATTCAACTTTGGCTGAATCCCTTCATCTGAACTTTTGATTGAATCCCTTAGTCTGATTTAGCTTTGGTTGAATCCCTTCATTTGAACCTTTGATTGAATTCCTTAGTCTGATTCATCTTTGGCTAAATTACTTCATCTGAACCTTTGATTGAATCTTTTAGTCTGAATCTTTGATTGAATCTTTTAGTCTGATTCAGCTTTGACTGAATCACTTCGTCTAATTCAGCTTTGACTGAATCCCTCCTTCTGAGTCAAAGCTTAGCTTTGACTGCGTCTGAGTCAAAGTTCAGTTTTGACTGAAACCATCATCTGATTCAATTTGACTGAATCCCTGTGTCTAAGTCAAAGCTCAGTTTTGACTGACCCTTTGTCTGGTTCATTTTAGACTGAACCTTCATCTGATTCCTTCTTAGACTGAACCTTCGGCTGGTTCATTTTGGACTAGACCTTCGTCTGGTTCATTTTAGACTAAAATTTCATCTGATTCTTTCTTAGAATGAACCTTCGTCTGGTTCATTTTGGACTGAACCTTCATCTGATCCATGACCCAAGCCCTTCGTCTGAGCCATTTGTGACAAGCCCTTCGTCGGAGCCATTTGTGACAAGCCCTTCGCCTAAGCCATTTGTGACAAGCAGTTCGTCTGAGCCATTTGTGACAAGCCCTTCGTCTGAGCCAGTTATGACAAGCCCTTGCTCCCAGCCATTTGTGACAAGCCCTTGGCCTGAGCCACTTATGACAAGCCCCTCGTCTGAGTCAATTGTGACAAGCCCTTCGGCTAAGCCATTTGTGACAAGCACTTCGTCTGATCCATTTGAGAATAAGACCATGTTTGATTCTCTTGGCAATAACTTTATCATCTGATCTCCAAATGAAGTGATTCTTGAACCAATAAATTCCTAAAATATTTTTCTATCTCTCCATAAAATTGGTAGCCTTTGATGTTGATTCAAAAAATATTGATGGAAAGAAAGTAAGGGTTTCGGTAGGAAGAGTATGACTAAGTTATGAACATACTTTGGTTTTTAAATCACATCTCAATTGGTAGAGCTCCGAATGAGATTACTTTTATTTCTAAATAAAATAGAGACATGGAGCTACAAATTATATGAAGAAATGGAATTTTAATTCAGTCTCTAAGACTTTCAATTTCTGGATGGAAGTTGAGTATAATGTCCTATTTCAGTTTAATAATAGTCTGAAAATGTTTGTGCTATAACTTTCAGACTACTCAACCAAATTGAATGATTTTGGTGTCATTAGAAACTTATGACAATGGGGAACAAATGTTCTGAAGAAGTTAAATTGAAATTTTAGTTTGAAGTGTCCCAAAATCTGTTTTGAAATAGGAGAAATGAGTTTAATGAGGGTTTATTGAAAAAAAATCTAGAGGAAAATGCACTCCTGTTTTATGACTCCGAAAATATGGAGTAATGAAAATCATGGTTTATGACTCTGCAAGAGTTGGGCTCCAGAATCGGGGTCCAACAGTTGTGGTATTAGAGCATAAAGATGAATCGATGATTGTTATAAGATTTCACTGAAATAACCCTTCAGGGTAATATGCCCACGTTTCATGATTCTGAATATTGGGCTCCAAAAGTGGGGCCCAACATTGAATCTCTTCAGTAAATGTATACAATTGAAGGTGGAGTTTTTAAGGTTTAGAAAGGTTCTCTCATTATTATGAAAGCTAACCATTCCATTAGTTTTTATGTCTTGCAAGGTTCAATTATGACAGGTTCTACAATTATTTCCTCTCCTATGCCTAATTCTAATGTCGCTAAATTATGGCATAAGCACTTAGGCTATATGAGCAAGAAAGACATGATACTTCTGAGTAAATATGGTCTTCCTAGAGATCAAGGCATTATTAAGTTGGAGTTTTATGCACATTGTGTTTTTGGGAAACAAAAAAGAGTTGGTTCTCTACTACAACTTACCATACTAAAGATATTATTGAGTATTTACATTCTGACCTATGGGGACCTTATAAAGTTTCTTCTTTGGGAGGAAAAAGATAGTTCATATCTATTATTGATGATTTTTCCCATAAAGTTTGGGTCTATTTCTTGAGGTATAAAAATGAATCCCTTTCTATATTTAAAAGGTCAAAAAATCTTGTTGAGAACCAAATAGGGAAAAAGGTTAAGAAGCTTAGAACAAACAATGGATTAGGTATCTATGATAATGACTTCACTCATTTATGCTCAAATCATGGTATAGCCAAACATAAGACATTTGTTGGAAAACCTCAATAGAATAGTGTTGTAGAATGGATGAATGTGACCCTTCTAGAGAGAGCTTGTTATATCCTCTCCAATGCTAACTTATGGCATCGAGTAACTTTAAGGCTAAGGCAGTCTCTACTGCATGTTATTTGGTCAATCGATCTCTACACTCTTCTCTTAACTTCAAAATCCCAAAAGAAGTATGATCAGGTAATTATGTTGACTATTATATTTTGAGAATTTTTGGACGTCCTACATATACACATGTGAATAATGGCAAGCTTGCACCTAAAGTTAAAAAGTGCATATTTCTTGTTTATGAATTTGAGTCTAAGGGATACTGATTGTGCTGTTCTAATTTTAAGTTTGGCAAAGTAATTCTTAGTAAGTATGTTACTTTCTATAAGGACGCTTTACCTTCTCCTAGAAATGATTATGTTGTTCTTCTAAGTGACTCGAAAACTACCTGTGAGAGGTAAAATTGAAGTTAAGGTATGTTTTTCCTTCAAACATTGATGTCCCTTCTTCCTCTAATACTTAACCATGGGAACAACATGATGATGGCTCTAGTACCACAACTCTTGTTGAGAAACAATGGAATTATTTTATTGTTCATGATAGACTAAGACAAATTAAAAAGCTTGCAAGATATGTTATTGGTGATGATGATTTGGTTGCTTATGTATTATCAATTGCATAGGACGTTGGTGAAGGTGTGGAACCTTCTTGTTATTCTAAAGTCATCTCCTATGCTGATTCATTTAAACGGTTAGATTTGATGAATGAAAAATTAAGATCTTTATAAAATAGTATATAGGACTTGACGGAGCTTCTAAAAGGCAAATGAGCTTTCAGTTACAAATAGATCTAGAAAAAGAAGGATGGTATTTGTGTGATTGAATATGCAAGGTGGAAGGGACACTTGGTAGTCAAAGGTTTTGACCAAAAAGAAGGTACTTACTTTAGTGAAACCTTTCTCCAGTTATATGACAAAGCTCTATTTGTATGCTACTTGCATTTGTTTCTATTTTTGAGTTGAAACTTAAGCAACTTGATATGGAAGCTACTTTTCTTCATAGGTAGCTTGATGAAGTACTTTACATGAAGTAGCCCGAGGGATTTGTAGTTCTTGATAAGGAGAACTATGTTTACCATTTGTAAGTCTCTTTAAATCCTTAAGTAAGCTCTTAAAGAGTGGTACAATAAATTTAATGGTTTTACACTTGGGCAAGGCTTTTTTGGAAGCCAATATGATAGTTGTGTTTATTTCAATAATATGCAGATGAGTATTTTGTTTACTTATTGTTATGTGCTGAAGACATACTTATTGCATCTTATTAGAAGTCTTTGAACAATAGTTTGAAAGTTCAAATCAGTTAAGAGTTTGACATGAAAGTCCTTGGTGTAACTAAGAAGATACATAGGATGGAAATTCATAAGGATCGTTATGTGGGTAATTATTTCTTTACAAAAAGAAATATATTAATAAGATGCTTGAAAGTTTTAATATGCTTGACTGTAAAGCAGTTTCTATACCTCTTACTACACATTTCAAACTATCTTCTGATTTATTCTCAATAATGGAGGAAGAAATAAAATACATTTCCAACGTTCCGTTTTCTAGTGTTATTGGAAGTTTAATATATACAATGGTATGCACTAGGCGTTATTTATCATGAACATGGTGAGTTGGTGTACACGCAATCATATTAAAGAGTATTGGAATAATGTTAAATGGATCCTTCAGTATTTAAATGGTACTTCTAACTTAGGTTTAGTGTTTGATGGTTACAAGGCTACATCCAATGATATAGTTGGTTTTGTAGATGCTGATTATGTTGGGAATTTTAACATATGCAAGTCTTTTTCTAGTTATCTTTTCACTCTTAGTAGTGGTGCTATTAGTTAAAAAACATCCCTCTAATCCACTACTGCTTGATATTTTACAAAAGCAGAGTATATTGCAGGCCCAAAGGTGTGAAAAAGGCAATTTGGCTGTGGGGTTTTATCATTAAGTTTAATGTTAAGCAAGGACTTACTATTATGTACTGTGATAGTCAAAGTGTTATCCACTTGACCGAGAATGACATGTATCATTCCAAGACCAAGAATATTGATGTCAAACATCACTTTATTAGAAATACTATTATTGTAAGAAAAGTTGTAGTAAAGAAGATTCACACTTTAAAGAATCCTATAGATATGCTTACCAAACCTCTTCCTATTACCAGGTTCCAATATTGTTTAGACTTAATTAGAGTTTATAGCACTTAATTTCCCTTCGAGGCTTTATGGCGATGGCGAGTTTTGTCGAATTTGATCCAAGGTGGAGATTTTTTATCATATTGGTGTCTCAAATTCTCCTCTGTCCTTTGATTTTTGATGGCATTTTACAATATTTAATATGGTCCGCTAATGTTTGGGTAATGACCATATTTGCTATTAGGGTTGTATGTGAAGTAAATCAAGCGTTAATATAGACTTTACGTTTAATATACAAAATGCACAAGAAGGAGGGGTTGAATTGTGTATCCTTTTTCTTGAATACAAACCCCTTTTAAATTTCTTTGAAAACTTGCTTTTTCACAACTATTGAGTAAAAATCACAATTTTTTGCAATTAACTTCTGAGTACTTGTATAAAAACAATAGAAATTAAAAGTCGAGAGTTAGAGAGTAGAAGTCGACACAGTAGTTTTATCTTGGTTCACCTCAAACCGTGGGCTACGTCCAGTCCTCAGAATCCTTTCTGAAATTTCACTAATCTTCTAAAAAATACAAGTATTCTTTTCTCAGAGCCTCTTCAGGTCTCTTACAGCAAGTATTGTTTTTCTCACTTAGCCTCTTAAGGCTCTCTTACAGCAAGTATTGTTTTTCTCACTTAGCCTCTTCAGGCTCTCAGCTTTTCTTCTCTCTTTACAGAAAGATATTGCGAGCTTCGTTAAAAAAAATGATAGCTCTAGTGTTTCGCACAACAAATATTTAAGATCGCTATCTCAAATTGCTAAGCATTAAAATCATTAACTTTTTAGAATCTCTAACTTTTTCAGTCTTCGACTCCGACTCGTATTTATAGCCTTTGTCTTCAACTGCTTCATAATAGCTGCTTCTTTCTTCTTGTTTCTTGATCTTTGAAGAAACAGTTATTCAGTTGAGTTCTGTAACTAACTCAAACTGATT
>JAOTBA010000008.1:24298240-24308519 GCA_025629845.1 Erythroxylum squamatum | reverse complement strand
GGATATCTTTTATAGTGTAAAAACTCAAAGTACTTTGCCTGTGTCCCTTATAATTGCCCAAGGTGAGTTTCCTACTAGTAGTTTAGAATGTACTGTTTGTTTGTAGTTTATTTCCAGACAAATGTTTCCTACATTGTGAATGGAGCTAATATTCTAACGTTTTCTGAAGACTCCAAAAAATAGAGCGGGAGTAACCTTAATGCTTGGTTTTACCTTTTCTCTAAGAAACTAAACACATATAAATCCACATATATATACTACTAAAGAACTACTGCTGCACACGCTTTAATAATACTTTCTGATATATCTGGCAGCCAATGATGTTAGATTTTGGGTATAGTTCCAGGGAAACTTGGAAGAACTCTATAATTAGTAACGATTTTGAATCTTGCATAGCCAGAATATGGATTAAAAGTGGGTCCATGTATTATTTCCTTTTCCTTTTCTTGCTTCCCTTTGATTTTATGTTTCGTTAATTTTTTCTCTTGGCATGCAGGTAAAGAAAGCCTTGTTGAATGGATAGAGGATCCTTCACATCCAAATACAACTTTGTCCTGGAATATTATTGAAGGTATTGTTTTTCCTGGAGTACTACAACTCTTTCTTCCTATTATAGACTTAGCTTCGACCTACGGTTCTGATTGCATTATTTCACAGGGAGCGGAGTGATTCAACAAAAAATTTCAAAGTCTTCTGATTATTATATTGCTGTGGGAAATCTGAACAATGAGGAAGTAGAGGTATTTTCTTGACTTTCTATTTCAACATCATACGTAACATCATAGTTGGCTCTACTTGGCTCATTCCAACTCCAAAACATGTTATTAGCCCTTGAGCATACAAATTCATTCAGGTTAATGATCACTGGAAAAAGAACATTCTTTTCAGTCATACCTTAAATTACATGCTGTAGAATGCATAAAATCACATACTTTGTGGGAAAGATTACTGGGAAGTCGTCTCGTACCCTTCACTTGGTAGTTGGTACCATCTCTTCAGTGATCAAGAACACAGGTCAAATTTCACACCCCAGTAGAGCTATTTGTTGGAACCTGATTATGATGATCAGGAAAAAGCTAATGGTATATTTGGATCACTGTAAGTGCAAATGCAGATTTTGTTCTATTGCTGTTCAGCTGTGAGGGAACTCTCTTATAGATTCAACTAATGGTTGATTTGTCACTGTTTTTCAGTCTGCTATTAATCATAAAACCTTTAAATGCCACTTATTTGACTGTCACACATGTTATCTACATTTAGAAATGGTAATATAGCTCAAATTTGTATTTCTGATAGGTACCCCAGTAACTCAACTAGAAGTATCACCAGTTACTAATATCTGGCAGCTTTTCCTCGTCTTTTGAAAGCTAAAAGGAATAAGTTGTTCATGGATTTTTAATGGTGCTTAATCTGGTAAAGAAAATTGACAGATTTGTTCCACATACATAGCATTTATCCAGCAGTTGGTGGATTTACCTTTTCTGGGAAAGCTAATGATCATTATTTCTTCAATAACGCACTCCTTGTGGACAGTTAGGTTTTTGGAAATCTAATGACTTATCTTCAGTTCCCCTGCATTATGCAGGTGGAGTTGACGTTTATGGTGAATGCTTTTGGCTATAACACAACTCAGGCATACTATAGGTGCCCCCTCAACAACAACTTATGCAGTTTAAAGCTGTTTCTTTTGGGGACAAATGCAGCTATTCTAACGTCTCCTGCTCCAGAAGAGGTAAAAAGTTTAACATTTGGAGTGGCTGGGAAATCAGATTACTTGCCAATAATTTGTCCGTGGTAAATACCAAGATGTGTGTAATTTTTGGCAAATCATGAAGAAACACTTTTGACACATTTTAGAACATTTTCCTAGTTTATTGGAGATTTTATGGATCAAAATGTTGTTGATTTTCAAGCATGAGTTTTAACCCTTCTTTCAGGTTGGTACAGATTATGACTGGCAGGTGAAATTGTCTTTTGGACCTAGATGGATCACTTACTTTATTGGATCAGGTGAGCTTTTACTCCAAGATTATTCTTTGTGTCAGGAAAAATAATAAATTCATCCTCATCTGCCACTATTCCTGGATGCAGGCATTATGACTGTCATCTGCTTATTAACCTTCAGATTCTGCAATGTGTTCCAAGATCACAGAGAAAGCAGACAGGTAGGAGAAACAGCAGCTGAACACACTCCATTGCTTTCCCACAAAGACGAAGATAACTCAAGCTGGGGTTCATCCTATGATTCAAACTCACATGATGAGGAGGATGTGGATGAATGGCTTGCCAAAAATTCTCATGAAGGGAAGCAGTTAGCAGAAGGGGAAAACCCTCGTCGTCTGTGCGTTATTTGCTTTGATGCCCCAAGAGACTGTTTCTTTCTTCCATGCGGACATTGTGCCGCCTGTTTTACTTGTGCAACAAGGTTTGTACTGCCACTTCAAATTTTTGCCTACGGCGTCAACCTGCTCTTTCAACATCTAACACTTATTTACTCTGCAGAATTGCAGAAGAAGCTGCTACTTGTCCCATATGTCGCAGGGGTATGAAGAAAGTGCGAAGGATATTTACAGTTTGAGGAGTTTCTTAGAACGTTTTCTTAGTGCGGTAAATCATTGGTTCTTGGCGTGCCAATCAAACTTTTATCTTTCCTCCATACTTTTTTGACGCAAAAAAATTCTAAATTTTCTTTTTCATGTATTGTAAAGCTCTTATTTTGATAAGCTATTACTTGTAAATAACAAATGGGTTAGGAATGTGGCAAAAATCCCATCTCTGTGATGCTTCTTTAATGTTTTTTGGCCGAAGGGATTTGAGCCTTTGGCTCCTGAAATGTAAACTCCATTTGGAATGTATTAACGACGTGTTTTCTAAGTGTAAGAAGCGACAAGGCTTTTCAAAATTAAAATAAAATTAATTTATTTCAAGTTTTATTTAATATTTATTATTGTCAAAAAATATAATATTAAAGTATTTTTATTTTTATTAAAAATTATCTCACTGGTGGTCATAGCCATAGCATAATATTCTGCCCCTATTAAAGATCAGGATACGGTACTACTTCTTGCTTTGCCATCATATAAGAGAAAGACAAAGTTGAATATATAATTCATTCATAGACTTCCTATTCAAAGGGTAACTTCCCAGTCTACATCACAGTGTATAGATAGCACCACATCTTATTAACGACCTAATAGTATACCTTGCCCTAGCACCCTTTAAGATATTTCAAGTCACATACAAGACCATCCCAATATTCAATTCAGGGTTTCTGGATGAATTGACTAACCTGGGAATTCTGTGTTGGAGCACATTAGTGATTTTCAGAATATAATCAATAAGCTGACTATTACGAAGATCATTCTTAATGAAGAGCTTCAAGCCTTGTTCCTGTTGAGTTCACTACCAAATAGTTGGGAGGTGATGCTGGTGACAATTATTAATTTAGCTCTTGAATATATGCTCTCTTTGGATGTAATCAAAGAGAGTATGTTCAATAAAAAAATCAGAATAAAAGAGATGGGAGATGATAATCTGCAGGCTTTTTTGGTAGAAAGTTGGAGGGATAAGAGTAAATGTCATAAAGGGCGTGGCAAGTCTTATAATTGATCAAAGTCTAGAGGCAATAAAGAGGTTAAGACATATCGCTATTGCACCAAGCTAGGACACATTAACAAGTTCTGCTACAAGTGAAAGAGGGATAAGAAAAAGCAAGACCATCAGAATGATGGAGATGATAACAATACAGTTGCGACAACGATAAGCATGATTTATGCGACAAGTGAATGTTTTTGTGTCAGTGATTCAAGTTGAGTGGTTGATCGATATAAGAGCGTCTTATCACTGTATTACTAAGAGGGAGTATTCCTTGAACTATAAGAGTGGAGACTTTGGGAGTGTTAAGATAGAAAATCAAAGTTTTGCCAAGATTGTCGGATGGGTGATATCCAAGTTCAGACTAATGTGGGATGCATGCAAATGTTGAGAGACATATGACATTCTGAGGCTGAATTTATTGTCAGATAATGTGTTAGATCAAGAAGGATCTCATCACACCTTCGGGAATAGGAAGTGGAAATTATCTAAGCAAGCATTGACAATTGCTCGAGGAGAGTTATGTTGCACATTGTACAAGACACACTTGAAGGTTTGTGCTAGAGAATTGTATACAATTGTTAAGGATACGTCTCCTAATCTATGACATCAGCAATTGGGGCACATTAGTGAGAAGGGAATCAAACTACTGGCCATTAAATCCTTTATCCTGGTCAATAACACCCTTCCTCTTAATCCTTATGATTATCAACATAAAGTCTTTTTCAAAAGAAGATTTATAAGAAGGATAGAAAGATTGGAGCTAGTGCATTCAGATGCTTGTGGTTTGATTGAAAAGAAATCGTTGGAAAGTAACAAATATTTTGTTACATTTATTGATAATGCTTAAGGAAGACTTAGGTACACATGTTAAGATTTCAGAAGTTTCATGCCATGGTAGAAAGGGAAGTAGAGAGAAAACTAAAATGTCTGCGAATAGATAATGAAGTAGAGTATACTTGTAAGGAGTTCGAAGATTACTGTGTGTTGCATGACATTAGACATGAGAAGAGTGAACCTAATACTCCACAATATAGGTATCATCACGAGAATGAACAGAACAATTATAGAGAAGTTTTATTTCATGCTTAAAATGTTCAATCTACCAAAGACATTTTAAGGTTTAGCGGTTAGAACTACGGTCTATCTAATCAATTGAGCTTCTTCAATTCCCTAAACTTTGAGATTCCTAAGAGAGCGAGGACAAGTAAAGATCCTTCATATCAATATTTGAAGGTATTTGGTTGCAAGGTGTTTAAACATGTACCTAAAGAACATAGATAGAAACATAACACAAAGGTGATACCTTGCGTATTTGTTAGTTATGTGTGATCAATTCAGATTCAGGCTCTATGACCTAGAGAAGAATAAAGTGTTAAGAACAGAGATGTGGTATTATAAAAGTATGAGATAGGTACTGATCTCCTTAAAGGAAATGATACTACCCACAGTGGTTCATCTTATAATGTTGTTAATACTTCTCCAACTTCAATTTCTACTAATCAACCCACAGGTGAAGGAGATGAAAAATGTGAGCAAACACATACTGATGGTGATTAGGTATAATCTGATAATGATGAGCTACATGAACAACATTTAGAAAATGGTGAAGATAACATCATTGACAATAATGAGCAGAGGGAGTAACCTAGTCTAACAATGAATAATATTCACCTTAAAGGTTGACTAGGGAGAAAATCCCTTCTTGTTGGGACCCCGCCCTCACGAGTCACGTGCCCGACGTTCTAAATGACATCCGAACGCCCATCCCACAAGGGTAGCGTGCCTACACTAGTCAGACACCCAAATCACCCCTCAACTTTTTCAGAATAATTATAGCTCCATGTCTCTAGTTTATTTTGAAACAAGAATCATCTCATTCGGAGCTCTACCGATCAAGATATGATTTAAATGCTGAAGTATGTTCATAACCTAGTCATGCTCTCCTAACCGATCCCTCATTTTTCTTTTCATCAATCTTTTTCAAATCAAGACCAAAGGCTATCAATTTTTATGGAGAGGTAAAAAAATACGTTAAGAATCTATTGGCTCAAGAATCACTTCATTTGGAGGTAGGATGATGAAGTTATGTCTAAAAGAACTAAACATGATTTTGTCCTCAAACATATTAAACCTACTTTGGGACAATTGACATAACTTTCACTAGAGATATCAGATTGAGGTTATTCTTAGATGGTTTGAAAGAGGACTTCTAGATCTACAACTTTTGTGAAGACATTGAAGAGAGATTTTGCCAAAATCTCGAATTTCCAAAAGTGTAGATGGATTAGATGAAGGGACTCAGTCTCAGACGAAGGGATTCAGTCTAGATGAATTAGACGAAGGGACTCAGTCTCAGACGAAGGGATTCGGTCTAGATGAATCAGACGAAGGGACTCAGTATCAAACGAAGGGATTCAGTCTAGATGAATCAGACAAAGGGACTCAGTCTTAGATGAACGAATTCAGTCTAGATGAATCAGACGAAGGGACTCAGTCTTAAACGAAGGGATTCCGTCTAGATGAATCAGACGAAGGTACTCAGTCTCAGAGGACAATTGACAACTTCTAAGAAGACAACTTTGCCTCATTCAGCCTACATTAATACAGTTTTTCCCTTGAAGTCAGAACACATATTTTACCCCTATGAAAAGCTTGAAAGAAACAATGTAAAGACTTGGGAAGTCATGAGCAAAACATAATGTACAAATATTTCATTAACATCATAAGATAAGAGTTTTACAAAGCTTTAATGGGCATTTCAAGCCACAATACATCATAATCCAAAAATACAAACTTTACATAACTAGAATTGTTCAAAATGTGACTAAAGCCTTGTTTTACAAAATTAGCTTAAAATACAAAAACATTGCAAAAGTGGAGTGATGCCTTGACTCTGGGTTACTCGTTCTCAGGCCCTTCACCTGAAGATGGGATGGAAATGGAGGGGTGAGCTTAAAGCTCGTGGGTAACAGTTTTATAATCGATAACAAGCAAAAACCATTTAAAGATTCATTTTCATTTTAAAACTCACATTGAATCATGAAACACGTATTTCCTAATTCTCAATTTATCAAGCAATTTATAAATAAAATAAATCATGGATTCAGAAAACTTGTCAAGACATAAGCATATCACAATGGTTTGGGAGGTTCATAAACAGAACGAACTAACACATTCCCATATAATGGTCCTATGTAATCGTGAACAGAACGAACTAGCACAATCCCACATAGTGCTTTTGTGCGGTCGTAAACATGAGGGAGTCCTTAAAGGAGCTCCATGCCACTAACGAGCAAGCGGGAGAAGCTTTTAGTCAAAGTGCACTTGACATACAGAATGGACCAAACTAAACCCACATAACACGTATTTCATAACTTGTAAGCTTGTTGCCCAAAATGGCACATTTTCGAAACATGCTTTCATAAACATAGTATCTTTTCAAGAATCATTTTCACATTCTTTTCATAAATCATCAACGCCGTAATCACATACCAAACACATAACAACTTCTCAAAGCATTCAAAGAGCAATAATTGTACATTCACAAAATGGTTGAAATCATTTATTTTCCATCATTTGAAAGAAAGCATTAATGGCCTATTACTTAATTATAAAAATGTAACCCACCTTGAATTCCTTGCTTGAAAACTTGCTCAAAGATGCTTCTCCTCTTGCTCCTCTTGCCTCTCTTGATTCCCTTAACATTGGCAAAATTTCCCATTCAATAGGAATTTAAATTGGAAAACCCAAAGAACCATATGCATGAAATTGATCCTAGAATACTTAAACCCATGCATTTCTTAAGTTCTTTGAACTAAAACCCTTCCAAAAATCCAAAAGATTAAACATAAACTTACCTTGAATCTTTACCAAAAAATGAGTTTCTTGGCTCTAATAGAAGCTCTAATCTTTCTCTTTCTTTTTCCCTTCTTGAACAACTTCAAAACCACTCTTTAAAACTAAGAAAAATTGAAACCTAGCTTAACTCTCTTCTTTCTCTCAACCCACAACACTCTTTCTCTCTTTCTCCCTTATTTTCGCATTTTCTCTCTTCTTTCACTCTTCACTCACGTTTTTCTCTTCTCAAATGCAAGACATAAATTCCTTCTTCCCATTTTGCCCTTCCTATAAGCTTATGTGTTTTTAAACTTAAGTGATCTTCCAAAAATGCCCCTCATGCAATCTTACCACCTTAACATTTTAATTCAATTAACCTATATCATATAATCTTACTCACATTAACATGCTAGTTAACTCCAAAATAAATTAACCTATCAAGACCTCAAAATTAATATAAATCATGCTTATTCATCAAGAAAAAAATTGGGCCAAAACTTCTATAAGTTGTTCAAGTTCTAAATATCTTCTAGTTTAAAAGGGAGAGCCTGAAAATTTGCAAGAGGTAGCATCATGTAAAGATAAAGATCTTTAGATCATAGTTATGAAGGAGGAGATGAGTTCTTTAAAACAAAATGAAACATATGAGCTAATAAAGCTTCCAAAAGGCAAGAAGGCTTTGAAAAAACAAATGAGCATTGAAGATAAAGAATGGTGGTAATAAACTGGTCAAGCATAAGGCAAGACTAGTGGTGAAAGGATTCAATCAAAAGAAGGGTATGGAATTTAATGAAATCTTCTTACAAGCAGTCAAGATGACCTTAGTATGAACTGTATTAGGTCTGACTGCCAGTTTGGATCTTGAAATTGAGCAATTAGATGTTAAGACAACCCTCTTATATGAAGATTTGTAAGAGGAAATATATATAGAGAAACTAAAAGGATTCAAGGTTAAAAAGGTAAGTAGAATCTAGTTTTCAAGGTAAAGAAAAGCTTATATAGGTTAAACAGACACAAAAATAGTGGTATTGGAAGTTCGAATCCTTTATGATAGGAAATGGTTACAAGTAAACATATGTCGATCCTTGTGTATATTTCAAGAAGTTCACATGTGGGAACCACATCATTCTTCTTCTATGCATAGATGGCATGTTAATTATGAGTCAAGATGTTAGAATAATCCAAAAAGGAAGGAGGACTTGTCTAAATCCTTTGATATCAAAGATTTGGGACCTATAAAGTAGATTTTAGGCATCAAAATAACTCGGGACAGGAAGACTAAAAAAATGTGATTGTCGCAAGAAAGATATATTAAACAGGTTAGAAAGGTAAAATATGAAGCATGCCAAGCTTGTTAGCACGCCATCAGAACCTCACTTCAAGCTGAGTAAATGTGCATACCCCTCAACAAAAGAGATAGTATGTAGTATGTCTTTTGTTTTATACCTATCTATAGTAGGGTCTTTGATGTATACAATGGTGTGCACAAGACTAGATATTGTATGGGTTGTTAGGTTAGTGAGAAAGTATTCGGTTAATTCAGGAAAGGTTCATTTCGAAGTAGTAAAATGAATTTTGAGATATATAATAAGTACGACCAGTGGAGTTCTTGTTTTATTGGTGGGGAGCCAATTATTCTAAAAGGTTATACAGATGCAAATATGGCTAGAAATCTTGATGGTAGAAAATCCGTCGAGCTTTCTATGGCAATCTAAGCTATAAAAGTGTGTAACTATATCCCCAACTGAAATAGAATATATAGCTGTAACGAAAGCTGATAAAGAGTTACTCTAGCTAAAGAGGTTCGTTCAAGAGTTAGATGTAAAGCAAGAAAGTGGTGTAGTCTTTTGTAATAGTCAAAGTTCTATGGACTTAAGCAAATATACTATGTATCATTCACGCACAAAGCATATAGATGTTAGATACTATTCGTAGAGGTTCGTGATTGAGGAGCAACAAATACAGT
This sequence comes from Erythroxylum squamatum, assembly GCA_025629845.1. Taxonomy (NCBI): domain Eukaryota; kingdom Viridiplantae; phylum Streptophyta; class Magnoliopsida; order Malpighiales; family Erythroxylaceae; genus Erythroxylum; species Erythroxylum squamatum. The sequence continues at coordinate 24,299,119 of JAOTBA010000008.1, read as the reverse complement.
TAAAGAAGATTTGTATGAATATGAACGGTGCTGACATATTGATAAACGCAGCTCTTAGGAGCAAGCATGAGTTTTGTAATCAGCTCATCAAGATGTCTCATAAATAGATGTTGAAGTATAGGTCTTCCCCAATATGGGCTAAAGGGGGAGAATGTTGAGTGTCTAACCTTATTTTGAGACAAACATAAACTTTCGTTAATCACATTCACTTTATGTATCATAAGAATGTAAAGAGTTAAAGAAATACATGATCATATACATGCTCATGTTCATGACATGCACAGTCATGTGTGACAACTGTATGTATCTCTAAAACCATGTACATATATGATATATTCAAAGTTGGAAAGAACATGATCACATTTATGCAGCCATATATGTACTATGTACAACACAAAAAAACCCTACTTTTAGATTATAAAAGAGAAAAGTTATAGGTTTAAGGATGAGTGGCTAGAACATCAAAAAGTGAAGAAAAACTAAGTAAGAGTGAACAAAAAAAGTTTCTCATTTTTTTTATTGATAGTTTATATCAATAAGTTGTTTATAGAAAGATTATTCTCAGGGTTAGTTTGAGAAGAGTGTTGAGTTATTATATTAACTTATTTTTTCAAATCCTAAAACTTAGTGGCACAACTTGTAGCTACGTAGATCTGATAGAATTCATCATGAGCCCGAGAGGTATGGATTTCTCGTTACTGATGATGATAATGTGATGCTCATCGATCATAATGAGCCTATAACCTATCAAGAAGCTATGGAAAGTCCAGAATCTACTAAATGGTTAGAGGCCATGAAAGCAGAGATGCAATCCATGTATGATAATCAAGTTTGGACTTTGATTGATCCGTCTGATGGCTTGAAGACCATTGGATGTAA
>JAOTBA010000008.1:24233403-24245942 GCA_025629845.1 Erythroxylum squamatum | reverse complement strand
TCATTAATTAGGAGTCAACAAGTGCACTAACAATTAAGAAAGTGAGGCCAATTTATAGAGTAAACTTGGCTCAATCAGTCATACACCATTCTTGTGTATCGAACCAAGAAAGTCTCTATAACATACACTAGCGTGCCTCTCCCATGCATTATAAATTATAGCATCAAATTTTAAAACCCAAAAAAATTCTTTCTAAAAAAAGAAAAACACACTATAAGTACTTATAAACTACAATATTTATCTAAATAATGTATAAAATTAGATAAAATAAAAAGATTAAAGAATATATTTTTTGTACCTCAAACTCTTGATAATAAAAATCCTTTATTGCCTTAGAGATATTCTTCCATATATATCCTATAAGATCTATCTTCTCCTTGAACTTGAATGATATATTTCTAAAGCACGTTCTAGACAAAACCAATCTAATATATAAGGTATTTTAGATCATTTTGAAATTAAAACCTATAACTTCAGTATAAACCTATGGTGTTATCATGTATTACAAAATTTATAGAATTTCATTTGCAGATTGTTGACAATTGTGATGTAAGTTCTTTTATCAACTCCCTTAGCTCCAGGGTGGACACCAACCCCTTCATTCCCAACATTTACCCTTGATATCTCTATCGGTATAGGGGTGGTGGTTGGTTGATAAGTGTAAATTGCATTGTGTTTTAGGGCTTAGTTTTATATGTATTTAACTGTTAATTCAATCATTTAGTATGTGTTTAGGTTAGAATTGTGATTGTTAATTATTTAGGTTTTAAGTGTTTTATGGGTTAGTATAAGTCTTTGAGATTAAATGTTATGTCTTTAAGGTACCTTGATGTGTTTGCTAGTGTTTCAGGGTCAACATCAAAGAACAGAAGAGTTTTGGAGACATTCGAGCTGAAACAACGACCCACAATTGTAGCATGTTAGGCCACGCTCGTGATAGAAGCGCAAGGAATGGCCTACCATTATGGCCTGCATGTAACGATTGTGATAGAAGGCTCGGATGTGGCCCACGATCATGGCCTGTATCGAGCATATGTGTAGACACTAAAAAATGTAAAGTTCTGAGGGATTTTTTAGACCTTTTGGCCCTCAGAAAAAACCTAGGGCTGCTCAGAACACAAGAGATATTTAAAGAATAACAAAAAGAGGCAGAAGGAGAGCTTTTGCATCAGCCACCTTTAGAAACCTTATAGAGAATTCATCAAAAGATAGAGGAAGAGAGAAGAGGAGAAGAATCTGACTTGACATACTTCCCGGATCAGGAGGTTTCCCTACGTCACTGCCTCTCATCCTCCATTTAGATTGTATTTCCTGTTTATTTTCAGTTTTATCATTGTAAATAATTGGATTGAATAATAAATGATAGGATCTAGAATGTTGAGGAAGTTCTAAACTCACCTTTGTAGTTTTATTCTTGAATTAATGAAATCTAATTGTTTATGTGTTTGATGGATTATTTGTGGTTTGATTTTGCGATTGTATAATTCGGTAATAAACTGAGAGGGTAAATGGAATGAAAAACAATTAAATTGGACTAACGAGAGTTAAGTGATTTAATAGAACAAGAATTGAATCGGATCGAGAAATTGTGCAAAGAGAGATCTTGCATAAGTTTCCGATAGTTTATTAGAGAACTTCAGAACTAATTAGGGTTTTGGAGAGGTTGTGAATTGAGAGATTGCAACTTCCATAATCTAATTAGAGTTTATGATCTAACTAGATCGAGCAATCACATTGAAGCTCAACTCTTTATTATTGAATTAATCACCTATAAGTTCATTTCTAAAGTTTGATTTTAAATAAGCACTATGGTACGTGGCATTGTTTGACCAGATGAATCAAGAAAGTAAGTTCTTGTCATGACTCCTAGGCTAATGGAATTGTTCACCAATAAACCTCGTGAGAGTTGCATCATGGGTTTCCAGCCTATATATCATCCTAGGGGTTTATTATTCAAAGCATTGTCATGCCAATAATGTGAATTTCTTTTGTTAATACTAAGTTTGAACTAATCATATTGAAGTTCAAGTCTTTATGTTTGAATTAATCAACTACAAGTTCATTTCCAAAGTTTGATTTTAAATAAGCACTATGGTACATGGCATTGTTTGATCAGATGAATTGAGAAAGCAAGTTCTCGCTGTGACTCCTAGGTTGACGGAAATTTTCACCGATATGCCTCATGGGAGTTACATTACAGGTTTCCATCCTATATATCACCCTAGGGGTTTATTATGCAAAAAATTGTCATGTCAATTATGCAAATTTCTTATCTTTATACTAAGTTTGAATTAATCATATTGAAGTTCAAGTCCTTATGTTTCAATTTAAACAATGCCCAAAAAAAAATACTTAGACTATTAAACCCCAGCCTAAAAACAAATCTATCATTGTTAGAGGTAAGGTAAAATTGCAAAGAACAACACAAAACCGATCACATTGTAGACGTTACTTAGTTGAACAACTTACCTTGATAGAAGGATAATCGTAAACTACAAAGAAGACTGATGAGGTTGGACAATTATTGACGCTCTTCAACATAGAACATGACCTACAAGAAAGCCAATAAACAATTAGCTAGTTTTTACTAAGTTTTGAATTGAGCATAGGTATAAATATGTATAAGTTTTAAGTTGTGTATTGCATATTTTGTTTTCCTTCTATTAATTTTGTCATATCCTACAGCTTATAATATTGCTTAAGATATTGAAGCCTCGATCTCTGCTTGAAAAAGAACAATTAACCTCAATTTGATCATAACCATTTTTGGCAATTTCACATATGGACAAAGACAACATGTAAATTTTTTGCAAGATCATAACCATTATTATAGACAAAGACAACAATTAACTATATTTGGGTTTTTTATGCATAACCATTTTTTTATACACATTAAGTGTTTACTTTTAAAACTTCCTGTTAGATATGGTATTGGTTTCATGCATATCAAGTGTCTATTTTTTTAGCTCAAAAACTTTAATGATAGGTATGGAATTAGTTTAACTTAAGGAATTGCATTAAAGAATGCCTAGAGTATTTTTATAAGGGCCAAGCAATTATATGATGAAACTATGTCTAAATCTTCACATGATCATATTGTATTTTTTAAATGTTTACAAACAAATACATGTGCATCTATCATCCTCTAAGTGTTGGACCCCGTTTTCGGAGCCCAACATCTAGAGTCATAAAACGTGATCTTCATTACCCCATATTTCTGGAGTACAACTCTTGCTCTGATACCATAAGTGTTGGGCACCACGCCCTCATAAGACACGTGCCTAACATCCTAAATGACATCTAAACATGCATTCCACAAGGATGGCACGCTCACACCAGTAAGTCACTAAAATCACAATTTGACTTCTTCAGAACAATTGTAGCTCCATGACTCTATTTTATTTAGAATTAAGATCCATCTCATTCAGAGATCTATAGATCAAGATATGATTAAAATACCGAAGTATATTCATATCCAATTCCTGCTCTTCCAACCGATTCCCTCACTTTCTTTCCATCAATTTTTTTCAAATCAATACCAAAAGCTACCAATTTTTATGGAGAGATTGAGGAACATTTTAGGAATCTATTGGTTCAAGAATCACTTCATTTAGAGGTGGGATGACGAAGTTATGGCTAAAAGAATCAAACATGTTCAGATTTGGAAAACCCTTCAGGCAGTGAAAACGTTGGTGAAGTTGCGGAAGAAACAAGCTGTGATCACACCTTTCTTCGTCTCGAGCGCGACCAAAGATGTCCTATATATGACCCAATTCTAAAAATAAATAAATAAACAAACAAACAAAACGTAAATAAATAATTAAACAAATAATGGATAATTTTAGAAAAAAAATTTGGGTCTAATAATTCTCCCCCTCTAAAAAAATTTCGAGGTTGAAGAGATGTGGATACTTCTCCTTTATTAATTCCAAAGGCTCCCATGTTGCCTCCTCTTTTGCATGTTTCTTTTATAAGACTTTAACCAGCTTTACAACCTTGTTTCTCAAGACCTTTTTCTTTGAATCTAAAATATCCACTAGTTGTTCTTCATAAGTCAAATCCTCCCTTAATTGAACTTCTGAAGTTTGAACTATGTGTGAAGGATCTGATCAGTACTTCCTTAACATCGATACATAAAAAACATTGTAAATCTTAGATAATTCCGATGGCAAAGCTAACTTGTAGGCTAAAGGGCCAATCATCTCAATGATCTCATAAGGGCCTATATATCTTGGACTAAGCTTGCCCTTCTTACCAAATCTCAAAACTCCTTTTCATGGTGAGGCTCTAAAAAACACTTTGTCTCCAACTTCAAATTCCATTTCCCTTCTATGCGCATCTGTATAGCTTTTCATCCTATCTTGAGCTGCTTTGAGTTTTTGTTTTACCAATTTAATCTTGTCAACTGTAGCTTATACCAACTCAGGCCCTAAAAGTCTCATTTCACCTTCCTCATCCTAACAAATAGGAGTTTTGCACCTCCTACTATACAAAGCTTCATAAGGAGCCATCTGAATTCCTAAGTGGTAGGAATTATTATAAGTAAATTCAATTAAAGGCAAATGATCATCCCATGAGCCTTTGAAGTCCATAACACAAGCTCTCAACATTGCCTCCAATGTCCGTATTGTTCTTTCCAATTGTCCATCAGTCTGTGGATTGAAAGCTGTGCTAAAATGTAACTTAGTTCCCAAAGCTTCTTGTAAGCTTTCCCAGAATTTGGAGGTGAACCTAAGATCTCTATCCAAGACTATAGAGCTTGGAATTCCATGAAGTCTGATTATTTCATCAATATATTTCTTGGCTAAAGTATTCAAAGAATCCGTCTGTTTAATTAGCAAGAAATGTAATGACTTAGTTAACCTATCAGCAATCACCCATATTGCATCACGCTTCCTGCTAGTTCTTGGCAATCCCATCAAGAAATCCATCATAATCTTCTCCCATTTCCATTCAGGAGTCGACAAAGGTTTAAGCTTACCGATAGGCACTTGATATTCTGCTTTAACTTGCTAACACGCTAAGCATTTTCAAGCATATTCTGCAATATCTTTCTTCATTCCTTTCCACTAAAAGTGCACTTTTAAATCTCGATACATTCTTGTACTCCCTGGGTGCATTACATAGGAAGCATTATGTGCCTCATCGAGAATCTCATCCTTCAACTCTATCATATCTGGAATACACAATCTATTACCTGTCACCATCAATCCATCTTCTCTTATCTCTATTTCAGAAGGTTTACCATTTTTAATCTCTTCTCTAATTTTGCTCAAATACTCATCTTGCTCCTGTAATTCCTTAATCTTCTCATTCAACACTGGCCTCACTCTAAAATTAGCCAATACACAACTAGATTTGGCTTGTCTCAATGTCACCTTAAGTTTGGCTAATTCTTTAAACAAAGGAAGATACATTGTCTTCACATGTGCTATAGTCGATTTTCTACTCAGTGCATCTGCTACTACATTAGCTTTCCCCGGGTGGTAGTCTATCATCAAGTCATAATCTTAAAGTAGCTCTAACCATCTTCTCTGTCTCAAATTCAACTCTTTCTGGCTCATTAGATACTTAAGACTCTTGTGGTCTGTAAACACCTTGGTGGTCACTCCATATAAGTAGTGTCTCCATATTTTTAACGCAAAGATTATGGCAGCTAATTCCAAGTCATGTGTAGGATAATTCATCTCATAAGGTTTCAATTGCCTAGAAGCATAGGCAATCACTTTATCTCCTTGCATCAACACACAGCCTAATCACTTCCTCGAGGCATCACTATATACTATGTATCCATCATTACCCGAAGGCAAAGTCAAAATCGGTGCACTCATCAATCGGTACTTAAGCTCCTCAAAGCTTTTCTGACATTCATTTGTCCATACAAACTTCTGATCCTTCCTGGTCAATTTGGTAAGTGGAGATGCTATTATGGAAAAGCCCTCCACAAACCTCCTATAATACCTAGCTAAATCTAAGAAACTCCTCACTTCTGCTATATTCTTAGGTGCTTCCCACTTCACCACAGCTTCAATTTTTCTCGGATCCACATGTACTTTGTGCTCTAAAATCACACGCCCAAGAAACACCACTTCCCTTAGCCAAAATTCACATTTGTCAAATTTAGCATACAACTCGTTCTTCCTCAGTGTCTCCAAGGCAATCCTTAAATGTTCCTCTTGCTCCTTGTCGCTCTTAGAATAAACCAATATACCATCAATAAAGACAATGATAAATTGGTCTAAGGAATTAAAAACTCGATTCATCAAGTTCATGAAAGCTGCAGGTGCATTCGTTAACCCAAAAGGCATGATCAAGAACTCAAAGTGGCCATACCGCGTTCTAAAAGCAGTATTTGACACATCAGACTCCTTTATCCTCAATTGGTGGTAGCCTAATCTCAAATCTATCTTAGAAAAGACTCTTGCCCCTTGCAACTGATCAAACAAATCATCTATGTGTGGGAGCGGATATCAGTTCTTTATGGTGATATGGTTAAGCTTCCTATAATCCACAAACATACTCAGCGATCCATCTTTTTTCTTTACAAAAAGGACTGGAGCTCCCCATGGTGAAGAGCTTGGCCTTATGTACTTTTCCTCTAATAATTCTTCCAATTTCTCCTTAAGCTCCTTTAATTTCACTGGAGCCATTCTATAAGGCGGAATCAATATTGGAGTTGTGCTCGGAAGAAGCGCAATGGGAAATTCAATTTCCCTAGGTGGCGGTAGTCCTAATAATTCCTCGGGAAAGACATCTAGAAATTCCATGACCATAGGTATTTCTTCTAACTTCCCTCCATATGCCTTTGTGTCTACCACATAGGCACAAAAAGCTTCACATCCTTTCCTTATCAATTTTTCTGCTGTCAGAGCTAAAACCATTCTAGTTGGACTCGCTTTTCTATCCCCCATAAACACCACCTTTCTACTATTGCCAATTTTGAACTCCACGATCTTTTTTTTGCAATCCAAGTTAGCATTATATTTTTCCAAGGTGTCTGTACGTAAAATCACATATAATCCTCCCATCTTCAATGGCATTAGATCCACCACTAATTGTTCCCCTCCAATATGTATCTCACAGTCTTTATAGACTCGACTAATAATAACACATTGGCTGATTAGAGTACTCACCATCAAAGGAGTATCCAATGGGCTCAATTCTCTACCATTTATAATTCTACTTGATGAAATAAACAAATGGGTGGAACCCAGATCAACCAAAGCAACAATATCCTCATCAAATAATTTAATCATACCAGTTACGACTTCCTAAGCTGTCTCTGCAGCCTCCTTCGTCATAGTAAAAACTCTAGCTAGTGCTTGTCTCCTTGGTCTCAAGCTGTTGAGACTTGATGTGAGACAGTTTTCATCTGTCTAGGCCTGCTTGCTCCACTGCTCCTCTCGTCAGACTGTGCAGGGAAAGTCTTGGCACTCCTCTCTGGCATAGGAGCACCGCCTCCCCTTTTAAGCTGTTCTCTCCCTTTCCGCTTTCTGTTCACCGCACTCTTGGTGTTCTCCACATTTTTCACTCTCGATGCTGCTTCAACCAGTCGTTGGAAGTCGTAGAAATTCTGTGCAACCACTTTCTCTCTGATGGCCAAGTGCAGTCTTGCTTCAAACCTTCGGCACCTTGCCGTTTCACTCATCATTAACTCAGCTGCATATCGGGCCAATTGCGTAAATCAACGCTCATATTCGCTCACCGTCATCTCCCTCTGGGTGAGGCTAAAAAACTCTCTCTGCTTTTATTGGATGTACACTTCAGATAAATACTTCTTCTTATAAACAATCAGGAAGTCCTTCCATGCCAATATCGGTGGCGTCATCTGACTTCCCGGGACACTCTCCCACTACTGCAAAGCATCCCCTTGTAGCAAACTCACAGCATATTCAACCTTCTCATCATCTTCACAATCCATCTACTCCAATATCTATTCCGTCTTTCTCAGCCATATCTCAGCTTCCTCGGGATCAGTGGTCCCATAAAAGTCCACTGCTCCATACTTCCTCAGCTTGTCGAACTACTTCCCCTTTTTAAATGGGGTCGGAGTAGAAGATTGCGACATCTGTCCCATAGCCTGGACAAAGGCCTGAGTAAATGCTTGAAACAATCTCAGATCCAAGGTAGGCGCTTGCTCCTGTGAAACAGGCAACTCTTGCATCTGTGATTGAGAGCACCCACTACTGTGCCCTATAGAAGCCTCAGCATCTCCTGGGGCTCTAGACTCATCCGTGCCCTTTTCTCTTGGTGGAGGGTCAGGTGCAACTGATCCTTGCAAAATTCCTCGTGTCCTTCTACGAGGTGGCATTTCACTCCTTCAATAGAAACATTAACGATTAGCTTACATTTTATTTTAATCCTATTTCTCTCATGTATGCATGATATGTATGTAACTTAATGCAGATAATCAATTCACAATGAAACCAATTTATCACATATCATAATAATGTATAGCACAACATATTCCAAGCCTAGGATTCTTTAAAGCCTAAGCTCTGATACCACAAGATGTTGGACCCTGTTTTTGGAGCACAACTATCCGGAGTCATAAAGCGTGAGCGAGTTTCCTTTTAGGGTCATTTCAATGAACCCTCACCTTCTTTGAATCCATGTTTATGAATTCAATACTAAAGGATGTCAATTTTTGTGTAAAGGTAGAAAAATGTGTTAGGAATCCATTGCTTCAAGAATTACTTCATTTGGAGGTCGGATGAAGAAGTTATGGTCAAAAGAATCAAACATGTTTATATCCTTAATCATATTGTACCTATCTTGGCACGATTGCTATAACTTTTATTAGAGACGTCGGATTGAGGTCGTTTTTGGATGATTTGAAAGAGGACTTTTAGATCTATAAATTACATGCAGAACTCGAAGCAAGATTCTGCCTCTAAAAGGTCAAAATTATGATTTATTGTAACTATCCTGTGAATCTTTCCAGACTCGAGAAGGTCCATTTAACGGACCTAATGTCTGTCTAACGGACATAGGCGATCCCCAAATCCCCTTCAAAGCCTCTCCAATGCTTCCAACATCCATTCTAACAACACTTTCACTCATAATCTCCTCAAATTCAACCCTTCTAGTGCAAAACCACTTCATATCCATTTAACTACTAGTGATTAACATAAAACCTAGAATCAGTAGAGTCGAGACATGATGTAAAACCCTGAACCTTTCCTTTCATTGAACATAGATTCTTAGTTTGGTGAATAGTATTTTTTGGTGAATAGTGATTTTTGTGGGACCTAATTATCTGGAATAAGTATTAGAGTCTAATGATAATGAAACAGAAAGAAAATAAGTCCGATAAGAATTTCAAAAGTTTAGGGCTAAAATGCTCTTTTTGGAAAGTCATGGATATTAATGATTTTAAATCCATTCGAAAATTTTAAAGCATCCAATCAATAAGTATTGACCCTAATTCGAGTATTTCACGATCAATTTGATGATAAGATAGTTTTGGAATATTTTTGGAATTTAATTCGGTTAGTTGGTGAATTAAATGCATTAAAGGAAAATTTGGTCTTTTTGGTATTCATTAAAGGCCAATTTGGTCATTTTACATGGTGTTGGTGGAAGGATGAGTCATTGGAAGAGAATCAATGGGAAGGTGACATGTGGAATCCAGTAAAATAGTATAAAAAAGCATAAAATAGGACATTTAACTTCATTTTTTAACATAACCGTGAGTGTTTGAGAGAGAGTAAATGTGAGAGACCAAAAACAAAAGTGAAAAGAAGAGAAACAAGTGTGAAGGTAAGATAAGAAGAGAGGAAGAAGAGGGCTTTCAATGTTGATGGGTTTTGATGGAGATTTGAAGAGGTCTTGATCAAGTAAAGGTGTTTAACAAATACCCAAAAGATTGGAGGAAAAAGTGGTAAGTTTTCCTAGCTTAAATTCCTATTTTTTATGGGTTTTTAGTATGGGATGGCTGTGTTTAAGCTTAATGGTTCCTTGGTGTTATTTTGGTGTTTCTTTGCACGGAATTAGTTGAATATGACAAGAGAGTAATGTGTAGTAGAATTCCGTCTTATGATTATTTCAAATAGTCCTATTGTTTTGGCCATAAATCCACCTAAAGACCTTCAAATTGGGTGATTCTAACTTGAAATGAAACCTAAGACATAGTAATAAAAATTACTAGAAGAGACCCTGGCCTAATTCTAGCCGAACTATATTGGAATTTGAGATTGAAATTGATGATCTGATGCTGCCCTTGTGATGGAGCAGCTTGTGATATATGGTGTATGTTTCTTGATTTAGAACTTCAAGTGGCCTGATTTTTAATGATATGGAAAATAGAGACATAGGGGGAACAAATGTCTGGAAAACCTTAATACCTAATGTGAACGCATACTATGTGACAATTTAGGAACAAGTGGAGGTATGAATTCTGGACAGGGGTCATAACTATGACCCATCATGCATGATAGTGATATGGTGAATTAAATTAGATGAGATAGTGTTTTGAAGAAACTGTGAAGTTAGAATGGGTAAAATATGGTATTTAAGTGACTTTCAAAATTATATTTGGAAATGGAGAACAATAGGTTATCTTATAGAAGTAAGCAAAAATACGATTAGTGTACATGTTACGCGATTAAATACTAATGTTGAATTCGGTTAAACCAAATTTATATTTTTAATGTCTTATTTCCAAATTTAGAAATAAATGCCTAAGCGAAATGCATTTTGTGAAGGTAAAGGAGAGGCATCGAATGCGTGAGTGTGCTTGGCTATAAGTTTGCGAAATAGTGAGTGTTCTTTAAATTGATTTTATGAAAATGATTTCTATTCTATCGTGAAGTGAATATTGATTATGAATTTTATGTCTAATACTGCTAGTATAAGTTTATGTTTTAGCAATATATGAATTAAAGTTTGAAAGTTAGATCTTATATGATTTGAGTTTACATTGAGATTATGTTATTGGTTGATGAAAAGGAAATGGTTTCTAGCCTATGGTATACTAATAGGTTTTATACATGTTATTATATATATGTATAATGGTTGACCTAGTATGGATAAGCGATGTAGAACTAGCACTGTAACTAGTGGTTAATCAGTTGCGGCTAAGCATGTAGAACTAGCTCCATAATTACTAGTATATAGCTATTAACCTAGTATAGGTAAGAGATGTAGAACCAACTCCATAACTAGTGGTTAACCAGTTGCGGGTAAGCGATGCAGAACTAGTTCCGCAACTATAGATGTATAGTGGTTATCCTAGTGCGGGTAAGTGATGTAGAACCAACTTTGTAACCAGTGGTTAACCAGTTGCAAGAAAGCAATGTAGAGCGAGCTCCGTGACTTTGTGCTTGAGGGTACCATATGGCAAAGAAGTTAGTGATAGGCTATGTTGTATAAGAAATTCATGACATTTTTAATGCCGCCAGTATTTATTTGAATAGCGATTTGAGAAACTTGATTTTGGGAAGCATATATGTTTCATATTAGTATTGAATTATACTAATTGAGATGAATTTGTTTTAGGGAGGTTTAAATTGTTAATTAAGATTTGAATAGAAAATCTAGCACTCACTAAGTTCGTTTAACTCACACTGTCTTTTTTTTTTTTAAATAAAACCTCCTAAGTGCATGCTCAGGGGCTTCACTAGTAGGGACTCCACCTCACGAGTAGTCAACTTATTCACATGCTACAATGTAGGCATTTTTTCCTTGCAATTATTTTTAGAAAAATTTGCATTTTCATGAATATGTTTTGGATTGTATTTTATCTAAAGAACACATGTATATGAATGTTTTAAAGTTAAATGCATGAATATGTCTGAGCTTTTTTCTTTAAGATTATTGAAGTGATTGTTGAGATTGCTTGTGAATGGACTTAAAGTCCAAAATTTGTAATGGAGATTTTGAGATGATTATATAAGTGTTTTTGAACTTTTACAGAGACTTGAAAATTTTAAGAATGTCAAAATACAGTCGTATACGGTTGAAATTTTTAATAAAATGGTAAAAAACTCCACTGCTTATGCCTTTTAATGTTAAGTTAAGGCTTTTAGGTGAAAACAGCAATAGGCTTAGCTCCACAAGAGCCTTTCCAGCTACATCAGATATCGACTGGAGGGCCTTAAGGACAGACAAACTGGTAAAACTACTACGTAATAGAGTCTCTTTTTTGCTTGTGTTATTTTAACCTTAATAAAATGATGTCATTTTATATTATTAAAAAATGGAAGCTTCACTATAAAGTGATTTCGTTTGATATTGTAAAGATAATCAGGCTTCAAGTTGGGTCAGCCTCGAGGTCCTCAAATTTTGAAGAAAAAACCTAAGCTTGGGTCAAAGCACATTCAAACCTGGTCGAGCTCGTTGGCAAGTGCCAATATGCCAAGCCTACCATTTTTCTAACAACATTTTATATATAAGGTATCAATAGTATTAAGCCTACGATGTTGGCCCCTGAATTTTTTTTATTTGATTAAGCATGATTAGATTAATTGTTGGGGTCTTGCAAGATTCATATAGGTTGGAATTAATTAGCATGTTAATATTAATGAGATTATGTGACA
>JAOTBA010000008.1:24222503-24233303 GCA_025629845.1 Erythroxylum squamatum | reverse complement strand
TGTAATGAATTTTGACTGAATGATCGTTCTAGCATGCCACCCTTGCGGGGTACGTATTCGGATATCACCAAGGATGTTGGGTACGTGTCTTGCGAGAGTGGGGTGCTACAGTATTAGTAGATTGATGAGTCATTATAGATGACCAATAAGGTAATGCCGTGTGAGATGAGTCATTAGCGATGACAAATAGGAAGGTGACATGCGTAATCCATTAAATGAGTATTAAAAGAAAAACTTAAGGCATTTTGCTTCATTCTTTTAACAAAAACGTGAAAGTGATGAGAGAGTAACCATGAGACCAAAAAGAAAAGATAAGAAAAGAAGAAAAGCCAAAGTTGAACATTAGCCAAGGAGAGAGGAAGACGAGTGTGTTCATTTTTTAATGGAATTTGATGGTGATTTGGAGGAATCTTGAAGTATTCATCAAATACCCAAAAGATTGGAGGAAAAAGTAGTAAGTTTCCTAGCTTAAATTTCTAATTTTTATGGGTTTTCTTGAGTGAGATGGACATGTGTAAGATCATTGTTATCTTGGTATTACTTTGATGTTTCTTTGTATGGAATTAGTTGAATACGACAGGAGAGGAACATGTAGTGGAATTCTATTTGGGGTTAATTTGAATCATTCACATTGTTTTGGCTATAACTTGGCCTACAGACCTCCAAATTGTTTGATTCAAATTGGATACAAACCTTAAGACACAGAACTAAAATTATCTAGATAAACCTAGACATAATTCGGGATGAATAACATTGGAAATTGGGATTGAAAATGGTAACCTGATACTGTCCCTGTGTTGAAGCAACTTGTGATATTTGGTTGATGTTTCATGATTTAGAAGTTTAAATGACATGATTTTTAATGCTATGAAAACTAAAGACATAGGGGAACAAATGTTTAGAGACCTCAAAACCTAATTCGAACGTTTGCTATGTGAAAATGAAGGAACAAGTGGAGGTATGAATTCTGAACATGGGTCATAACCGTGACTCATCATGCATGATTATGATATGGTCAATTAAATTGGGTGAGGTTGTGTTTTGAAGAAATTGGTAAGTTAGAATGGGTAAAATATGGTATTTAAGTGACTTTTGAAGTTTGATTTGGAAATAGAGAACAATAGGTTAGCTTACTAAAGTAAGCCAAAATATGATTAGCGTACGTGTTATGCAATTAAATACTAATATCGAATTTGGTTAAACCGAATTATAGTTTTAATGCCTTATTTTCAAATTTAGAAATAAATGTATAAGAGAGTGTGCTTAGCGATAAGTTTGCAAAGTTTTAAGTGCATTTTAAATGTATTTTAAGAAAATAATTTCTATTCTATCGTGAAGTGAATATGGATTATGAGTTATAAGTGAATAATGCATCATAAGTGAACATTGCTAGTATAATTTTATATTTTTAGCAATACATGAATTGAAATTTGTAAGTTAAATTTTATATGATTGGGATTTACATTGAAATAATTCAATTATGAATCCTCCCATATTTGATTTAGAAAATAAGATGATTCGTAAATGTAAGAGTTGCTTTTGCCTATGGTACACCTCTAGGCTTAATACATGCCTATTATGAGTAAGTGATGTAGAATTAACTTTGTAAATAGTGATTAACTAGTCACGAGTAAATAATGTAGAACCAACTTTGTGAATTGTTACGAGCAAGCTACGCAAAACTAGTTCTGTAACTATCAGTTTATAGCGGTTAACCTATTACTGTAAGCCATGCAGAACTAGCTGTAATTAGTGGTTAACCAATTGTAGATAAGCGATGCAGAACCAGCTCCGTGACTTCATGCCTAAGGTACTGTATGATTATGTTAAAAGTAATTTGAGAGGCACCGTATGGTACCAATTCTAGTGGATGACTTATTTTCAGTATAAAAGTTTTCAGAAAACTTTTTGCTACCACTGTTTATTGTCTAAGGAAAATGGAAAATGGAAACTTTTATATTATAAGTTTAATTTCAAAAAGCATTTCGAAATAGTACTTCAGAAAAATTAAAATTGTGTTTTACGAAATGTTATATTATTACGAGATTTGATGATGCACGAATAAATTGTTATGGAAAATGTTTTGCCATGAGCTTTATGATTGTATGGAATATTGCAGTTATAACTGTTATGAAAAGTTCAATTTTCTTGTAAACTAATTATACTCACTGAGCTCATTTAGCTCACCCTTATTTTTATGTTTTTAAACAAACCACCCCAAGTATACATACAAGTGTTGTAGTAATTGGGACTCTGCCTTAAGATTAGTTGTATCATCGGGTGCTGTTGTGTTGGTGTTATTTTTGCTATGTATGTGATATGTTTTAAATTATTTTGGAAAGAGTTCAAAAGTGAGATCTTGTGAATATTAGTGGAATTATAAATATCTTTTTCTTAATGAACTACGAGGGCTTTGATCCTCAATGATGTTTTTAAATGTTGAGAATTGTATGTTTGTGATAGCTTGTGATGTGGACCTGAGGTCCCATTTCAGAAGTTAAGATGTATATGAAATATTAGAAGTGTTTTAAATTGTGTTATACAGGGTTTTTGAAAATTTTGGGAAGGTCAAAATATAGTCGTGTGCTGTCGAAATTTTTAATAAAATAATTGGAAAAAAATTCCCACTACTTTCTGCGCTTTTAACTTTTAAAGTATGAACGTTTTTTTTAACAGTTGAACTGCTTGGCTTTGTAGGAACCCTTTCGATTGAGTTAGATACGATTGGAGGGCTACTGTGGGATCGCCGGGAGGGCTCTACTTGGGTTCCAGAAGGGGAACTCAGAGATAGGTCCTTTCA
Organism: Erythroxylum squamatum; assembly: GCA_025629845.1. Classification (NCBI taxonomy): domain Eukaryota; kingdom Viridiplantae; phylum Streptophyta; class Magnoliopsida; order Malpighiales; family Erythroxylaceae; genus Erythroxylum; species Erythroxylum squamatum. The sequence goes on along the minus strand of JAOTBA010000008.1, from coordinate 24,230,503 downwards.
TATATGATGTATGATACCTCAACGATTGGCTTGGTGCAGGCGGAAGATTATTGGTTTATGTCTTACAACCGATTAATTAGTTGGTTATAGTTTGATGACAATTATTTAAAGACTTTCTTTATCTTATGCATATTCAAATATATGTGATAAAAGTTCACGAGATGAATATACATTGCAAGTGAAATTGTGATGAAATCATAACTTGGAGATTCATATTGCATTTATATATTATACTTAAATTATTGCTAGTTCTTGTTCTATTGAGATTGAACTTTAATAAAGTGTAAAAAGACTAACATACTATGTTTCTTTCTTATAAGAGAGGAGATCAATCTCATAGACTAAAGTACAAAGATATTTCAATAAACATATAGGTGGTTGTTAAAGAATAAGTTCACTAAATTGATCTTATATGAGAATTCCACTTAGAATGTTACTATGGAAACTTTGATTGCGATAATTATATAAGTGATCATTTGACTTGAGATCTTTAAAGTGTCTTATATAACGATTGTTATGTTTTGATACTACTTATAACTTATTCTAGTCAAAGGCAATTGATAGTTATTGGATATAACATGAATTATATAAAATAATTAAGTGATCAATATAAGATTCATTATCCTAAAGTAATTAGGGATAATGTTTCATTATTCTTGATTAATACTGATTCAAAAAAAATGCTTGGTTAAGTTAGAATAACAATTTGTAAAATAGTTTACAAATATCGTTGATATACTCAATTGTTAATAGTAAAGAACTAATGAGATTATAATAGACATTAATTATATGCTTTATATCTAATTGAAATATTATGTAATTATATGATTGAATTATAGGGAAAAAATCATGCATTAAAAGTTTAATCAAAATTAGTTTGACATTGCTAAATATTTAGATAATCATAATATGTTGTTAGATGCTAACATTGATCTACAATATAAATTATTTAATTAGAGAGTAAAGATTAATTAAAAGAGTTTAATTTATCTAAATGTTAATAAGAGTTAAGGTTATAATTTATATTATTGTTAACATATTTAAGAATATAATGAATCACACACAAAAAAATGAGTTAAAGAAAAAAATGTTTTAATGAAATTGAATTTAAATATAAAATTTGAAAAACTTTTGGATTAAATATAAAATATTTTATAAATAAAAACCAATGTAAAATATTAAATTTTGTTTGGATTCAATTAGTATTTAATGAAATTAAATTAAAATTTTATTTCAATTAAATTATTAAAAGGTCCAAACTTGCTTAACTCGCTCTATACCACGTGTAAAGTCTTTTAATCCGTTCGTGTTTGATACCATTTAATGTTTTGACTCATATGTGGATATGGTGATTGCGATTATCTAGATTCAAGAACGATTTAAAGGAAACCTAAAAACAAAGGTTAAGCTATACAACAAAGTACGGATTTATAATTTATGGCTTATTACATTCATGTTTTAATCCTATTATAAATATTAATAATTTTATATTTAAAAGTTTAAATAAAAGCCAAATTTGGAATAGACAAGTTATAGAAAATTTGGATTTTCTATAACTTGTCTATTCCAAATTTAATCCAAATTTGGCTTTATTAATATTTATTCTATTGTATTCAAAATTAGATCCCACCCCAAATTTTCTATAACTTGTCTATTCCAAATTTGGCGCTTTCTTATCAGGTTGGCTCGTGTTCAATACAAGCTTTAAAAGCTGTGGCAATCCCAGCCCAGCACGCCCGTAACCGCCAATTGCTTATTATAGCCCCAACATATAGCATCTTTCCAAATGTCGACGAAGACCTGCACATGGTTAACAATAATTTATATTAGATGAACTCTCTGTTGACGGAGGCACGATTTGATCTCAATCTCATCAGCCACCCCATCATTCGGTTGACCTGACGGCATCAAAGCGTTAGTTGACAATTCTCATTATTATCTGCTTCAAAGACTTCAATTAATTTTCAAGTAGAATTTCCTTTCTATGAAAATATAGTACGTTTAAACTTTAAATAAATTAAAACCATAACGTTACTCAGTAGGCTCGCTCTCTGCAGTCGTACGTCCTGGAGCACAGGGATCTTTTGTAAGTAGTTAACATCCCAACATTGTCAAGAATTCCAGAGTTTGAGAAAGTTGAGGTAACGTTGAAGAAGATACTTTTTTTTTTCCCCGGTTTTTCACAAAATATTTTAAGAGGGTCTCATTTATGGAAAGATATCTTTAAGTCATTTACACTAAGACTAATCTTCGCTCGAACTGGGTAAATCCATTGCGGGAGGTAAAGCTCTGATTCTAAATTTTAAACGACTATATACATGAGGACGGTTCAAATCTATTATCTCACTTAAGCCAAAAACAGTCCCTTACCATTCATTAATCCATGAATGATTGGTATTTGTCGTTTATTCTGCTAGTCCTGGAGAATAAAATGCGTATAATTAAAGAACACATGATAGCAACCACACAAGTTTTTCTTATAAAAATTGGTGATAATCATCAAAAGAACAGTTAAAACGTGGGTCGTAACCAGCGCTATGACCGGTCTTTCCTTTTTTTTTTTTTGGTTATTTCACATTCCATGGATAAAAATAGACAATTCGGAAGAGAATCAATTAGGTGTGTGGTTAAGAAATGTAGGGTATGATGGTCAACATCAACTAATAGACAAGAGTAGTCTATGAATGTCCTTTGGGTGTATGGTTAAAAAATGTAGGGTATGATGGTCAACATCAACTAATAGACAAGAGACCTTGTTTTGTCTCTTTATTACCTATTGTCCAATTATATTGTGTCGTTCACAGTGGATAATTTCTCACATTGATTTTGGGCTCAAATTAGTTGTCTCCATTTCAACGAGGAACACGTGGGAAACTAGTGATAACTCAAACATGAAATATTCAACCCTTAAGAGGACCAAAACTTCAAGTCAATGCTATCAACCACATGGATCAGATCGAGATCGAGATCGAGGCATTGGCATTATCAACATTGATGGTAATAATGTCCTTTTAATTTTAAAAAATCTACTAAATTAAATGTAAAATAGAGGAAGGCAAAGCAAAGCTTTGGTCAATGAAAACAAGGTTAGATGTGGGTTTCAGCACAAAATCTAGAGTATGATGCAGCATTTACATGCCTATAAAGCACGGCCTCGAGTACTACTACTACGGGGCATGAGTCTAAATTTTGAGTTTCAGAAATAAAAACCAACTTACATCACCTCAATACATAAGCATAACAGAAGCACAATTAAGTGCCTTCAACGTGTGAACGCTTGCTTTTGGGGACTAAACACCTACCCCCAACTCAGCGTACAATAAGGTAAGACTTCCATTATAATACTCAATTATTCCTATAAATAAAAAGGGCGGGAAGGTAAACCGTTTTAAGGAAATTATATATATATATATATATAAAGAATGTATACAGAAAGTCAGAGAGAAGAGACAGCTTTGCTTAGAGGTAAAAAAACAGAACATCCAAAAGCAGAGAGACACACACTGTTTTATGAAATTCAGTTCTAAACTTATGCTCTGTGAAGTTTAAAGCTTTTTTTATATATACTTTCAAAACAACAGTCTTTCAATCATTTACAGAGTAAAGAAAGATCAGAAAAGATGGGCAACTACAGAATGTGCCTATGTTTCATGAGGAAGTTCAAGGTTATGGAGGCGGGTCCGCCGCCGGACGTTAGAGAGGCATTCAAAGATTATACTACAGGTGGGTCACATATGACGACGGAGCAGCTCCGGCGGTTCTTGGTGGAGGTTCAGGGTGATAGCGGCGCAGAGGCGGAAAAGATCGTTGACCAGATTCTGCACAAGAGACACCATGTCACTAGGTTTGCGAGGAGTGGTCTTACTCTTGATGATTTCTTTTTTTATTTGTTCTCTGCAGATCACAACCCTCTCATTAACAATCAGGTATTTTACTTTCTTGTTTGATCGACTCTTGAATTTGCTGTCTTTAGCCTTATAAGTGTAGTTGCTGTACACGTTCTGTGAGACTGGTCATCCTTATCAGAACGTTATAGAGAGGATCGTAAGCATTAGAGAGTTGTTTACTTTCCAGTGAGAAGATTGTGAACTAAGAAGGGTTGGTCAACTGTTACTTTTTAAGTTTCAACGAATTTAGGCGTTGATTGTAAGGCTAGGAAATTTATACTGTTAATGGTTCATAGGATCAATACATATTCATGAATTTTAGCTGCATTCATGATAACATCTGTCCCGTAATTTTACTGCCATTACTGGCATCTTTGAATTCTAGAAACATTGTTGCCGGTAATTTAATCTGAGCAGACGACAAAGCCTTCAATGTTTTGTATCTTTTCTCGACGAAGGGAAGTATTAACTACTCCCTATTTTTGAGACTTGTGGTTTCAACATTTTTAAGTCTTCATTTCAGGTTCACCAGGATATGACAAAACCCTTGTCCCATTACTTCATATATACCGGCCACAATTCGTACCTAACAGGAAACCAGCTTAATAGTGATTGTAGTGATATTCCAATCATGAAGGCATTAAAGAGAGGTGTAAGAGTGATAGAGCTTGACTTATGGCCCAACTCAGACGGGGTGCATGTAAAACATGGAAGGTAGGCAAGTTATATTCAAATTCTTTTGTTTTAACACATTTTTCTCTCCGAAACAGCCTTGCATTTTCTATTTATTGGATTAGATAGCCAAAGTAGGTCTCCCAAATCTCGTAACTTTGCCAGCAATCTGGGGGATAACAAAAGATAATGGGAGGCAGTGAGTGCCGTGTTTTTCTTCCTTCTGTTGGTGAAAACTATCACATGTTATTCGAATGTTTCATCTCCCATCATCTGTGGAAATTTGTTAAAGATGAACTCATATTTTGACCCCCAATGCCATGTAATACTGTGGTGAAGAAGTGCGGATTTCATACCTTTCACATATGTGACAGTTTTCTATGTCTTGCATTTGTTAATTTGGGGCTGTAATACTTTCACTTCTTCGGTCTCTTACCTGGATTAGGTGACATTATGTTCATTCAACTGCAGGACCCTAACAACTCCAGTGGAACTACCTACATGCTTGAGAACAATAGATAAATATGCCTTCTCATCCTCGCCATATCCTGTGATAATAACTCTTGAAGACCACCTTACCCCAGAACTTCAAGCTAAAGTAGCTCAGGTGATATTTGGTTTCCCTCAATGTATAAAAGCCAAGTCTTTTTACACTTGTAATCCCTGTGTACTGACCGTAATGCTATTTTCTTGTTAGATGATCACTGAAATATTTGGGAAGAAGCTGTATCGTCCTGAATGTGAATGTTTGGAAGACTTACCTTCACCAGATGATTTGAAGTACAAAATAATTATTTCTTCAAAGCCTCCGAAAGAGTATAAGAAGCTCAAATCTGCCAAAAGCAAAAGGAGTAAATCAGAAAAAGATTCTGATGATGATTCCTGGGGAAAGGAACCATTAGATATTACAAACGATCAATATATTGATAATCTGGTGTGTTAATTTATGAAACTACCGATTAGTCTCTATGTAAGTTCGTAACGTAAAGAGCCTAAAGGCTAAGGTTTTAATTTCTCATTTTCTTTTCTTGTTTTACCAATTTCCTTGCAGAGTAGTAGTGACACGAATGAAGAGAGTGATGAGGGGCAACAAGAATCAGAATATAAGCGTCTAATTACCATTCATGCTGGAAATGCCAAGGGTGGTTTGAAGGAAGCACTTAAAGTTGAAGCCAATAAAGTTAGACGCCTCAGTCTGAGTGAATTATCTCTAGAAAAGGCTACAGAGCATCACGGGACAGACGTTATCAAGTAAGTATAGCTGTATTCCAACTTCAGATGCTGTTATACCCTTGCAATAGCGGTCGCATATATTAGACAAAAAGGAACATTTTCTGTTTATATTGTTATTGGACAACTTGAAAAGATGCTTCCCATTTCCATCTGCAGATTCACCCAGAAAAATATTTTAAGAGTGTATCCCAAAAGCATGAGGTTTGACTCTTCCAACTACAAGCCTCTACTTGGCTGGATGCATGGAGCTCAAATGGTTGCATTCAATATGCAGGTTACGGTTCACCCTTCATTTTTTCCCCCTTAATTCATCATTATTTTATTTATCTGTCCACTTTACCCATAAGCTTCAAAATGTAACGATTTAAGTCTATTATGCCATCACTTAAAGGAAATTGCATTATTGAGGGGTAGCCACCAGATTGTGCAGAAACCTGAAAGTGGCTTTCCAGAGCATAGTTCATTCTGCACCTTCCTTAGCATGAAATTTTTTTTTTCTTATCATCCAAGTAATTACTATACTAGAAGTAACAGAAGAATATGCAAATATTTATCAAAATGATCCGCTCCTGATTCTCACTTAACAAGTAAACTTTTGAGTTGAATGTTTTCTTGATGTGGTACTAGAGCTTTATGTGATCAGAAGATCCTAAATTAAAGTTGTGCTGCGCTAGTTTCTAATGGATTTCTGATTTATTTACTTGTCCATACTATATGTAAAGTCGCGTGATCGAAAAATACATAAGATCATTGTTGGACCTTTCCCAACACCTCAAGCTTTTGGCTTAAATGGTTTCTTAACATTGCTGAATCCCTTCCAGTTAACGTTTGGATGACCGAAGTTGTGTATTTACTCATAACATGTGGTTTGTGGATGCATCTACTACTACTAAGGCTTCCTTCTCTCTCTATATCAACTACAGGGATATGGTAGGTCTCTTTGGTTGATGCATGGAATGTTTAGGGCGAATGGAGGTTGTGGGTACGTGAAGAAACCAGACTTTCTCATGGATGGTGAAGCATTTAATCCAAAAGACGATTTTCCGGTGAAGAAAACTTTGAATGTTAGCATTTGTCACCACCAACTGTTGTCCTTTTCCTATTTTCAGATTTAGACAGCACTAAACTTACTATAATTGCTGGACAGGTCAAAGTATACATGGGAGACGGATGGGACTTGGATTTTAAACGAACACAGTTCGACTTATGTTCCCCACCAGATTTCTACACCAAGGTAAAGTTGGAATTTTTGCACAAAATTTAGCATAGGATTACATAGTGACCTACTGGGATGCTTGAGCTTAAACAAAGTACTTTTGTATGGCAGGTAGCCATAGCAGGAGTGCCTGGTGATGCGAAAAAGATGAAGACAAGAGTAATTGAGGACAACTGGACACCTGTATGGAATGAAGAGTTCACATTTCCCTTAAGAGTTCCTGAACTGGCTTTACTTAGAATCGAAGTTCACGAACATGACATAACTGACGCCGATGATTTTGGTGGACAAACATGCTTGCCTGTCTCCGCGCTAAGACCAGGCATTAGGGCTGTCCCTCTCTTTAATCGCAAGGGAGAGCAATACAGCTCAGTGAGGCTCCTCATGCGCTTCCAGTTTGTCTGAAACATTCTCAACCTTACCTTCTTCTGTTACGCTTGGATTGTTACACTGCCTACTGTCTACAATACTGTTCTGCATACGGATACCTTCTTTTGTTTGTTATATAGTTGTCAAAAAGTTTTAGTAGTGTAGTTGTGGACTTGCATTATATATTAGCACTTGTAAGAACTGCAACAGTAGTTCTTAATCTTATCAATAACAAAAATCCAGATGTTGATATGATTGCAACTTCAGGTGTAATTAAGAACTACTGTTGATTGGTTAGAGATCTATGTACCAGCCACTTGGGAGCTGACAGGATCAATGTTATGAATATCGTAACGAGCTCGGTACTGGATTGAGTTTTGGAACGGAATTGTACCGGTACCGGTTGGTACCGGGTACCGTTTCGGAAGATTTTTTAAATTTATGAAATAGTCCCTAAAATTTTTTAAAATTGCAAAATAGTTCATATTGGTATATTATATAGTTGTACATTATACTTTATTAGTTTACTGTTTACATCAACCATGCTTTAAAAAATCTTAATAATAAATAATAATGACAATTAATATGAAATAACAATAATTTTTAAATATTTTACATATAAA
>JAOTBA010000008.1:24163790-24179535 GCA_025629845.1 Erythroxylum squamatum | reverse complement strand
ATCAACTCATCCACTTTCTTCTCATTAAATTTATTTTAATACTTCTAATTTTCATCAAAACAATTCGGGGTCCAACAATTATCATTTTCTTAAGCAATGGAGATGCTATCCTGTTCAGCAAAATAAGAAAGTACAGTTAAGAAGCCTCAACCTATGAAGTGCTGTCTCAAGAATTCTGGTTTTGTGGAGGAAAATGCTTTACTATTTCAGTCTGTAAATGTATTTGGAGTTGGTTAAGGTGTATTTTTTTAGGCTTCTACAAGGTCATCTTTGTTTGAAGATATATATAGGCAAATTGCTGTATATGTTTCTTGTCCTTAAGGAAACAATTTGTAGATTTTCTCATGTTCTTAGGTGCAATTATGTCCTGTGGTATTGGAAAGAGAATTGCGTCTTGGGCAATTTCTAGATTTGTACATAACTTTTCTGTTGATTTATTAAATTACTGATTTACCAAAAAAATGTTAGTTTTAGACAATTGTTGGACTATATAATGTTTTAGACAATTTTTGGACTACATAAGGTTAAGGTATTTAATAATGGTTTAATTGGACTTAATTAAGGTGTCAAATGAACTTAGTTTGATATGGAATAAGTCAGTTAAATGTTGATTAGGATTTGTATTTTTAATTGAAGTAATAACTTAAGGAAGGTTTTATTAGATAACAAAGTATCTAATTTTGGAACTTAAAAGTTATTAAAGGGATGAAGTCTACTTAAGAATGCTATTGTGATTTAAAGAACAAGAGTAGCATGTTAGATGAGAATGTTTGTGAATTAGGAACTTGTGTAATGTGTAATTACTTAATGTATTCATTACTGGAGTGTTACAAATGTTTATGTTCATAAGGCATGTTAAGTATGATTAAATGAGAATGAAAACATTCAATGTAAGCAAAATGGAATAAGTCATATGATATGCAATATATCTTTTACAAGAGAATTTTGAAATGTGACATGTTTTGTTTTAAAAACTGCCAAGTCATAGTTGTGGGTAAATAGACATGCCTAGAAGGGTCTGCAGCTGCTCCTGTAACTTAACACTAAGGTGTCCCCTGATTATTGACACTACGGTGTCCCTTGATTATCAACACTACGGTGTCCCCAGATTTAGAGACATTAGTCTCTTCTGTTTCAGATACCAATCATGGTATCTTCTATTATGGTCCTGTTACCCACTTATGTTAAAAGGATTAGCAATCTAACTTGTTTTGTGTTCTGATATATGTTCAATTCTGATATAAGCTAAGTTCAATTCTGATACTATTAAAATTTTGTTCTAATATAATTAAGTTTTGTTCTGACACAATCAAGTTCTGTTCTCATACTTTAAAGTTCTGTTTTGATATTATGGTATTTTGTTTGGATACTTGTAAGTTTTGTTTTGAAGCAAGTATATCTTGTTCTGATAAGTTATATTTTGTTCTTATGCAAATAATGTTGGATTGTTCTTTAATTTGAACAATTAAAGGTTGTATATGATTTGATCTGATTTTGTATATGTGAATGATAGACGACTGTTAGAAGCAGTCGTCTAATTATAACTTGTTTAGTTATTTTCCCACTAAGCTATATGCTTAGCACAGTGGTTATGCCTTCATGTAGGTTCTGATAAGAAGGTTTGAGATTGAGACAAAGACAACCGTAGTGGCCAAGAAGAATGTGTTCTGTTTTGGAAGTTGTTTTTATATGAGTCTTTGTTTGTGTTTAAGTTTGAGTTGTATTTCAATGTAATGAGACATTTTGTATATTTGTGGATAAGGTTTGTAATATCCTGTAAGTGATTTGTAATAACCTTTATACAGGTTGGCTTTTGAAATTATGATATGTATTTGGATAAGTGCAATATGTTTAATATGTTCTGTTTAAAAACAACTTTTAATGAAAGGTAATGTATGTTGCTCGAGTTTCTGGAAATGCATGTAAGGAATGTTTGGTATGTTTTGGAATTATTTTGGTTCTATTTTGTGTGACATCTACATAACCTGCCAGAGGGTATGTGGGTGTTACAAATATTCCATTCCATTCAATTTCATTAATAAAGCCCCAACCAAACATAGCCTATGGAGCTCTATTTTCTATTTAAAAACAACGATGTTACATTTTACGAGGAGCCTAATGAAAATTCGGCAGAGTTTTTTCTTATAAAATGGGCATCCCTCTTTTGAAAGAAAGTTTATTCCTGCAATGAAAAGACACTTCAATAATCACAAGTAATCACAGCTCAATTTGGGACTCCAAACTACATGTTCATGCCTAATTGAGTTCACATTTACATCAAAAAAACTTCATAATAAATCCAATAATATTTCAAGTATATCAATTTCTACCTCATACACCCTCATTTATACCCAATACATCAAGATATTCTCAATTCTAATAAAAAACAACTCAATTTAATCAATTTCATGCATTTATATAAGAACATAACCATTTTTAAATTTTTATCTCACAAACCATGAAGAATTTCAATACTTTGCTTGTATGAAATTTGATCTATATAATATTTGGAAATTTTAAAATTTATTTTTGACCATTTCTAGGCTGGTCAAAAAATCATCACTGTCACTTGAGCATGGGGTACACATGCTGGTGTCGAAGGAGCAGTGACCTTCACCACCCAACTAGAATGTCCTAATAGGTTTTGTAGAATGTCCCGAGAACTTTCCTTAGAGCCCTAGTTCTTTGGAAATGGTAGCCGGACGCTAAAGGTATGAGTATCGGAAGTTGGGATTAAATAGTAACCTATAAGGAAAAGAGTATAAAAGAGAAATAAACTTAAACTTTTTTAAACTCAACTTATACTTTTATGAGCTTTTCTCCTTATTAATCCATTACGAGTAATTTAAAAAAAATTATATTATTACATCAAAGTAAACCATTTAGTTTGGTGATGCATATTGTGGATCAAAGTAATCCTTTTTGCTTTGAAAATTCAAAAGTAATTAATATATAATGACGGTCAATAACAACAATATCAATTGCTTTTAGATTTTTTAAAACTTACTTTTTTCTAGCGTTGTTCATGTCTTATTTTATTATTCAGGGAATAAGGTTTTTTTTCTTTTTGATTGAATGGGAAGAATTTGCATATGAGTTTCATTTTGTTGGAACATTTTTTGTATGACATAATTAAGGATAATGTTTTCTAGTTTTATGTTGTTATGTTTTTAAGTCTTTATTGTAAAACCTTTTAATTGTAATTATAAAAATAAACAAAAATATTAAATAATTTTTCATAAATTAATTTAATCTTATTTTTATTTTATTGTGAAACGGTTTGAATAAAAAACATCTATACTAAACATAACGAAAGTAGGGTATTAGGGTGTTTTTGTACAATTTTTTTTTAAAGTAGGGTATTAGGGTGTTTTTTTTTTTGTACAATTTTACTAATACTAAAATGTAATTTGGTACCAAAGATAATAATAAAGGCTAAGTTAAACTTTGAAACGTCAATCGAATACTAATTTTCACTTTTAACCTTTTAAGCTCTCTCAAACAATATATGTATTGTGACTTATGGACAACAATATACGTATTTTAGAATGTTACTTCTTTCCTTTAACTAATTGGCATGTTTAATATTGTTGGATGACCTTAGACACATCCATCTTCAAGGAAGGAAATAATTACTATGGTTTCATCTCTTTTGAAATGTCTAATAAGAACCTTACTAGACTTTAAGTTGTGGTACATTCTCTTTAAAATTAGCGATAATGTACCACAACTTAAAATTCCTTATTATAAATTAAATTTCATTATTTTGCTTCGATTAATTTTTTACTAAATAAGTAATTCAATATTAATTAATTATAGGGGTGATTACCAAGAAATTATAAACCTTGTTAAATTTTATAATTATAAACCAAAATTTAAAAAGTATAATAAAATGCTCAATTTTTAAATTTTTTAAAAATATTCCACTATTAAACTCTCTGGTAACGGAGTTGACGTGACTTGTTATAATTTCTACTTAGATACAAAGTAGAATTAATTGTATACAATTAGCAATTAATTTATTTAATATTAAAATAATGAATTAGAAAAAAAAACTAAAATCGTTTTGTTAATTTGATTGCCAAATTTTTCTTATTTTATTCGGAATGGTGGTTTTGCTTACATCAAATTCTCTGTTCCAATTACTCTGTTCCAATCATGTTTTTATTAAATCTCATCCTTACATTTATGTGAGATCTACATAAATATGTGGATGAGATTTAATAAAACATGATAGAAACACCATAACCGGAATAGAAGATTTAATCCCGATTTTGCTTTGTCATTATTTCTATTCATTCATCTGCTCTGTGGAAATTTCTTTCTCTGCAGATGTTTTCAGGTCTACAGTAGGGTCTATGATATTCACTCCCTTTCTCGATTCATGGGCTTTGACGTTTGCTATTGGAGGAGAGCATCTATTCGGCCCTGTTTGGAATAAGCTAGTGATGTACAATGTTGGTAACATATTAGGCTTAATAGGTTTGATATCGTGTGTCATCAATGGTAGTGGTATAAGCTAGGAGTCATCTGGTTTCATTTGCTCATTGATGGTGGATATCTGCTGCTACACTTTTTTTAATAGGAACCATAATAGTAGTGTTAAGAAGAAGAAGAAGAAGAAGAAGAAGAAGAAGAAGTGGAACCGTAAGGTGGAATTGAAAAGAACACAAGTTTTCCTGAAGGGAATGGTGCACACAATGTGTTCAAAATTTAGATACCATTTTCCAGCACTTTGATGGGCTAGCTTCTTTGATTTTCATTTAAAGCATTATCACCTGGATAAGTAATTATGAAAGTCCTTTAATAGAAAAGGGTATACACCAAAAGAAATATAAGATCAAAGAACATAAATATTTATATTTAAATGAAAGATTAAAATGGGAAGGATACGAAAATAGATGACAAAGACCATAGAAGTCCTAATTATGATAATAAAAATCCATAAATAGTTTAAAGTTGTAATTCAACCTTCATTAGCAAAGCGCAAAAGAACTTATACTCTATTACACAATAGTAGAATGCAACCTTAAAGAACATATGAAAAAAGTATAGATTTATGTACGATGGATTTTTTTAGAACTAAGGATTATTTTAAGTATTTACATATTTTACAAAGATGTGAAGTGTGCCATAAAATAGTGTTAATATTTCTAATGGATAATTAAAAGTTTATTAAAACTAGATATCTTGACGAAAACACTAAAATCAAAAACTATTAAAAAAAGAAGAACAAAGATTTAAAGAAGGGATCAATCATAAGCTCTAAGATCAAGTTTAGAAGGAGGATTAGTAAAATACTTGAGGCCCATTTGGTCCCACTTGTGTTTTCCTGTTGTAATTTTTAGTTTTTAGTTTACGTTTTTTTCATTAAAAAATAAAAACTTATTTGGTTGAGATTTCTAATATAAAATCTAAAAACAAAAACTTGTTTCGTTGAGATTTGTAATAAAAAACTAAAAGCAAAAATATGTTCAGTTTTATCATCCTGTTTCTTTTTTTAATTATACTCTTATGCTAATTATTTTATATTAATTTTAAATTAATTAATTCTTATTATGGTTAGATATAAAATATATGCATATTTATATAATTAAAGAAATTTGCACATTAATTGTATATAATAAAATTCTATAAATTAGATAATTGCATTAAGTCATTTTAATTAATAAAATATGTTCATCATATTATAATTCTTCAAAACATAATAGTACTATCATTTACAAAAAAACAAATTCAATTAGAGCAATATAATCATTCCATATTTGTTTAACAATTTCATCTCGCTTCTAAGACATACTTCAAAGTTGTACTTGAGTGATATTATACTCTACTTAAGAACTTACATTTTTATTTTTATTTTCCCTAATTTATTCTCAATTTTAACATAATTGTCAAATAATTCATCGTTTTGTCTATACATTCTAAATATAATTATGTATAACACAACAAGCAATAACGATGTATTTTTGTTTCTTCATATCATAACTCGACATAATTAAAAGTGTAGGGAATCTTGCTTTTAGAATGCCAAAACATCTTTTAATAACATTTCTTAATAAAGAATGCATGTAGTTAACCAATTTCTATAGATCTTGAGGTCTTTTACTTCTTTGATAATCTAGCAAATGATATCTCTTACCTCGGTATGATGAACGAAATCTAGGCATATTGGTGTAGCCTAAATCAACCAAATAAAACTTACCTAACATATAAAAAACATAATATTAACAAAATTTTATTAAAAATTAATTATAATTACTATGTTTATTTATAATAATACCTTATAGAAGCATAGGAAATTGATTTGTTAGAATTGTCACTTTTTCTAAAAGAACTCAAGAGTCATTGCAAGTACCTTCTCATCTAGCCATTACATATGTAAAATGCATGTCAAATAAGCAACAACAGATAATATTTTAGGTTTAATTAGTTCTTTTACTCTTGTATGGTATTTGTTCATCAATCGGAACATGTGCATCAATTCGTGTGCCATCTATTACTCCTATACAATCCTAAAAAAATAAAACCATACTACTAAAATAATTATTAATCATAAGGATATAATTAAAATAGTAATTAAATATATGAATGTATCTAAAAATATGGAAATAATTTTGAGTTATGTTGAATCTTAAAAGGTCAATTGGTAAAGGATGGTAGAATAATGACTCTTTTTGTAAGACGATTAACTGCATTTAAGACTTTGCAAAAATACTTCGAAATTGTTCAAGTCGAATGTTGAAAGCATTTTGCATTAATTCTAGTTGCCTCTCTATACCTGATAGTAATCAAGAAAATTGTTGCTTGTTCTTCTACAATCAAATGTCTTGCTGCCTTTAAGCCTCATAAACTCTTCAACTCATTACATAAGCTCAAGCAAATTATCTTGCTTATTATTAAGTTTTCATCAATCCTTATATGATTTCTATTCAAAAGATCTAATATCCAATCATGACCTAATAGAGTAGAAGTTCTACATGGTTGCCTTCGTAAATGAAAATGTTTGTTCTCTCCTCCAGCTAGAGAAGTAATGATTACCTTCATCAGTTCTTCATTAGAATTTGATTCAAAATCTTATAAGGAATCTATGTATCTACAATACCAACATTAAATAATTAATAAAACATTAATTCAAAAGGTTGAATCAAATATAGACTTAAAATATTCATACAAAATATAGACTTCAAATTCAGTCAAACATTCATACAGAACACAAACTTAAAATGTTCAAACTATGGAATAGTTCTTAATATATAAGTGTCAGATTAATAAGAATTTGATAAGTAATAATATGAAAATATAACTAAAGCGACATAATCTAATATAACTTCCTTGCATCTGTTATCTTTATAAAATATCCTTATAAAGTGGAGAATCATACAAAGCCTTCACAGTTTTTTCATATTACACACCCTCAACACCCAGTTCATCTAAGGAATTCAAACATTCTGTCATTATATTAGACACTTGATCAATTGATGAAGCTCCAGATCCATTCTCTATAGTAGATGATGTTGCAGTCAGTTTTTTCTTAAGTAAATCATTCTTCCTTTTTGATTGTTCACTAATTATAACCAAAACCTCTTCTACAATGTTAGAATGTGTCTTTTTTGCCTTCCTATTCTTAGGAGATTTCTTTCTCTTAGATGGAGAAATTATAACTTGATCTCCTTTTTCAGTATACAAGCAATCTTCCTCAACATCAATTCTATGTTACTCTTCTATACTATTCAATGGAGATTTAGTTTAAGGTTGTGTATATAAACCATTTGTAGTAGTATCTCCAAAAATATAACACAAGTCTGAAAACTCCTTACATTCTTTTTTTTTTTTAACCTGTGAACCATTTTATGCACCTATAATGATGAAAGGAAACATGAGAACAAATATTATAAAATATGATATATCAATAAAACAAAGACATATTTTAACTTAAATAGGTTTTCCCAACATTCATTTATCGCATTAACTTCATTGATATAGGAATTGTAACCAATTCCTATTTTTTTGAGTAAGTTCCTGAAATTCTTCAGTGTACTCTTTAATCTATTATACTTATTTTTCAATTGAACATTAGTATACTCCTCATTGAATTTTTTTGAAGACCTGCCTTAATATTCTTCCAACCAGATTTGGAAAGGGTAGTAGTTGCTCGATTTCCCTTGTTTACTTTTTCATCCATCAATTAGATTAAATACATCTCTACGGTATCATTCCATACCCCATCCTTTTCATTTATTTCCACACAATCATTAAAATCATTCATATTATTCAAAGCTTCCATCACTAAATGTAATTACATATAAGTGACATCATTCACAACAATTTCTACAAAGTATTAAATGCTAAACATGATTCAAAATAATCATGAGACAACCATAGTCTAATATAAGTGCATGAAAATGATATAAGAGTTGAAGTGAGAAATTAAATGAAAGTAAATTGTTGCATAAAGAAATAAGAAAGAAATAGGGGAAACAATGCCACCTCTATGTCAATTGAAGATTCAATATGCTTCTCAAGATAAATATATTAATTGTGCAAACCAAATTCTAGAGAGTAAATAGAAGATAATAAGAGCTTTTTGGAGTCCACTTCTATATCATAAAATATATGAAGTGACTAGGAGATAGTTGTTGTTTGGAAATTTTTTGATCTTTTCCTGAAGTTTTACACTTACGCATTTCATTTATATTTTAGTTATGTTTATGTTAGGATAATTAAAGTTTCACAATTAGAAAACAAGTAAACTAATAAGTTTGATTGTTAGTCAAAAAGATATTTAAATAGACACCAGATTCAAGAAGATACTTCAATAAATTTGAGTCAATTCATTTAGCTAAAGGGGTCATAATGTGACTCCATGTATCAAGATTTTAATACTCTTATTATACCAATATACCAAAAGAAAATGTTAATGACAAATAAAATAAAAATAAAAATAAAAATAGAATTAGAATTAGACTTTCTACATTAATATAAGAAAGGCCAAATAGTATACTGTTGATTAAAATATTAAGAAGTTTCTATAGAATGCATTTTGTGATATATAAATTGTTAGTGACAAATAGATCACTAACAAATTGAGAGACAAATTTGATTAGAGATCCTTAATAAAAAATAAATTTCTAACCACTTTGTAAGTAATTATATGTATGAAACTTTCTGCTAGAAAACCTCGCTCTAGTATACAAATTAAGTGGTTTAAACACCTCCCGCAATTACCTTCATCTTACTCCCTATATTTGTTTTAAAATAAGATGATTTTCTTTTGAGGCTAGAAAAGCCTTTTTGATAGCATAAGAAAGTAATTGTGCTCTAAACTGTCATTTCCAATATTGCTACATTGGAAATATTGGAAATGAGTTGTTGAGGGGCAAATGCACACGTTAAAGTTCACATTAAAAACTTCCCTTTCTACTATAAAGAAAACAAAGAGCTTTAAAAAGAGTTGTAGTAAAAAGGAATAAAATTACTCCCAAACTTATTTACTTCTTCAATCCTATCCTTCTACTATTTCCTATAATCATTCAAGAGTCATTTTCTCACACATACTTCACATAAAAGAAATAACCATTTATTTCATACCTTGTCATTTCTTCTCTTTGTCGTCCACTTTATTCAATCTCAAATCTCTGCAACCACTCCCCTCTCAACTTCATCCTAAACTATAGACCTCAAAGATTAGACTCAAAAAATCTAATGTCAAATCTTTTCAAACCAATATCACTCCTTATGCTTTTTCTCTGTGTAACTCACTCTTTCTTCGTTCTTGTTGATAATACTTATACTCCTGTTGCACTAGTATCAGAAGAGTAAGATTAACAATCTATATAAGAGCTTATACCTTTTAAAGAATAGAGGATCCTTATTAAATTGGAAAAAATTTTGAGTTTTTTTGTTCATAAAGTTTTATGTTTCTCATAATCCATATTACATTTCTAGAATTCCTTGAAAACAACAAGTAAATAATAGAATAACATTGAGACAAACACAATAGTTAAGTTATAACTCAAATATTTAACATAGAGTTTAATTGGATACAAATAGTGAGTGTTTAAGGAAAATTAGAATTACACAAAAGTACTTCAATTACTATCAAGGGCTGACATAAGTGGCTTCTCCCAAAGACAGGTTAAAAAAGTGAAAATAAGAAAGGCTTCATTCTTCTATGTTGCGGTTTTATTTCACCCCAAGTGAAATGGTTGTGGGAAATGTTAGGATATACATAAATAATATGTAAAATACCCTTTTGACATAAAACATACCCATAGAAAGATGAAGACTACAGTAGAGCCAATTAAAACAATCGTAGTAGAGTTCAAAAGACAATTGAAAATATACACTCGGTCATTGATGCGAGCTCCAAAACTCAAGCTACCCATAGAAACATATTCCACCCAAAAATATACCCGTATTAAGAAACAGGAAAAAAGGCATACCTCAAATGGAGAAATCGGAGCATGCTCACTTAATAAAAGCAGTGAAGGCAGAGCAAGGCTAAAAAACACAAGAGACAAAGAGGGCAAGTTTTTTTTAAAGAACACATCAGATGCAGAGGAAAATATTTTCTAAAGATTAATATTAATTTCACTTCCTGCACGAGAAAAAAGAAATTGGATGTGGTGTTGTTTTTACTACAAAAAAACATGTTTTAAAAACACAAAAATGTCTTATTTATGTTTTGTAAAATTATTGTAGTTTTTACTTTAAAAAACAAAAAATAGCAAGAATACCCAAACAAACACAAATAGCAAGAATACTCAAACAAACACATTTTAATAAGTTGTTTCTTTTTATTTTTTATAAAAACTACAACAAGAAATGAAAGAAAAAATAGAATCAAACATGCCCTTAGCATTTTTATGTATATGTTATATGCGATTAGAAAAAGTTTGCCTTTTGTTAAGATACACAAAGAATTATTTTCAAATTAGTAAAAGAATAATCTTCCAAAATAAAAGAATATCTTCAAGATATTGAAATTCTTTAATATGATATATTAGTGATATTAACCACAATTAATTCTTTAGTTTAGAGACTTTTTGGTGAAGAATGAAAACGTTGGCAAAATATATTTTTACAAAGTTTGTAGAAGTAAGAATATATTTATCAACACTTTAAAGAATCTTTGCAATCTTTGATAAATTCTAAAGGAAATAAAATGTAGTCTAACAAAATTGTCATTCTTATATTGGTAATTGGTAAAATGCTAATACAAATGATGCTTATGACATAATTCATTGTAGAAATATTTTTGATATATAATAGGTTTACTTACTTCAAAAAATTCAAAAGCCGAAGAAAATAGCTTCAAGGTCCATTTTGTTCTCGAATTTTTTGTCTTTGTCATAGTTTTGATTCTCAAATTTAGTAGATTTTGTTATTCAATTATATGGAGATAAAAAAATCCATTTTTGTTGATTTTTTTATTAATATTTATATTTAAGTTGAAAAAAAAGAAAGTTGGTTGGAATTATGCAAGGTTTTATATCACAATTTTATGATACTAGTAAACATTAGCAAAAAAAATCAATTAAATGCATAATTCATTGTTACAGAGATACTATTGATATATAATAAGTTTAGTTACTTAAAAAATTTGAGAGTTTACTCAATTTTATAATACTAATAAAAATTTGTAAAAAATAAATTAAATGCTTAAACTTTCAATTTCTTTCAAAATATAGGTTACATGTTTAGTTTTTTAACTTTATCCAATAGTGTTGTTGACATGTTGAACAAGTAAGTTAATCTTGTCAAATCAATGTACATATAGGAAAAGAGAAATAAAAATTAAAAATAATTAAAGATAACGAAATTAAAGTAAATGTAAAAATTAAAACCTCGTTTTCTCGAAATCCCATTTCTCTTTATCTTCTTATCATAAACAATTTGAAACTTATGTGCAGAGCTACATTCTCTTCATAAGCTCAATGAGAAAATGTAAAGGTTAAGTTTTATTCTATAGCTTAGAGGTTCACTTCTTTCTAAGCTTACAATTACTCCATCCTTATTATGTAATGTAGTGAATCAAATTCCATTAGAAGAAGGTTGCTTACTTCTATATAAGTATAAGAAATGAAGATCAATATAAAAATAATTCCTTTTCTATGGAGCTTTATGTTTTTGTTTATTTTATTGTAGAAAATGAGTAGGGTAATGTGTTGGACATTTTTTTTCCTTTCTCATAAAGTTGGTCAACTATTAATTGCATTTTTCAAAATTTTAATAACTTATCGGCTAAGTTATGTAATTTGATCTAGATAAAGATAATAAAGTAGCCCAATAAATGATCTAAATCAATGAGTCGAAGTTCGGATAGAAAATGGATCCTAATTAGTGTGGACCTATATCGGCCTTGTGATGGGGAAGCCCGATATAGAAGCTATATATAAAGGTTAAGGTCTCCCGCAGTTGCTCATATAATCAATCGTAAGCATAAGGATTCTCTGACCTGTTAAGAGAGCTTACATTTTGAGAAAACTGTAGAAAGACCTTATCTGCGTCCCGGAGAGTAGTTCCCGTAAAGATGGCAGTAAATTTGTGCTTGTTTCGGCTTCGGAAAGCTCGTTTGAAGTTACGGAGATTGGAATCAGGTATTTTTTGCATTTCTTTCATTTCTTGCCTTTTCACATTCGATCGGGGATACGTAACTAAGGTACTGTTACGTATTACACGTGGTATCAGAGCGGTGACGTGATCGGGTGGTTAAAAATGAAGATTTTTCAGTTTTCTCTCCATAAGGTTTTCGGAGATTTAACTTCTGTTTTTCAGTTTTTTCTTGCTTTTTATTGCATGAAAGTAGTATATATATATGTTTATCCCTAAGAAACGAGGTGAAAACGAGCCCGAGAGTAAGAAAAATTGGCCCAAAACTTGCTAAAAATTGCCATTTTTTGGCAGTGGTGACGAAGATCGTTGGACGCGTGTGCCACACGCGCTCGACGGCGC
The DNA here is from genome assembly GCA_025629845.1 of Erythroxylum squamatum. Classification (NCBI taxonomy): domain Eukaryota; kingdom Viridiplantae; phylum Streptophyta; class Magnoliopsida; order Malpighiales; family Erythroxylaceae; genus Erythroxylum; species Erythroxylum squamatum. The sequence goes on along the minus strand of JAOTBA010000008.1, from coordinate 24,166,578 downwards.
ATAATACCATCTCGAGGGGCGGTATGTTTGGCGCATGCGATGCACACACCAGACACGAGTAGACATGCAACGCGCGCGCCATCAAATAAGAGTAAGTAGGAGCGTGCTGCACACTTGCCGTTCACTGTTGAGGCACGTCGCTGGGCGGCGCGTGCAGACGTCAGCGCTATAGTGCGTTGACGCAGTGCTGACGTCATGTTGACGTCAGCCATACGAAATTTTTACAGTACTTAAAAAAAACACAAAATTTTTAGATTTTTCGTAAGGGTACCCCGGGGTGTTTTGGGTCAGTTTCCGGGTTTGGTAAATTCATAAAGTGAGTTTTCCATTTTTTTGGATTTATTACATTAGTAATAAATTAAAGTTTAACTCCAAAAAAGGAATTAAGGTATTCTGAATCCAATTTCAAGTGAATTTTCATACTTTGGACATCACATGAGGGAAAAAATTCAAGTTTTTGTGTCTCGGGTCTCATGTTCAATGTTCGAGATTGCATGACAATCACTCGACAAAGGAATTAAGACATTCTGAAGCCATTTTTTAATGAATTTTCGTGCAACGAACTTGTCATAAGGGAGATACATGAGGTTCTCGTGTCTCGGGTGGTCGGTTCAGTATCTGGTGACGCACGATAGTCACTCTACTGAGATTTTTCTTTTACAAAAGTCTCAAATGAAATTTTCAAAGAATGTCTTCAGCACGAGTGTGTGATAATGAGACTGTCCGTTCGGATTTTTGCATTTATTAATGTTACATTGTCACATACCATAAGCCCACAAAGAATGTGAGGATAACATAAACATGTATCTCTTGTGTTTGTGGTCTTTTTGAGTGCTGATGAGGATGTAGTCACCAAAGTGGCCTTTCAAATCAGTATTTTGAATTGTTCTGCTTGCCTGTTGGGGTATGTCTCTGATTTTATGTTTGGTTATTCTGACCAACGGTGTTGGCCTTCCATAACATTTTGATATATGCATAAAGGCTTTAGATATAAGAAAGTTGTTGCTCAAGTGATCTATTAGCCCAATGGTAATGGTGTCATAAGAGTTGATAGTTTGTACTCTGATCGCTTTTATATGATGGTCTAATTGCATATATAATGTATTCAACCCAAAGGTGTTTCATAATATGTGTGATTAGATTTTCAGTAAAGATACTATTAAATGACTTTGAGTATTATTGTTATCCTACATTTGTGCTGATTGAAACATTGTTGTAGTCACCTTTTTGGTCAACAAAATCAGTGTCACCATTAAAATCCTAACCGGTTTCACACAAAGAAGTGGACGGAGGATGTATTGAATGCTATGGAGATAATTGAGGTTGATATGGCTATGCAGATAGATAGGCCATCTCTACCTACATCCATGAGCTCGAGAGTTCATAAAGCAACCTATGAAACCTGAGATCAGTTTAACAGATTATATCTAATGACCATTAAGAGATCCATACCTGAACATCTGCTAAGTGGACTTTCAGATATAAACATACTGAAGGAGTTTCTTGATAATGTCTCCCAGAGGTACATAGTCTCACCTAATGTTGAGACAAGTGCCTTGATGAAATAATTATTCTCCATGAGGTATATAGGAGAAAGGAGAGTGATGGAGTACATATCGAGAATGATTCATTTTCACAGTAGACTGAAGATGCTGAACATTCCTCTTCCTGATGTCTTCATTGTTCACCAGACTCTGAACACACTTCCTCCAGAGTTTAGTAATCTAGTGATGACATATTATTCGCAGGATGAGGGATGGGACTTCAATGCTTTGATTGCCTATTGCGTTGCTGAGGAGGAGAAACTCAACTTTACTACTCCTACAACCCTCAAAGCAATTAAAGGGAAAGCAAAGATGAAGCCTGCTAAAATCAAAGGTAGAAAGACTAAATCTTCTTCAAATGTTGATGTTGGTCAATCCATAAAGAAGACAGTAGTATGAGGCCTAGAAAGAAAGAATGTGACCATCAGGTAACTCCTTGGCTTATCAATTTATGAATCTAATTTGTGATAGTCGCATTAAGTACTTGGTGGCTATATAGTGGAGCATCTGATCAAGGTGCTTCCACAATGCAAGGGTTCATATCTAGGATAAAGCCAAATAAAGAGAAGAAGGGACTGATGATTTACAGCAATGAAGAAGTAGAAGTAATATCTATGGGGAATGTATGTACTGAACCTTATAGTAAGATTCATTTGGGTTTTACACGACACATTTTATATATGATCTTTTGTTCAATTTTGGACAAAGAGGGTTAATGTTTTGTATTTAATGCTTCTGTTGTACAGTTATTGTTTAATGCAAAACATAATGGTACAAATTTTTTGTCACATGGTTTGTATAAAATGTGTCTTACCCTGAATTAGATAAATGCTTCTTCGTATCTTGCTAAACAATTCATGAAATGAAGGACCCTAATGAATGAAAAGTCATAGATGGTGTGGCTTAAAAGTTTAAGCCACATTTCTAGAGCTAGGGTTGAGAGATTGATCAAGCAAAGAATTTCTCAATTCTAGATTATGATGATCTAGGAACATGTGCTAACTGTTGCAGGGGTAAGTTGACTAATAAGGATATTGAGGTTAACTCATGCTTTTGACTTGTTAAGTTTGATACATAAAGATATCAGTAGACCTTATACAATTGCATTTGTTAGACCCCGAACTTTTCTTGAAATTTTGAAGTATAAATTGTCATAAAATGAGGAAATTGGGGTAAATTATTCATGTGCAAAGAGAAAGAAAATTTAAGAATGTAAAGTGTTATATGAGTTTAAGATAGGTGAA
>JAOTBA010000008.1:24142887-24154985 GCA_025629845.1 Erythroxylum squamatum | reverse complement strand
CTGTTCCCAATTATGTGGTTGATGATTCCCACTCATGGCTTCAATGAGCGCAAGTCCTTTGACCCGGGCATTGCCAACGAATCTTTTGATGCAACAAGGTATAACGGAGTTCGATTATCTACTGATTAGCTAGCGTTGAAAAATGTGTATTGCGATGACTCGATTGGTGAATACACTCCTCGTGCTACTCTCATCGGTTTTGATCGAGGAGGACGTTACTCACAGGCAGGGTTTGACATGAACAATGTGTTTCTACACATAAAGTTGATAGAACAAGCGTCAGTCGATGAGTCCCCAGCAATGGTGACCCAAGAAGTATCTAATGATGAAGTACAAGGCTCTATATTCAAACTCACATTTGCCTGCACCTATTCCATTTCTTGGCCAGCCATGTCTGGTGCACTGGATAGTGCTTCCATGTGCTACAAGAAGATACAGATCTTTGAGCAGAAAGGTTTTACTCTTGGGGTTGTTCATCTTTTAGTACACGCAGGACAAGCGAACTTGTTCACAGTCCGCATAGAAAATGCTCTGAAATCAGCTATTAAAAGGCCCAAACCCACCACGGTGAAGCTTCCTTTTAGCCTTTGTGGTTGTCAAGACAAGAACACTAGATGGAGAGAACTTGGTGATTTTGAAGATGATCCTTCCGAACAAAGCTACAAGAATGGGATTGATAATTCGAACATGCAGATTCAGGTTGAGATGCCCTTGCCCACTTCATCATTTGTTGTATCTGTTGATCAAGGGCAAACGATCCAGTCAGGTGGCAAAGAACTTGCGAAATGGCTTTTAAACTCTGATCATCTTGAGTTTATTGCTCAGGTTGGACCAATTACTTTTCAGGGCGTTTACAAGGGAAGAAGGGTTGGAATTGAGAAGCTCCAAGGGTGTGACAAAGGGAATGCTTATGAGTTTGAACTCCACAGAGATCTTTTGGAGTTACTGACGTGTGGACATAAGAACATTTTGCAATTTTATGGTGTATGTGTAGATGAGAATCATGGATTGTGTGTGGTGACCAAATTGATGGAAGGTGGGTCAGTTAGTGAGTTGATTATGAGAAACAGGAAGCTTCAGATGAAGGAGATAGTAAGAATTGCTACAGATTTAGCAGAAGCAATTAAATTTGTAAATGATCATGATGTAGCGTTCAGAGACCTTAACACCCAGAGAATTCTGCTGGACCGGCACGGGAATGCCTGTTTAGGGGATATGGGCATTGTCACTGCTTGTAAGATTTTGGGTGAGGCCGTGGAGTATGAAACTGATGGTTATCGATGGCTAGCTCCTGAGGTCTGTACTCTTTCCTTAGTCTCATTGTAGCATCTCCCACATGAATTTATATGTTGATAGATGAATTGACATTGATCAGGAGTAAAGTTTTTCTCAGCTATATATCTTGAAGTATCTGAATATAGGCACTGTTACATGCACGTCAAAATCACAATCCTTATTTATTAGCCTATTATACTTGCCATTTATTTGAAGTGGTTACTCTTCTATCCTATCGGTTGCATAAGGATGCTGTATTTTTACAATATTGTTGGAATTGAGATATATTATTACAGTGTATTTTGTAATAAGCATTCTCCATCATTGGATCTTATGAGCTTTAAGGTGATTATGGCCCTTTTACATTTGTAAATTCTGCATTAGCTGCTCATATATGTAATAGCTATATTTTTTGGTTGGAAACAGATTATTGCTGGTGATCCGGAGACTGTTACTGAGACTTGGATGAGTAATGCATATAGTTTTGGGATGGTGATTTGGGAGCTGGTGACTGGTGAGGTGGCCTATGCGGCATATTCACCTGTGCAAGCAGCAGTTGGCATAGCTGCTTGTGGCCTAAGGCCTGAGATCCCCAAAGAGTGCCCGGCAATCCTAAAATCTCTTATGACAAAGTGCTGGAACAATAACCCATCAAAGCGTCCTCAGTTTTCAGAAATTCTCTCAATTTTGCTTCGCTTTAGCAACAGTAGTAGGTAAAAGATTAGTGTTTTCTCTTTCAGACTGTACTCTGCTTACAATCATTTGTGTGTAAAAGATGGCCCTCATCTATTGGCCATTTTGCTCATCATTGTAGACTCTGGAAGCTCAAATAGCAAAAGATGTCATATATATACCTTATGTTTGAGTATTACTCGTGAATATTACTTCTGAACTAGAATTAAATAATGGGGGCAAAACATACCTAGATTGCTTTCTTGATAATGTAGGCCAAAGTATCTGATATATAACAAAGATAATGCCTGGTGGTGGTATATTAGAGATACTTTCATTTGTATATCCATGAATGACTTGGCATTTCACAGTGCTTGCGAGAGGGCAAAACTCATAATATAGCTTCTGTGTTAAGCCTTCTATTCATCCCTATCCTCTTCTGCACGCAGTTTAATACTAATGTGGTCTCTAACTTAGAAGACCGTTCTCAAGTAAGGACTTTGTTGAACATGTAGTTATCATCCAGTTTTTAATGGACTGATAACGTTCTTGTGAATCTTGCAAAAAGTAAAAGAATTTGTCGGTAAAATTAGGAAGGCAGCAGAATGAATCTGAGGAATATCAGGGAAATCTATGCCCTGAACAAGTGTTGTTTGTAGATAAATGTAATGACAAGCAAGTGGTTTTAGGTGTCAAAAGCACAATTATGGTGTTAATGTGAGGGATGAGTAACCATTCCACAGCCATCTGTGCTGGAAAGTGAAAGCTCAATCCCTAGTCACTTGGAAGCATCTACCTGGATGTTTTCCACGTAAAAGTTATATTCTGGACATTAGGACATGTCTAAGCTTTTCTGAAATGAACTTTAGTAACCAAGATGTCTTGAGTGTGTTATTTGTTTCTTCATTGGTTAAGTTTTCTATTTATTTGGAAATGTGATGGTTATACGGACAGTAAAGATTTGCTAGTTTCCTCTTAGTGCTTCATGCATGATGCATTTGAGATTTTTGTTGTTAACTTTCCCCTCCTCCACCTCTCACCAAATGAGCATCATTTTGCCTGTTTGATACATTCCAACTTCTTTGCCTGGTGTTATTTTGGGTTGATGGGTTTAGGATGGCTCTTCATTTGGAACATCTTTGTTCACTTAAATGAAAACTCTCAGTCATGTGTAACTAACATGTTTTGAACCTTCCTTGCCTTATCTAGGTTTGATTTGGTTCTATCTACTACTCATCTTGACCTGCAAAAGTTATATCATATAACCGGTCTGTTTTAGCAGTTACATGTGATTGTAGGCCATACAACTTGTAAAAAATTGGCTTTTAAGACATTCTATTGCTTAAAATGTTGCGGAAATGTGGAAAACAACACCAAGAGTTAATGATGCTGAGAATTTGCATACAAGTGTATATTAAGTTCTGGGTGCTTTCTTTATTACCTCAGCTGTGTTCAGTTGTTACGGAAGGTAGTACACAGTAACTTGTCCAATTGACATGCTCTCATAAGTGTTGCTTATAATATCTGGACCTTGATCCCTATTAGCAATGTTTAGAACTGCATCATGTGAACAGCTAAATCCGCTAACCGTGCAGAGAACAGGTATCGTTTTATTCATGTTCATTTTCCTCTAACTCTCACCAAAGACATTTGCATTACATTTCATAAACTAATTAGTTACATTATATTAGATGCTCTAGTTCTATGCAAAACTAGAAGAAAACATCGAGCTTTGAAGGTAGAGGGAACCCAGACTCGGTCAAGGAATAGCAAGAGGCAGCTCTCATCAGGATCGCTGCCTCTATTTTAGGAGTAAGAGGCAGCCATCAAGTAGTGATTGCTAGCTATGAGGCACTGCCACCTTAAGGCCCCAAGGTTGAAAAGGTATGCTAACAGACCTTTTTAGTCAGTAGTTTCCCAATTATACCCTCCATTAGTCCCTCGTCTTATCAAAACTCGTGTACAAGGACTAAATCAGAAATTTTAAGATTGTAAAGACAAAACTAGAACAGAGGACTAGGCGCAAGGACCAATTTTTTTGGGCTTTGGCCATTGCAAAAGGCAATGCTTTCTGATGCGGAAAAGGTAAAAAGCCAGAATGACAATGCCTTCTTCTTGGGAGCCAAAATTGATCCCTATTTGGATATACATAGATTCACGAAACATGATTAATGTATCTGTTTCTTTCACAATATCCTGGTTCTACTTTTTATGGTTTACTGGCCAATTCCTTGGGGGCCACACTTTGCTAGTTAGTTGTTGACTAAGTTCTCTGAAAATGAATGGCCATATGCCACTGTATTTTTAGCAATGGTAAGAAACTCCAGAGTTCTTGTACAATTGTGAACGTTTAGCTTCTATATAAAGGACAAATTAGGGAGATCATAATCCTCATCTATTTAATCATGTATAAGACTTTCGGTAGCATGTTCGTGGTCTATTTTGTAACACGTAGCATAGATCTTATTATGTGTCTTCATGAAAGGGTTAAAAATGAAAGAAATGCGTAATATCTGATTTCGGTTTTGTCCCAACTTTCAAAGCAGTTTTTGTAGCCAAAACGAGCTCCAATTTTTTGAGACTTTCACGGAAAGCGTGCACCGGTATGTGATTAACGTCTTTCTACAATTTTCTAAATATGTAAGCGTTCATAACGAGTCAGAGGATCTGTATACTTACGAATGATATAAGCAACTGCAGAAGACCTTAACTTTTATATATAACTTATATATCAAACTTCTCCATCACAAGCACGATATAGATCCGGTATATACTAATCGGTATTTATTTTCCTCCCAATCTTTGACCTATTGATTTAGATAATTTTTTAGGCCATTTTATTACCTTTATCTTATCAAATTATATAACTTTATTAAAAAACAAAAAATACAATTAATAATTGTTCAAAATTACGAGAAAAGACAAAATTATCCCACACATTTATCCTTGGAGCAAACGGTTGAATCCCCAACCCTAAGGGCCCCCAGTCGCAAGCCCGATCACCGCTGGAGGATTGAATCAGGTACTCAGCGGCCCGCTAAGGAGAAAGTGAGTAACCCACAGCCTACAAGGAGCCCCACCCTCAAAGCCCACAAAGGCTCAAGAATGTAGCTCCCACACTGCAAGCTGTGGGAATCGAACCTTGCATCTTGGAGGAAATCTGCCCCTCCGAACCAGCTGAGCTACACCGTACATTTTAAGCACATTTATCCTTACTCTACTCTAGGATGTCTTCAAGAAACAATGAATTTTAAGACGCTAAAATCTTTAGATAAGGAAATTATCTGTTTCTTGATGTGCTAAGCCTAACTAACATAGTCAATCTAAAATATAAAGCGATCTTAAGGCGCAGGTGAGATATTAGGGGGCTCTTTTGGCTTAAGTGAAGTCGCAGATTCGAACTATTCTCATATATGTAGCCGTTTAAAACTTAAAATCAGAACTTTACCTTTCACAAGAGACCTACCTAATTCGAGTGAGAATTAATCTAGATATAAATAGCTTAAAATTACCTTTTTATAACGGAGATCCTCTAAAATACCTCGTAAAAATTTAAAAAAAACAAACAAGCAATTTTACGTCTAGGCGTAAAAACGCCAAATTCCTACTCTTTCGCCACTCTTTCCAGTTTCACTTCGCTCCAACAGAACAAAACGATGGTACAGGGACGAAACAAAGCCCTAGTGGGCCCAGCTTCAGGGTACATATGCGAATCCATAAATGCCCCCATCTTTCTTTTTCTCTTATAAATCCTCCCTCTTCTATTTTCTTTTGCATTCTTCGCAGCCAAACACTCCTCTCCATTTCTCAAACATTCTGTATTCCTGCCTTGATCTGCCACTCTCCTAATCGGTAAGTTTCTTCGCTCTTTATCTGATCTCTTATTTCTTAATCTTTCCTTCGAATCATGCTCAAGCTACTAGGGTTAGGGTCACGGCTTGCCGTTTTGGGACCGATCTTTGTTAATATATGGCTATTATCCTAATATCTCTAGGGTTTTGTGGCACTTTACTGCACTTTATGCTTCCTAGAAAGCGACCTGTTGAAAGATCGCTTGGTGAAGCAGGAGAAGAAGAGAAGAACTACTCTCAAGATTCTTCGTCTGTTAAAAAGCATCAATCAACAGCTAGTTATAACAACAACAGCAGCAGTAGTAGCGTGATCGACAACAACAGTAACAGTAGCAACCACTCTCTTGGTAGTAATATCGGCGGATCGGTGACCATGGCTTTTGATGAGCATCAGAACGACATCGATGAGGATCTTCACAGCCGGCAGCTGGCCGTATACGGCCGCGAGACCATGCGCCGGCTTTTTGCTTCCAATGTCCTTGTCTCCGGGATGCAGGGTTTGGGTGCTGAGATCGGTGAGGATAATCGATTGCTTCTTCCATTTTAGCCGTTTTTCTCGTTAAGCTATTGATTATAATTTTGATATAGTTTAACGTTGATTAGAAAATTAGTGATCGATGGCAGTTGTGGATTCTTTAAAGATAACGAGTTTCTTGATTAATTAGGATAGTTATGAATTTCAATTTTGTAACCTGCTTTACTCAGGCTCTTGTTCTTCCTTCAGCTACATGCTCTTGGCTTCTTTTGCATCTTTTCTTCGCTGTTTACGAAGAAACAACCTTTTTAGAACACTAAATCATAAATAAGGGAACTATCTGCTGTTAGTACCTCTTCAAACCTGCCCTTGTATTTCCGCTATTGGTTACAATCTATTTGGGCATGTGAACCGCAGTCAACTTCTTATAGACCTTTCGAGTAGGGTAGAGTGCTGGCCTAGATGTAAAGGACACAATAACTAGCTGATCAATGATCTAGTGTAAACCTATGACCGCTGTAATTGCTTACTGTTTGGTTGATTTTACCATCCTTCTCAAGATAGTTTCTCTTTGAATACATTTTCCATGTTTTGTTAGTAGGTTGTGTGTAAAGGACTGGCTGCGGGGGAGAGAGGTTTTGAAAGAGGGAGTTGGGTTTTGCAAACTGCTTTGATTGACTGAAATGACTTTTGTGTGTTTTATTATTGTTCTAATTGCTGTGAAGTCTTCTAATAGGGTATTTGTCATTTGTTGTTGCAGCAAAAAACCTAATACTTGCCGGTGTCAAATCTGTGACATTGCATGATGAAGGGGCAGTGGAGTTGTGGGATTTGGCTAGTAATTTTGTTTTCACAGAGAGTGATGTAGGTAAAAACAGGGCACTCGCTTCTGTTCAGAAGTTGCAGGAACTCAATAATGCAGTGTTGATCTCTACCCTAACTACAAAATTGACTAAAGAACTTCTTTCTAATTTCCAGGTATTTGCCAGCCTTTTTATTTTTTTTCATAAGCTAGTATTAAGAAAGAACGGGGTGGTTAGCTTTCCTTGATTGAATGGTAAAAGACGTCCATGAGTGTGGCGATCATGGATCAATTTTTTTTAAAGCATGTTCAAATATGTTGAAAGAGTTGAGTCTGCCATTTCTCCTATCTTCTGTTTCAACAAATACTTTGGCAACAGAATAAAGACGCTGCTCAAGGTGCTCAGCAAGGAGTTTATTAGATGCATCAAATGTTATCACTGTGAAGCTCTAAGATCTATAACCATGAAGAACTTCCTTTGCATTGATGTCACTTTGCAGTTGCTATCGCTGTCCTGATATATGATGGAGAATTTCTGTCATTGCAATAGTTGATCTCAAACACAATTTGTGGAGGAAGAACTGTTGATAATATTATGTAAACCAAGATAGAACATTATGTAAAGCAGCAATAGCTAGGAAAGCTGTTGGTGCCGTGGTAAGATTTTAAAGTAAAAGATAAGCTGTCTCAGAACTTAGCAGTTGTTTTTTCAAATTTGTTGGAAAAGAGTTTTTTGAGGAAATTTATGGAAGTTGACCTTCAAGGAGCAAGACGATACAAACATGTTGACCTTTTGGTGCCTTGATTTGTCTTTTTTCTGTTTCAAAGTTACTTATGCATGAGTTCCTTTGCGTTTAATGCAACTTATAGTGCTTAGATGCCCCTACTTAATTTTTTTTTCTACAGGCTGTTGTATTTACTGATATCAGTCTTAACAAAGCTATTGAGTTTGATGATTACTGCCATAATCATCAACCTCCAATATCTTTTATTAAGGCTGAAGTCAGAGGCCTTTTTGGTTCTGTATTTTGCGACTTTGGACCTGAATTCACTGTTCTTGATGTTGATGGTGAGGAGCCACATACTGGTATAATTGCATCAATCAGCAATGACAACCCTTCACTTGTATCATGTGTTGACGATGAACGACTTGAGTTTCAAGATGGTGATCTTGTTATTTTCTCTGAAGTCCATGGAATGACAGAACTGAATGATGGTAAACCGAGGAAGATTAAGAGTGCCCGGCCTTATTCATTTATACTTGACGAGGACACTAAAAACTTTGGTGCGCATCAGAAGGGTGGAATAGTTACCCAGGTGAAACAACCTAAGACGATAAATTTTAAGCCGTTGAGTGAAGCTCTTAAGAATCCTGGTGACTTTCTATTGAGTGATTTTTCCAAGTTTGATCGGCCACCTCTGCTACATTTGGCATTCCAAGCACTGGATAAATTTGTCAGCGAGTTGGGTCGCTTCCCTAGTGCTGGTTCAGAAGAGGATGCTCAGAAGCTGATATCTGTTGCTAATAGCATCAATGAAAGCTTGGGAGATGGGAGGGTGGAGGACATCAACCCAAAACTTCTACGTCACTTTGCCTTCGGAGCCAGGGCTGTACTGAATCCAATGGCTGCCATGTTTGGTGGTATTGTGGGGCAGGAAGTTGTCAAAGCATGCTCTGGAAAGTTCCATCCTCTCTTTCAGGTTTTTATTGGTTCTTTGCTTTCGATCCTGCTGTTTGATCATTGTTATAGGTATACTAAGTATGCATATTTGTGTATGTTAATTAAATGTTCCATCTTTTAAAATGAAGATTATAGTGGAGATAGTGTCACTTAACCCATCCAATAGTAATGGTCTCAGACATTTGAATTAGTTTGTTTCTATTTGGCATTTTATGCAACATTTTGTTTAATTTGATTTGTCGTTCTGGTAAGCTGACCTTTCTTTTTTTTTTCTGCTGCAGTTTTTCTATTTCGACTCATTGGAATCACTTCCTAAGGAGAATGCGGATCCTAGTGATTATAGGCCATTAAATTGTCGTTATGATGCACAAATTTCAGTTTTTGGATCCAAGCTCCAGAAGAAAATGGAGGATGCTAATGTCTTTATTGTTGGTTCTGGTGCACTTGGCTGTGAATTCTTAAAAAATGTAGCACTTATGGGGGTTTCATGTGGTGAAGGAAAGCTTACAGTAACTGATGACGATGTTATAGAGAAGAGTAATCTAAGTAGACAGTTTCTTTTCCGTGACTGGAACATTGGTCAGGCCAAATCCACTGTTGCTGCTTCTGCTGCTTCGTCTATTAACCCTCGGCTTAATATTGAAGCATTGCAGAACCGTGTTGGACCTGAAACTGAGAATGTATTCGATGATGCCTTCTGGGAGAATTTAACTGTTGTCATAAATGCTTTGGACAATGTCAATGCAAGACTATATGTTGATCAGAGGTGTTTGTACTTCCAGAAGCCACTTCTTGAGTCAGGAACTCTTGGTGCAAAATGCAACACCCAGATGGTAATTCCCCATTTAACTGAAAATTATGGTGCTTCAAGGGATCCACCCGAGAAACAAGCACCCATGTGCACTGTGCACTCATTCCCACACAATATTGATCACTGCTTGACATGGGCTCGATCTGAATTTGAGGGCTTGCTTGAGAAAACCCCAACAGAAGTGAATGCCTACTTATCAGATCCCTCTGAATATACAACTTCTATGATCAATGCTGGTGATGCTCAGGCAAAGGATACTTTGGAGCGTGTTCTTGAGTGCCTGGACAAGGAAAAGTGTCAGACATTTCAGGATTGTGTCATGTGGGCCCGGCTAAAGTATGTACTCCTATCTCATGGTACCTCTATAATTCTTGTTCTTTCCATGCCGTCTAAATTTTTTATTCCTGTAATCAGGTTTGAAGATTATTTTGCCAATCGAGTTGAGCAGTTGACTTACACATTTCCTGAAGATGCTTTGACTAGTACTGGTGTTCCATTTTGGTCAGCCCCAAAGAGATTCCCACATGCACTTCAGTTCTCTGCTGCAGATCCTAGTCATGTTCATTTTGTTACGGCAGGATCCATACTGCGAGCAGAGACATTTGGGATTCCAATCCCTGATTGGGTAAAAGATCCTAAAATGTTTGCTGAGGCTGTTGAGAAGGTGATTGTACCTGAATTTGAACCCAACAAAGATGCAAAAATTGTGACAGATGAGAAGGCTACTAGTCTGTCTACTGCATCTGGGGATGAAGCTGTAATTATCAAGGATCTAATCATGAAGTTGGAGATCTGCAAGCAGAGTCTACCACCTGCATTTAGGACGAGGCCAATTCAATTTGAGAAGGTCTTTCCTCATCAATCTAAGGGACTGTGTTGTAATCCACTAGTGCTTTTTGTATTGAGAGCCTTGGGCCCATTCATGGTAGTGACAAGTTTCTGTTGGCATGCAGGATGATGATACGAACTATCACATGGATTTCATAGCTGGACTGGCGAACATGAGAGCTAGAAACTACGGCATTCCTGAGGTTGACAAGCTGAAAGCCAAGTTCATTGCTGGAAGGATTATACCTGCCATTGCTACATCCACAGCCATGGCCACAGGTCTTGTTTGTCTGGAGTTGTACAAGGCTCTGGACGGTGGACATAAGCTGGAGGATTATCGAAATACATTCGCCAACCTAGCACTTCCATTGTTCTCGATGGCTGAGCCAGTCCAAACCAAGGTGGTAAAGCATCGGGACATGAGCTGGACTGTTTGGGACCGGTGGATTCTAAAAGATAATCCTACACTGCGTGAACTTATCCAATGGCTCAAGGATAGGGGCCTTAACGCGTATAGCATCTCATGCGGTAGTTGCCTACTCTTCAATAGCATGTTCCCTCGTCACAAAGATAGAATGGACAAGAAAATGGTGGATCTGGTCAGGGAAGTGGCCAAAGTAGAATTGCCTCCTTACCGACGCCACTTTGACATTGTCGTGGCCTGCGAGGATGACGAGGACAATGACATTGATATTCCTCCAGTATCTGTTTACTTCCGTTAGGTCATGCTTTCCTGAGTCGTACCGGCTTCTCAAACTTAAAAAGATTGTAAAATACTATGAGTATAATTCTCGAGTACAATTGTACTATTTCCTGCTAATATGAGCAAATTTGTTGTAACGGTTTCATATCCCATGGATAAGTCGGAAACCATTTTCCTTTGCATATTCAGGTTACGTTGCGTTTCAATTCTCTTCTTCTGTGTAAGGCCTCTAATCTGCGTTTGTAATGGTCTAATTATCTCACATCGGTAATAAAAGAGATTGATGTGAGATTTATAGGCTTATAGACTCTCTCATTTTTTAAGTTAGTTTTTAAGGTTGGTTCTCCTATAAGACCTGTAACAATTGGAATTAGAGTTAACACCACTTCTTTAAGTCTTTGTGTCATACTCATGTAGTGCCGACCCTAGGGAGGGGCCAGCAGGGTGGGCCCACTATGAGAGGTAACTCCACTTAAACAGCCTCCTCTCCTAAGTCCTAGTGATAAACGCGATGTTTTAAAGTTGGCTTTTTCAACAACCTCCTCTCCAACAAACTTCAACAGCCTCCTCCTAACGTCGGCTTTAAATGATTTTAATGTTATAAGTTAACATTAACTTATATACGTTGGCTTTAAATGATTTTAACGTTATAAGTTAACATTATAACTTATAAGTTAACTTTGTAGTCCTCATGTTTATAAATAGTCTTGAAATATTTAAGTGTACTTTTACCTTCTAATTTCTTTATTTTCATCCATATATGTATTTACAGTACTCCAACTCAAAAATTAGTGGCAAAAAATTTTACGATTCTATCTTCTGAGTTCTAAGTATAATTTAAAGGTAAAGTTTCAAATTTTTTATTGTATTTTTGCTCTTTGTTTTTTATTTTTAATATTACATATTAAATTTTGCTATTTATTTTTTTTCCTGTATCACAGATATAATACCATTTATATATCTTTGTGATATATTGTGAAGCTGTTGGAGTTTGGTTGT
>JAOTBA010000008.1:24067902-24078602 GCA_025629845.1 Erythroxylum squamatum | reverse complement strand
CTTTAAATTTTAAATTTTCCTCCGATTTTAGCGACGGAAATAAGTTTTCCGTCGCTAAATTGAGGGAAAATTACCGACGGAAGCTTTTACCGTCCCTAAACTTCGTCGCTAATTTTGCCGGGACAGTTTTCCTCCAATTTTAGCGACGAAAATGTTATCCGTCGCTATACAAAAAATTTTCATGATGATTTTAGCGACGAAAACTCTATTTCCGTCGCTAATGTGCTACGCAATTACCGACCGAAACTTTTACTGTCCCTAAATTCCATCGCTAATTTTGCCGGGATGGTTTCCCTCCAATTTTAGCGACGGAAATGATAACCGTCGCTAAATCAATTTTTTTACGTCGATTTTAGCGACGAAAATAAGTGTTCCGTTGCTAATTTGCTACGATTTATTTTCCATCAGTAATTTTCTGTCGCTAATTCCTACTTTTCTTGTAGTGTAATACCTTCTACATTTTCATGAGAGGGATCAGCTCAAGACCTCCTTCCTCCTTCCTCCTTTTTAAGGTAAAGCTCCTCCCACTTCACTTTGGCACCTTTAGAATTGCCTATCTTATCTGACCATAAGAATGGTTTAATTCACCTTTCAATCTTTTTAATAATCTTCTTAGGTAATACTAGATGGGCACTCACTCTAATGGGTGTGCATATTCCTCGACACTGAAGAAATCAATTGCAATATGCCAACTATGAAAATACTTTTGTTCTGCCAAGTTTTTATTCCAACTTTGTATTTTTCAAGTAAAGTTAGGCAGTAAGCATATTTGGGTTTATTAGTAGTGATAGGAACTCCCAAATATTTGATTGGAGGAGATTGCACATCAAGCCTTATCAACCTTCTAATTTCCTCTCTATTTTGAATGTCAGAGGATGTGTAGATGTAGCTTTTATCAAAGTTGGTCTTTATCCCTGACAATCTTGTAAACTCCTTCATAGTTCTCATTATAAGTGTAAGAGAATAAGAATCAGCTACATAAAATGGCATAAGATCATCAACAAAAGCTAAGTGATTAAGTTTCAACTCCTTGCATTTGTGATGACACCTAAATCTGGTATTGCATCAAAGAAATCCAATAGCATCCTTGAAGTATTTCAATTGCTAAAGAGAATAGGTAAGGGGATATGTCTGATTCCCTTATAGCTTTTGAAAAATTTTGGAAGGGTTTCCATTGATTAGTAAGCCAAAATTGACTGAAGAGGGCAAACTCTAATACAGTGAAAAAATTAAGCTGCAAAATTGCAAGCTTGAAGGCAATTGATAAGAAAATTTCAATTGATTGACTCAAATGCTTTGGAAAGATCAATCTTAAGGGTGTAACTCTTAATAGCTCTTTTGGAAGTGTAATCTTTCATTAGCTCTTGAACAAGCAGAATGTTATCACTAATGGATCTTCCCTGCATAAAAGCCCCTTGAGACAATATATTTGGGATTTTTGGGAACCTTTGAGTGTATTTGGCAAGAATTTTAGAAATCATCTTATATATGGTGTTGCAACAAGAAATATGGTGAAAATCCTTCAAGACTGAGGTCTTTGGAACCATGTATATATAAGTAATATTGATCTCCTTTAGCATACTGGAAGTGAAGAATTCCTGGATAACTCCCACAACTAGATCCCAATTAATGTCCCAAGTTTTTTGAAAAAAGTAAGCTATGAGTCTATTAGGCCAGGTGCCTTAAATGGATTAAGACTAAACAAGGTGTTCTTAATCTCTTGCATAGAGATTGGGATGATCAAAGAATCTTTCACCTACTGGCTAAGCTTATCCTTGACTACCCAAGAAATTTCTCCATAACCGTTTTTCTTCTAGAACTAAGGTACTTAATAACTACTTGAAGTAGTTTAAAGAAATGTTTTCAATATTATCCAGATATTTGCAACCTTGGCCCTTTTCTTCATAAATCATTGTAATTTTATTATTATTCCTTTAAGCCAGGGTAGAATGAAAAAAGAACTTAATGTTAGCATCACCTTCCTTTAGTTAATTAACTCTAACCTTCTGTTTTAAAATGGATTTATGAAAGTTCATAACAAAATTGTATTCCTTTAAGGTAATAGTTTCCTAGTCTTTCATTCTAAGATCAAGGGGACAAATGTAACAATCAATTTGAGTTTTCCTTAGTTTCTCCTTAGCAAGTTATAAGGACATATGAGATTTCATTGTGGTTTCCTTGTAGAAGAGTTTTATACCTTTCTTGACATGTTGAAGTTTCTTTATCAGC
The DNA here is from genome assembly GCA_025629845.1 of Erythroxylum squamatum. Taxonomy (NCBI): domain Eukaryota; kingdom Viridiplantae; phylum Streptophyta; class Magnoliopsida; order Malpighiales; family Erythroxylaceae; genus Erythroxylum; species Erythroxylum squamatum. The sequence continues at coordinate 24,076,373 of JAOTBA010000008.1, read as the reverse complement.
TGATGAGATTTGAAACCCCTTACTTCATTCTGCTAGCTAATTCTTATCAAATGTTCAAATCCTTGTTTTTTTTGTCAGACCATTAAAAAATTTGAAAGGGGCTCTAGCAATCCTACTGCTAGTTAATCGTTGAATTTCCATCCAGGAGTGATCAGAGCTTATTGGTTCTCCAAATAGTGCAAAGGAATTTAGATGTTTGATTAACCACTATTGATTCACCATAAGTCTATCCAATTTTTTCCTTATGAAATAATCCCTTTACTACTTATTGTTCCAAGTATGAGGATAACCTACATGGGTCAAATCCACCACATTAGTAGTTTGAGTGATTTCAACAAGCTCTTTATCCATTCCTTTTATTTTGATTCTATTGCCTTCTACTTTCATTGGAAATAAGATGCAATTATAATCACTTACTATAGCCCTAGGTCTATTGATTACAGAGTGAAGGGCTTTGATATCCTTCCATAGCTTGACTCTTTGAAGGCATTATTAGTATTATATATAATAAAGAGATCCAAACTATCAGCAGCTCCCTAGAATTCACAATAACTATGAATTACTTGGAGAAAAATGAAAGTAGTCTGCAAAGTTACCTAGTCTGAATTACAGGCTATAATTAACCTACCATTATAGTGATACATTTTATTAGAAAGTATTCTGCATTCAGCATCCAAAAAACTCAGGCAATACTATAATTAAGGTAACTTTATTTTAGTTTCTAATAAGCCTAATAAACAGGCTTTTTTCTCCATCACAATCTCCTTTATATTTTGCCTTTTAAGAGTATCATTCAGCCCTTTTGTATTTCATATAAAGAAACTCATACAAGATATCAGGTAAGCGCCTGAAGAGATCTCAACCTGTTCTTTCGTTTCAATCTTCTTGATTTTCTTCTGGTGTTTAAAACAATTTCAAACTCCTCTAGAGCTTTTCCTTGAACTTTAGCTTCCTCTCCCTCCGAATCCATTTCATTTGTAGCAAATATTGGATCAATTACATTGGTTGTCTCCTCGTATGAATTGGTGGAAGCAATATGATGATTGGAGATATTAAGCTCCTTGTCTCTAACTTCCTCATGTTCAGTTACCATAGGATTGTTTTCTTTCCCTGGTAACTCAAAACTTGGATTAACTTCCATGTGTCTTATAAGTTCATCATAAGTTCCATTTGTAAAAAGTTTTCTTATAAGTTTCCACCATCTACTAAAATTCCTAGGTTTCCAAAGGTATGAGAGTTTAATCTCCACCCTAGTTAGCTCACCAGTCTCACCCTGCTTCATCACAAGAATCACTTCATTCAGTATCCTTTTGTATTTCAACACATATTTTTGCGTAGTAGATTCTATCCATTCAAACAGTTTGGGAGTTCATAGTAAGTGGTTTACCTAGTGAGCTTGCCAAGTAACTCAGTCCTTCAATTGTCCAAAACCCCAATGGGACATTGTGAAAATTGATCCATATTGGAAAGGTGCCGATATTACTCCTATCTAATTCCATTCTTGGTCTCCATTTCTACAGAAACATAGGCTGCCTTTAATGTGCCAGGGCCTGGTTACAAAATTTCTTTCAGGTTGCAGTCTGGAGCAAACTTGAAGATGAAAGTGTCCTCTTCAGTGAGCAGAGTCTTCTCTAGGACTTTCTTGCACCATTTAGCCATAGCCCAAGCTTGAACCTATGGAAAAGAAGGTCTTTTATTCCAGAAGTATCTAACAAGAGCAGCAGACCATATAGCAGTACCAACATTTAGCAACTCCAGAGGCGGAGTAAGGATCCCATCTACCAACACTTCTTGGTAGTGAGTGAGCTTGTTTCTTTCAGGAACTCCAAAAGATTAGCGTACCAAGTCGAGGAAAGCAATGACATTCTTAGTTTTTACCGGCCAAATAATTCTGTTCTGTAAATAATGTTAACATATCAAATACCAAAAGAAACAATCCATGACTAGCGGGTGGAGTTGAGAATTTTTTACCGTCTTGTTTTCAGAGAAGGCAATGCATTTCGTCGAACAAGCACGGAAGACGAGAGAATACGATCCCCAAGTGAAAGTACCAAAAGAAAGACATTTGGATTTGGCTGGATAATTCGGAAAGCCAACTACCAAAGAGCTTCAATCCCTGAAAAACTAGTTTATACAGTCCCAGAAGCAAAACATAGGGTAGTCCATGTCCATTCATACATAGGGACAGTCAATATTTACTTGAATGCTGCACAAGCTTGTTATTAAGAAGAGAATACATATGCAGAGAAATAGATTACACTCGTGTTTGACAATTAACTTTAATTTTGTTACACCATCTAATATATGTACAGGTATCTCTACATTGCCTCAGGAACAGGATGCCTGAAATGTACTCAAATTTCTCCTGCATTAAAAGATCCCTTTCATCTTACTTTACTGCACTGCTCCGAAGGCATTATTAATGTCTATACAAAATTAATTTCAGTAACTTGTGCGATTATATTGTCACCGTATCAACTCTCACCCCACTAAAATCTGGCCTCTGAAAAAGACTCCATTTTCACCAACCCACAGAGCTTACAAACAAGGCTTCATTCAAAGCGCTTTCATTATCCAGAGCTTATACTTCTTCAAGTACAGATACACAAGGGAAGGTCCAATCAGGTTTGCAGCAGAGAGGCGCTTGCAAAGCTTTATGTAAGCTTCAACATTTCCCCATAGGTGGACACTTTTTCTGAGTCCCTGCATCACAGCAACCCTGTCCAAATAATCAGGACACAAACTCATATCAAGCATCTTCATTAGTGCTTCTGCAGCATCATCATAATGTCCTCCTTTAATGTAACCTCTCAACAACCAAGATAATGCCTTCTTCTTCCGCAGAGAGCCCATAACCTCTATTCTTGTAAGCAATCGTCCTACAGCATTGGCCTCCTTTTGTGAAGCACAGATAGCTAAAACAATATCGTATAGGTCTTCATCAGCCTTCTTACCTGCAAGCTTCATTTCCCACAAATGTCTTTCAGCATCAAGCCCACGCCCAGCACAAATATACATAGCAAGAAGTCGCTCATGAACCACTCCATGAAGTGAAGGGCTTCCATCCTCAATCACCCAACAAGACAAGAGTATCCCATCAGCAAGAAGATCTGCCTGATAATTCTCGACTAGTGCTACACTCTCTGAATCAAGTTCAGCTACAAAACCTGACTTTGCAAAACCTTTCAACTTGCGGAGAGCTTTTGAAAGTTCATTCAGCTCTTTGACTACAGCTGTCATTGCAATCAGGTAAGAGTAAACCTCAGGCTTCAACCCCGATTCTCTTAGATTAATTACCAGTTTGGCAGCATCCCTGTAGTTTCCATCAACCTAAGAAACAGATTAATGATCATCACAATAAGAATTTGTTGACAAAGTACTCAACAAGGCAAAGATAAAAGGAAAAGTGAAAAATAGTAAAAAGTTGATTGACATTCATGTGAAAAACCCCAGCAACCAAGGTATTCAACTGATATGATGTAGCAAGATGACTGGGTCAAGAAAATCTGATTTTGAAGAAGGGTATATACGCTTGTGAGCTTGTCACCAACGACGATTTGTGGAAGCATATATTCTTTTAAAAAAGATAGTCACCGTAAATCCATTTCATCAATCAAAAGCCTTGTAAAGTAGCAATATAGCAAACATTTTTATTCTGTTTAGATTTTAATTTATTCCACAAAGATGTCTAGTATTGCCAAAATGGAGCATCTATACTTCATACATATATATAAGAAACCAAAGAAAAATCCTTCATAATTCTACTTAAAAGAGTTCTATAAAATCCTTAACAGGAAACTACATAGAATACATGAAGTAAGAGAAACCTACAAGGTTCAGAACTATCATAATGAATAAACATAATCAACCCTAAGGTATATTTTCCTTGGAAAAGCATTGTTTGCTCACAAAGTTATAGAGATGCACCAAGCAGATGTTTCAATCTGTCCTGAGAACATATTAGACACATTAGCAACATCTGAATGTAAAATTCTACGGTTATCCTAAATTAAGTTTTGTAGTTAAGGCCAAGGAGAGTTCCATTCATCATATGAACAATATCAAGGATGTGTATAATGAATAAGTGGAGAACGATAAAACAAAAGAATGTGAAAACCCAAAGTCTGGCTGAGATTATGCATAGACGAAACAAAACCTAAAACTAAAACAGCAGCACAAATTTCAACAAAAGATACACTGTCGCAATAAGGTAAGAACACAGGAGTTTACCATTATCTTCCATGCAAGATATCCAGTTGGGCCTCCTTTTGGTCCTTCCCCATCATTCTCCGAATAAGCAACCCCACGTTTCAAAACCTCCTTAACAAACAAAACAGCCTTCTCCTTCTCCCCCAACTCCCAATACAAAGATATTACCTTTTCCATCATACTAAAACTTGGCTTCAAACCAACACAATCCATGTCCACAAGTAGGTCAAAAACATCTCCAACATCATGCTGTCCTTCAATCAGCTTCTTAACCCAACTACACATTATCGAAATCATGAGCTCCATTGTCTCCTTATCAACCCGGTTCTCCTTTCTTAGCCACTCAAATACCTCAAGTGCACACCAAGAGTCTCTCCCCTCTTGAGAGAAATAGACAAGAACCAATTGCAACTCTCTCGCAGACAGCCTATCGTTCATTTCCTCCAGAACATCAGATGGTTCTCGGGTCATTCTCTCTAGCTCCTCAATCGCCTCAAAGAAACCTTCACTCATTTCATCTTCATCGTCACTTGTCAAGAACCGGTCCAATTCCACCGACTTGAGTAGCCTTAGTTCACGGATTTTACCTCTACCCAAAACAAGACTTGGCCTTTTTGGGTTATGATGATTGCAAACTACGGCAAAAACCTTAGGACAAGGTCTTACATATGAAATCCGATAAAATTTAGGAAACGGAAACCGGCAACGTAGTTCAGGAGAAACCGAATGAGAAAATCTCATCAAGGAATCAAATGTAGAAGTGGAACCCATTTCTCCAAATTCCAAAGAAGATGAAACAACCGGAAACCGATAACAAAAGTGTTCGTCAACCCCTTGTCTGGATGCCGAGAACTCAGTCAAGTAACAGGTTGCTAAAGCAGAACTCAGTGAAAAGCACCAGATAAAGTAAAACACAAGTCAAATAAGTAAAGAGTAATCAGCAAACTACATAACCAGAACAAAAAGGAGATGCATCTACAGTTCGACAGTTAAGGGTCCAGGACGAAGAAAGGAATCATTTCGATACAGGAAAACAGTTAAAAGTGAATAAACCGTAAAGCGAACGAGTTGAGTTCACAGGAAAAGTGGGTCGACAGCAAGCTCGGAAATTTGAAGCTATTGGAAGAGTGATTGAGTTCATAGCAAAAGTAGCGATTGTGCTGGATACGCCACCGACCGCCTCGACTGAGCTAGAATAGCGGTCTGTGGAAGAGCACGGAAAACAACGTACGAATTCTGACCACACCAAACGTTAAAATGGGCCATCGTTTGGAGAAGACGTGTTCGTATAGAGACCCACCGCTAGTTAGCTAATTCCCGTAATTGTCCTCTGTGCTCTATTCTATAGGTTATTTTATAAGAAATAAAATATTATGTTAAGATATTAATTATAGACGTTGAGTGGCGTGTAGAAGTGGGGGCCGCGTTAGCTTTCGAAATAAAGTGTACGTCAAAATTTCTATGTTAACTTGGGGCGTTTGGTTCGAGGTTCGAAAATTAAGGAGTCAAATAATCGTAAAAAATAGTGTTTACAAAATTACTATTTTCGTGCTGACGTAAAAATATTAACTATATAAATTTAATACTGAAATTAATATATATATATAAGCAGGCAAAAATATTAAAGGTAGGCGTCTTACAAAAATATCACATACGACTAAATTTCTCTGTTCTATATAAGTAATAACAAATTAAATGTTTGAAGTTTTTTTTATCTTCATATTAAAATTATTTATTAATTTAAATAGATGATTTAAATTTAAATTTATCACTTTACATATTTTAAACTAATTAATCAACACACACACATATATATAAGTTGTTAGTATTTCTCAAAATATTTAAAAGTTACTCTATAAGTTAATAAACTAAAAAATTATACATAACACATATATTAAAATTCAAATTCAAATTCAAAACTATTTATCTTATTACATAAAATTTAGGTTTAAATTTAATATTCTAAAAAATCAAATGTTACATCAAATATTATTATTTATTTATTTTAAAATGAGTAAATAATAAATTATACTGATTGTTATAATTTTAACACTTAATTTTGATTAATAAACTAATTGTTATAAATAATTATACCATAACACCAAAAATATTCTACTCATCAACTATATATATATATATATATATATATATCAATATCTTGTAGAATTGTTACATAAAACCTAAATAATTAATAAATTAAAATTTATTAAATAATTACACATATTTTTTTATTGACTTATGTTAATGTTTGGTAACATAATTAATTATTTTATTTTATTTTTATAATAAGATAGGTTTGCTGTATTTGTAATAAATATTTCTCGCAAGTATTTTTCTATATATTTCCTTCTATTTATTATTTATTTATTTCTCACCAAAACAAATATATTTTTATTTGATGTTTTTGTGTAGTAAAATTTTGTTAATAATTTTTAATAATACTATTATTTTAAATTAAAAATAAAATTTATTTTTCATTTTAATAAATTAATATAAAAATATTTATTAAATATTTTAATAATATCTTAAAATATTTAACATATTTAAAAGTGTTAACAAAATGAGGTCTATAATAACAAATTTACTTTTAGTGTCATTAGTAGTCTATCATAATGGAATTAAGTAACCGTTGAATAATGAGGTTTAGTAAAAGGATAAATTGTGCAAACGAGTCATTTGAATAAATTGAATACGTTATGCTTAGAGAAAATAAAGTATATGTGCAATTCAAGGGAAGAACCAAGAATAAATAGGAATCAATCATATTAAGGCTTAATCAAATCATTATAGTTTTTGTAATTTTTTTTTGTAAATAGTTTTTGTAATATTATCTTTGTCATTTCAATGAATTAGAGGTTTAATTATTACACAATAATTTACATATAAAATATAATGCATAATTTTTTTATAATTAAGAGAAATTTTTTTTATCTTTAAAATAATTTTTTGAAAAATTTTAAAATAATTTTGAATCAAGTTTTAGTCAAAAGAATGTGATTTAATTTTTAAAATAACTTGAAAATAGTTAGAAGCATATTTTCAGACATACTAGTTGTTACAAAGACTTTGCAAAGAACTCCAAGTTCGCTCACAAAATGCCCCAAAGTCTAAGTACGGTAATTGAACTCTCGCAATTCAACTCAACATTACCAAATCCCCAATGTTTAAGGTATTTCTCACAAAGGCAAAGTAAACTCACGAAATTCACTTAGCCAACACAATAGAATGGACAATAATAAGAAGAGAAAGATGGACACAACTTTACAACAAAATTGTCAACCTTTATATTACTCACAATTTTACAAAGGATACAAAGCTCCAACTCTCTTTAATGAATGAAACCTTGCTCAAATGAGCTATTTATAGGCTTTAGGAGATTTGTTAGGCAAGAATACAAGAAAGTGGTCTTAAGGCCACTAAGCCACTAACTTAGTTGGTGGTTGACATCTCCAACCACTTTAGGCACTACTTTAGTGGGTGGTTTATATAACTTACCATTATCCCACTCCGAAGTCAAAGCAACATGTCTAAAATGCTTACAAGACACCTCATCTATGTTATTTGTAACATCCCACTACCATAGAGTATATATCGACATTCTAGAGAATATCCGAGCACATACCCCACGGAAGCGGCATGTTAGAGTAATCACATCAACTTATTATGGCATCATATAGAAGATAAGCATTTCAAAGAACAAAGTTTCCTCACGTTATTCACAGCCATAAGTTTACATTGTCGTTACATTCTATAATCCATGCATTTTCATTACCAAAGATATATGAGATTCTTTTCATTTGATTCACAAGCATAAACATTCAATACAATCATAATTCATGTTTATACAATACATAACATGTGAAAGTTCATAGCTTTATACAACATGTACAACATAAAATCGGGTATTCGACCAAAATAATCTGACTAGACGGTTCAAAATCAGTTGACTAAACCTCTGAGTCATTCTGGGTTCCAAAACGGACAATACTAGGCTGCTACTAGATTGCTTTAAAAGCTAAGTCTGTTGGACCCCAAATTGTTCTTGGAAGTTAGAACTATATATATGAAGTGTTAGAGGTTTAAAAGTTTGAAATTGTTACATTGAGCATGCCTCGGTATTTTGGCCATAAATTTTTCTCTAGTTATCGAAATGAGATGATTTTTGATTTGAATTAAACTAGAGAGATAGGGCTACAAATTATCTGTTGGACTCAAGTTCTAATTTAGTCTCTAAGAGTTTCAATTTTTGGATGGAAATTGAG
>JAOTBA010000008.1:24012326-24026741 GCA_025629845.1 Erythroxylum squamatum | reverse complement strand
ATTTCTTTCTTCACCACTTCCATCATGGGTGGATTTAGACGACGTTGGGGTTGCCTCACTTCCTTCGCTTCATCTTCCATCAAAATTCGGTGCATGCAAATAATGGTACTAATTCCTTTCAAATCAGCCACTGTCCATCTGAAAGCTTCTTTATTCTCCTTTAACATGTTAATCAGTTGGCTTTCTTGCACAACCGTAAGTTGATTAGAAATAATAAAAGGCAATTTATCTTCTCACCTAAAAAGATGTACTTCGAATGACTAGGCAAGCTCTTCAACTCCAACGTTGGTGGGTTGATTAATGACGATAGCAACTTGTCCACACTTCTACACACTTCCACGGATGTGAGTTGCTGGAGTAGTGGTTCGGTGGTCTCCACACACAATGACTATCCATTTGTTCACTAGATAATGTTGATTCCTCACTTCCTTTCCAACGTGATGCCTTTTCCATTTCTAATATCATTTCAACCTCATCTTTGTCCTTCAAAGTCAAGTTTTCCTACACCCATGTGTCAATAAAGTCCACAGAAACAATAGGTTATTCATCATCCAAAATTTTAATGGTATTGTAAATATTGAACTTAATTAATTCACTATCAAATTTCATTGTTAAAGATCCATCATGAACATCTATTTTCGTTCTAGTTGTTTTCAAGAACGACCTTCTGAATAAAATCAGAGTGGAAGAAGATGCATTATTGGTGCCCATCTGCAAAATATAAAAATTAGCTAGACAAAGCATATTCCCTACTTGAACCAAAATATCTTCTAACACACCTTTCGGATAAGCATTTGAGCGATCCGCTAATTGAATCACTACATTAGTTTCTTTAAGAGGTTCAACATTTAAAGATTTATAAACATCATATGGCATAACATTTATAGACGCACCTAAATCTAACATAGCTCTTTCAATCCGCGAATCACCAATCTGGCGTGGGATAGTAAACATACCTAGGTCTTGACATTTGGGTGGAAGCTTCTTCTTTTGTAAAATCGTTGAAACGATATCTCCCAATTGCACTTTCTCATCAAATTTTAATTTCCTCTTCGAAGTGCAAAGTTCCTTAAGGAATTTAGCATACCGTGGAATCTGTTTAATTGCATCACGGAGGGGAATATTTATCTAAACTTTTCGGAAAGTCTCCCAAATTTGCTTCTCTTGTTCTTCCTTCTTTGCTTTGACAAATTGACTCAGAAAAGGAGGAGGAATCACCATATTTTGCAACTTGTTTTGCGTCACTTCTGGTTATGAAGGTGCCTTTTGTGTGATTTCTTCTTCTACCACTCTTCTGGAATTTTTCAGAAGTGGTTCCTGCAATTCGTTACCATTCCACAATGTAATAGCCTTCACACTTTGTTTAAGATTAATCTCTAATTATGCTAGAAAATTTCCAGAAGTTCACGCTTCCAATCGATTTATGGCAGTTGCCATATGGCCAATTTGATTTTCGATATTCCTTTGTTGATTCTTAATATTTCTTTGTTGATTCTCAATATTTCGAATACTTGTTTCAGTACTCCGCTGAAATGTCAAAATGTTAGCGGCCAAAGATTACACTATATCTTCCAAGGAAGTCTTACCTTCGGAGTTGGATGTTGTATTTTGATTTTGCCAAGGCATATACGATTGTCTATATTGCTAAAAATTCATGGTCGTTTGCTGTCCTTGAGGATTCCTATATCTCAAATTCGGGTGATCGCGCCACCCCCATTATAAGTGTTAGAAAATGGGTCGTACTTCCTTTGACTTGGTCCAGCAAATCCTCCCACGGCATTCACCTGTTCTGTATTTTCCTCCTGTAAAATCGGACATACATCAGTAAAATGTCCTAATATTGAACATATTCCACATACCTTTTCTTCTTCTTTCTTCATAACTGCCAATTATCGCACCAAAGAAGTAAGGTCATCCAATCTTTTCTCCAATGTGGTCACATTCACTTCATTCACGCTTTTTGATCTATGCCCAGTACGTATTCCGAATTGTTGAGTGTTGGAAGCCATGTTCACGATCAATTCCCTTGCGACCGCTGGCGTTTTTTCAACTAAGGTACCACCACTTGCAGCGTCAATCATACTCCTATCCGAAAGCAAAAGTCCTTCATAGAAATATTGAATCAATAGCTAGTCAGTTATTTGGCGGTGTGGACAGCTAGCGCAGAGTTTCTTGAATCTTTCCCAATACTTGTAGAGTGTTTCTCTTGTATGATGTCGAATTCCACAAATTTCCTTTCGAATAGTGGCTGCTCTCGATGCTGGAAAATATTTCTCGAAGAAAAGCCTCTTCATTTCAGCCCATGATTGCATGTTTTCTCCGGCTGAATAGTACAACCAATCTTGAGCACCATCCTTGAGGGAAAATGGGAAGGCTCTTAGCTTAATCTGCTCTTCCGTCACATTCGTCAGCTTCATTCCTATGCAAACCACGTCAAATTCCTTCAAGTGTTTGTACGGATCTTCTCCTGGTAAACCCCTGAAAATAGGTAATAAATAAATCAACCCAAATTTTAATTCAAAAGTATTGTTATCACCTAAATTCTGAAAGTTGATGCAGTGGGGTTGTTGCGAGTCCGTGGGCATGGCTAGTTCGCGAAGAATGCAGTTTGCTACCATCGGTTCCATTTTCTGCGTTTGTTGTTGCTGTTTCATCTATTTACGTAGCCTCTTTGCTATCTTCTCGATCTCCAAATCAAATAACAATTGGGTTGTTTTGTCTACTCGTGTAACATACATATACCGTTGATAAATTCCACGACAACGGTGCCAAGATTTGGTACTGTTGTCACCTACAACTAAATTAAAAAAGAAACCAACTTCCGTTAATACAAATTAATGTAGTAGTTGTAAGTGGATATCGTTCCCATGAGGAATTTTAATGGCAATGATTGTACGAGTTCAAAACTAAAATAAAGTAACGAAATGGGGGGGTTCAATTCATGACAATTGAAGGAAAAAGATGACAAAAATCGAAAATCAATAAAAGTAATTAGATCTAAAAATTTAATAGAAAAACCTTGGTTTCAGGTCACCGATGTTATCACGCTAAAATGGATCCTCGACATAAAATTTCAGTTAATAATAAACATTCAGTGCGGGATGTTTTCTCTTAAGTATAAATGACTAGAAACATATATCCTAGCATTCTTATTAAGCACCAACCTAGATACGATTATAGGTTCCATTGTATAATAGCGTTAAGAACTAAGAAACCAATAAACAAGATAATACATGTACGATATGCAATTATTCAGGACGAATACCTTCTTATAATTTCTGACTTTAACGTAAAGAAGGTAATCCTAATTGCTACTTGTGATTAACAAAACTAAACGTCATATTTTATTAATCTAGCTATTGAACGAATCAATCTCTAGCTGCGCACCTAGAAATTAATCAATTCAATTAGAAAAGTAATTCAGAATATATTCAATGTTCATCAAAAAAACGAACTTTATTGAAACATCTCACACATAATAGCTGATAATATGGTTTCCCTCAACCAAGAAAAGGATTTTAGCTACTCACAACGAAAGTAAAAATCAAAGAAATAACAAAACACATAGTCTCCATCCCTGGTCTTTTCCTAAAGAATACGAAAATCCCTAGAAGAAAACTGCAGAAATTGAGAACCAACAGTGGCTGTCGAGAAAACAGAAGAAAAAAAATGCAAAAAACGTATAAACTAGTCCTAAGTGAACTGTTGTTTCCAGCTCTCGTGAACAGTACGTTTTTTCCTTTTTTAATGCCTCCCGATCCCTTCCTTTTCCATCCTCTCTTGCAGATCACATCTTCCACGTGTTCAAATCGCGAATCTCCATCAATCTGATCTTAAAAGATTATGAAAATGTCAAATGAATCAAATTTAAATTTGAAAGCAGATCTACAAATTTTTCCCATCCTTGCACGTGCCCACGCTTAATCACTGAATTTGCTACCTATCTGGAATTTTGGATTTCCTTCATTTCTTTTGCATCTTTTTGATTCAATTTCATCACTAAGGTGTTGAAAATCATCTGAGAACAATTATAAGACAATTCCATTACTTTTGAATAATAATTTCAACATATTAAATATCATTAAATACAAAATAAACACAAATTGACAGCTTAACATCTACGAAGGACAAACAATACCTCCCACAAATGCTGTATAAGCACCTCTTCATTAGGAATATAAATCAATATATCATCAGAGTACACAACAACAAATTTGTCAAGCACATAAAAGTACTGGGTGCGTTAGACAAACCAAATGGCATTACCAACCATTCATACAACCCTTCTCGTGTCTTGAAGGCTGTCTTCCACCCATCACCAGGCCTGATCCGAATATAATGGTAACCACTCTTCAAGTCCAGTGTTCTTGTTGATGGCCCTACTATCCACACACATACACCATAAATAGTCTTTTTTAAGCGTCAATAAGGCCAACACTGTGTAAGGGCTTAGACTTTCACGCACATGCCTTTTTACTAGTAGCTCCTCCACCTGATTGCACAACTCCTCGTGCTCCTTCGGGCTCATTCTATAATAAGAGCGGTTTGGTAACACGACTCCTAGTTCAAGACCAATCTGGTGTTGAATATCACGTAACAGTGGCAAACCATCAAGTAACTCGCTCAGGAACATGTCACTAAATTCATTGAGTAGTTTGACCATCGCCTATGGTGTAATGACGTCTGGTTCAACCTCCTCCCCGATCAGTACATACAACACTTTTGACTCCTACAATACTTTATCAAATCTAGCCAAGGATAATAGGTTAGTACTATCCCCCGTCGGTGTATTCTTTTCCACCCCTTTACTAGGCAATAGTACAATCTTCGTTTCCTCAAATACAAAACTGTACGTGTTAGCCCTACCATCATGTACCACGTGCCTATCATACTGACAGGGTCTCCCCAACAACAAGTGACAAGCATCCCTGACAATTACATCACACCATATAGAATCTTTCTTTAACCAAAGCACCATATAATACAAAAGCATGTTGAGACACTATAATCTCATTACCTTTCTTTAACCAAGCCATCTTACATGGTGCAGGGTGTTTTTCAGTTTTTAAATTCAATTTTTAGACAGCCTCAACAGATATTATATTCTCATAACTACCAATATCAATGACAAAGCGACAGATCTTACCATAGATGGTGCATGTGGATTGGAATATATTGTTCCGCAACCACTCATCGTCAACAGTAGCTTTAGGGGTTAAGCATACCCGTCCGACTACTAAAGCAGTACCCGTATCCCCTTTAACTTGTGCCTCCTCTATATTCTCCTCAGTGTCAAAATCTGGTTTTGTTCTAATGACTACATCTTCATCATCCTGCTCTTTGAAATCCACAAATAGTTCCTTCTTAGCTATTATCTTCTGACATTTAGATTGTCTATGACCATGTTCGCCACACCCAAAGCAACGAATAAAGCCTCCATTTACTCTATTGGTTGGATTCACACCAGTAGCACCTCTATTGTGCCTATTATTCTGATTCATTGGCCTGTTCACTCTATTACTTAATGCGTGATTCGCATTGATTAAGTGGTTAGGACCCATAATAGAAATTCTCCCCAACTGTCGAACTTGTCTCTTAAGTATCAAGGCCAACTGGTGAGCCGCTGACATAGATACGGGATCGAACATGTTTACCATGTCATGGATCTATTCTCACAATCTGCTAATGAACCTTAAAACGAGCTGGTCCTCCGTCTCCTGTATCTCATTGCGAAAGAGCAACTGATAGAATTTAGTAATGTACTAATCCAACGTCTTACTACCCTGCTCTAGGTTCTACAACCTTTGATACATCAGTCGCTGATAATTGTACGGAAGAAATTTTTCACGCATCTTTTTTCTCATCTTCTCCCATGAGCTAATCTTACTTTTGCCCTGTCTTGAATGTGTCACCTTTAACTACTTCCACCATGCCACAACTTTGACTTTGAACCTGGTTGCACAATAGACACCCTTTTATTCTCTACAACCTCCTTAAACTCCAAGATCTCCTCAGTTGCTATCAACCAGTCCATAAACTCTTCCGGACTAAGATTCCCATGGAATTCAGGAATTTCAATTCGCATCCCGATTCCTAAAGTCGATTATCCCCTTTTCCAATATTTCTGCAATACCTACGGGGAAATTCTTCGTATCCCCTTCACTGTTACCTAATTTAGTGCTATCGTTTTCTTCCTCTTGGTAGCAATCTCTCCTCCCCCATTAGTTCTGACCTCCTATAAGTCCAACAAACCTCTGGTTGATCTACTCCATCATCTATTTCATACATTGATTAAATTGCTCAGCTAGATGTTGCTCCATCTGTTGCAGGTCATCTCGCTCATATACTTCATCTACAGGTTGTTGGCAAATTGCTCTTCCTCTCACCATAAGTTTAGGCACGAAACTGAAATAGAAGCCTTCTATAGATCTGTTGAATGGCTCATGATTGCTAGGAATATAGGACTCTTTTAATTTCATTGATTCACAAAGAATATTGAAAAGAAAAGAGAATTATGAGAAAGAGAATTCTTATTTCATTAATAAAAAAAAATTCTTGACTTTTAGTTACAATGCCCTTATATAGGTAGAAATCCCAAAGATACAAGGAAAACCCTGATTATGCTCAAAAATTTGAAATATTCCTAAAACCTGAAATTTACCAAGAATGAAGCCCAAAACGGCGAGTCCAAAATTAGTTCCCTATAGAAGTAATTGTGAAATAAAAATTACCAAAAATAACAAAATTGTCAAATTGAATTCTCGAATTGGCCCATAATTATGAAACTGCCAGTATGTGCAGTTTTTTTCTCATTGCTCCAAGTATTGTAATGCTTTACGATCCTTATCACAAACCAATGACAGAAATGATAGATCAAGGAATACTCAAATAGTAAATACTCACACCTATTATTCAAGAAACCTATATCCCTGAATTTTCAAAAGCCATAAATATTACACAAATGATTGAATCTAAATCACCATTTTGTCACAACCAAACAAATCAAGCAAGTATAAGTACATAGGAAAAGAAAGAGAGAAAAGAAAGACAAGCACCTAGTTAGTAATGAGATGAAGAGACAGAAGAAGAGACCGAAAAAACAACATGAGAAATGAAGGGAGGAATAAAGAGAGTTGTCAATGGAAGAAAGTAGAACAACAGGAGGGATAAAAATAAAAAGAAAAAAATGTTCTTTTAATTTTTAAAAGCTAGTCGCAATAGACATAAACAATAAAGTTGTTTTTTTGTATATTTTTTTATTTTTTTTATTTTCGAAAACAAAAAACCGATAATAGAGCAAAACAAACATGCTTTATTTCTATGCTTTCTTCTCTTAACCATAATAAGAAACATGAAAAATAAAGAAAAACAAATAGCCCTACACTTTTTTCCTTTTAATTTTCTATTTCCTTTTTATCATAATTTAATTTTATTATTGACTAAATATATATTATTTAATTATTTAATATTAATTAAGAATTACGACTAATATAATTTAATAATTTATTTTATTTTATTTTTAATTAATTAAGAATACGAGTAATATAATTTAATAAATTTTAACTTTCAATTAGCTAAATTTTAAATTTTAAATAAAACATAATTATTTAATAAACATATTTTAAATTAAAATATATAAAATTTTAAATATTTATTTAATATAAAATTTTAAATAATCACATTTTAAAAATATATTACTAAATAAATAATGTGTAAGAGATTAAAATAAAATTAGTTACTTAACTTAATTTATAAAATTAATTTATCTCTAAATTTTATTTAAAATTTGAAAAATCCGAAGGATGTAATTTCACAAAAATATATTGTTTGATGCTAAAGATGAGAATAAGACAACTCAAATGGTTAAATCAATAAAGACATAGACAAAGAAAAACAATTGAGATAAAAACACTCTCCTAAATATGTAGCTTCATTAATCGAAGGTGTGGGAAGTCGTAGCACAATATCTGATGTGAACTATTGAGAAGAATCACTAATCAGTCCACATATAGTAGCATCAAAAAGGCATCAATTGAACAATCATTTCATACCCAAAACGTCCAAAAAAAACAATTGCAGCCACACCTAGATACTGGAGGTTTTCACTCAAAAATAATAACTGGACAGCCCAGAAAATCCACGCAACTAGTGAAGAAAACATAACTACTCAAGATGGATAGAATCACTAAAAAGTCCAATGCATAGTGGCCTCACTGATCTTCAATCAAATATATAATTGATCTTACAAGTATCTAAAATACATGGCTGCTAAAATCATCATATCTCATGCAATCTGGACTGCCAAAATCATATTAAATCACTTAAGCATATCAACAAAAACACAGCCACATAAATCGTCAATCAGATATATGTTTCATCTCTGAAACATCACAAAATACAGCTGCACACTTGACACAAATCACTATAGCTCTTTCCTCACAAAAACGATAATATATGCTGTCCAAAAAGTCACGCATACATAAAGAAAGGCAATTGCCATGGATAACTCTAATCCCACAAAATCTGCTTCCAAAGATAGCTACAATCACCGAAATAGGCTGCCAAAGATAACTCCCAAATCACCCGAAACATCAACACATTATCTTTATTAAGATATGGTGATTTCATCCCAAATGCATCTTACCTTCTCTAGGATTTTATACTTCACTCTATCTTATCTTCAAGAATCCCACTCAAGGTAAATTTCTTATCATAATGACATTACAAATATATCCAACTATATCCAATTACAAATAATGCCAAAATAATTAATAAGATATCTTAAGATTATTGAATAATTATTGATAATAAAAATATCACTATATTAACATTAATGATGGAATGAATTTATTTTTTGTTTTAAGGAAGCAAATAAGAAATAGTGAAATCAAATACCTCTCAAAATATAATTTTGTTAGAATTTTTGTCTATATTAATTCTTTTGTATCTTTCAAACATCGTACCAAACATCACTTTAGAAATAATTCTTTAACAAATTTATGAACCAATTGGTTTCATCTTTACCCTCATAACTTGAATAAAATTGGTAGATAATATGAACAGAGAAAAATCAACAAATTGAGTACGAAGGAGATTATGGGAAAGAAAATTCCAAATTGGTTGAGCATTTTCTCCTTTTTTGTAACCAAGCTATCAGTTTGTGATATGAACCTTATAACATAATCTATTAATAAGTGTCTTCACATATGTTAAGATATTTTATTTTGGACATTATTTGTATTTTGATATATTTGGTATATCCTTTGTGATAAAAAGTTAACTTGGTATAGGATTCCACTATCTTGAAATATGTAGTATTTTTGGAAGTTAAGATAATTTAGAAAGAAGGAATCCTAGATGAGATAGAACCCTAAAGAAGGCAGGATTTGTTGGAGAAAAACTAACAGTACATCTATTGCTTTTGGCAGTTGCGTTTTGTGCACTTATAAAATAGATTACACATTCCGTTTTGATTGATTCTTTGAAACTATTGTGCATGAAGGTTTCGGTGATCAACTAAAAAGATTCACAGTATATTTTTATTGTAGGACTCCCCAAGATTATGGTTTAATGCGATTGCACACGTAGGAAAGTGTTCCATGACTCAAGTGTTCTTTTGTTCCCTGTAATTCTTGATTTAATCACTTGAGATATTATTTGTCTTTGTTATCATTTGTTAGTTTAAAAATTCTCTGTTGAGGTTAGCATGAGGTGGACATGCTATTGAGTGTGAGATAACTTTCAAGAGTGTAAGTACGAGTGGATAAAGTTAGTGAGTGAGTGGTGTCGGCTCTATAATAGCCTTGTGTAAGACTATTGTACTTAGGTGAAAGTTGATTAATCTAGGTAAGGGCCCTGCAGACATAGGTCAAGTGTGAGGAATTGCGTTAACAAATTTTGTATGTTGAATTATTTTTTGTGCATCAAGTTTTTTTGCTTTTTATTACATTTTAGAAAAATCGTAGTTATTAATCTAGTTATTGTCTAATAAGCAACTGTCAGTTTTAGTTTGAAGCAACTGCAGCAGAACATATATTTTACGAAACTATAACCTTAGGTTTTTCAATTGGTATTAAAGCAAGGTTCACCTTATCAAAACTTTGTGTGTCAAGTTAGTGTAGATTAGTGTTCCACATTTATGGTTATTAGAGAAGGAGCGTCGATTACAAAGCCACCGCTACTAGATGGTTCTAACTATCCTGTTTGGAAATTGATAATGAAAGTATTTATTCAAGCACAAGGGAATAAAGCATGTACTTCTGTGTTGAATGGTTGGACTCATCCTATGACAACTGATGAAAAGAAAGAAGTTGTACCTAAAGATCCATCTGAATGGACAAGGGCTGAAGAAGAGGGAACGCTTTGTAATTCTCAAGCAATGCATGCAATCTTTAGTGCTGTAGATAAAGGAAGTTTCAGTATGATATCAATGTGTGAATCAGAAAAAGAAGCATGACATACATTACAAACCATATATGAGGGATCAAAATTCGTGATAGCATCAAAACTTCAAATATTGAATATTAGATTTGAAGAGCTTAAGATGGAGGAAAGT
This sequence comes from Erythroxylum squamatum, assembly GCA_025629845.1. NCBI lineage: Eukaryota > Viridiplantae > Streptophyta > Magnoliopsida > Malpighiales > Erythroxylaceae > Erythroxylum > Erythroxylum squamatum. The sequence continues at coordinate 24,016,186 of JAOTBA010000008.1, read as the reverse complement.
GAAACTATTGTAGATTTTCATGAGCGACTATGTGATTTTGCTAATCAAACAAATTGACTTGGGAAGAAGTACTCAAATCTGAAGCTTATCAAGAAAACCTTGAGATCGTCACCTCCTAGATTCATACCGAAGATTGCAACTATTGAAGAAACTCATGATATTAATGAGTTATTTTTAGATAAGGTGATTGAAATTCTCACAAACTTTGAGATGAATTTTTTGGGAGACAAGAGTGAGAAGAACAAAGGATTGGTGCTACAAGCTGAAGTTGCTAAATCTGTTAATGATTCAAGAGATGATTTCGATGAAAATAAAGATTTGGTGGTGCTAATAAAAATTTTTAAAAAGTGGTTGAAGAAGGTAAAGAAAGATATATTTGAGTTCAGGCAAGATGGTAGGAGTTCATCAAACAATAACTTCAAACAGCAAGCAAAAACTCAAAAAACGTGAAAGGAAGGCAAAGAAGATATAATGTCATGAATGTCAAGGTTTCAGACATGTGTAAGTGGAATGTGCTAACACTCTTAAAAGGAGAAAAGGGAAGTCTTGCACTAACACTTGGAGTGAAAACGAATTTGAAAGTAATTATGGTAGCGAAAAGAAATTGTAAGTCATAATGTTGTGTTGGTTGCTTTATATATGATAATCTAGTTGCTTGCTTATTTGCAACCAGTGAAGAAACTAACGATAAAAATACAGATGTCTAATTTAGATTGTGACGGTGAATCAGAATTCAAAAAGGAAGATATCTGCAAGGCCTATAAATTAATGTATGGTAAATGGATGAAAATGTGTAAAGAAAATGATAAATTAAATTGGGCAAATTCAACTATGAAAAATAGATGAACTTAATAAAACAAAGCTAAAGTTGATCAATACAAAGAAAGGAGTAACAATGTTGAATGGTGGTATCGAGAAGCTAGATAAACTGCTGTAAATTGGTAAAAAAAAAAGAGACTTTCAAGGTGTTGATTATAAAGGTGAATGTTCTTAGATGAATAATGAGCAAGATGGTGAAGTTAGATTTGTCAAAGGAGCAAGATTAATTAAGCAAGGAGAATTTCAAAAAGAAGCTGAAAGTTTGTGCCTACTTATCACTTTTATGGTGTAAACGGTCACATAAAGCCAAATTGCTACAAGTTGTTACAAATGCTTTTTTTAAATGCTCAAAAAATAAAATCTAGACATTCTTTGAAGAGTTTTCGACAGCAACAAATGCCACCAAAGCAGATTTGGGTTAGAAAGAATCAACTATAAGCACTTGTAGGGCTTAAATCCATACACACCGCTTCTAATAATGGATGGTACTTAAATAGTGGGTGTTCAAGGCATATGACAGGTGAAAGAAGCTATTTGATGAATTATAAAAGTTGTATGGATGGTCATGTCACATTTGGTGATGGAAAGAAAGCAACGGTAATTGGTGAAGGTACTCTTTGCATGGATGGATTGCCTCACTTCAAAAATATGCTTCATATGGATGGTTTAAAAGCCAACTTGGTAAGTATTAGCAAACTTTGTGATGATGGGCTATTAGTCAAGTTTACAAATGATGAATGCAAGGTATTAAACCAATAAGGAGATTGTATAGTGAGTGGCAGAAGATTAGCAAATAATTGCTACATACTACAGGTTATCACTTCTTACAATTTAGTTGTATATGATAATATGATTCTATGGCACCAAATGATTGATAAGTTGGTAGAAGAGAATCTTCCAAATTAGATTCATATATTAGATTAGAGACACAATGAAGTTAAAAGTAGAGAACATTCAGACTCACAATTAGTTGTTACTAGAAAAGAAACCAATTAGACAGAGGACCAGTTGGTTGCTTATAAGGAAAAAACCAACTATACATCTGATGAAAAAACAAACTTGGAGGATAACAAAAACTCAAAGGAACATGATTTTAACAAAGATCTTCCATCACAAATTAAACGGAGTCATGCTATTGAGAATGTGATTTGTGAGATTAGTGATAGAAGAAAAAGTAGAGAAAGAAAAAGAATAGATTACCGGGTAACTTGTAAGGCTTATATGCTACGCTTCCTCATTTGAACCAAAGAATGTGAAAGAAGCATTGCAAGATGAATTATGGGTTACTGCAATGCAAAAAGAGTTGGCATAGTTTGCTCAAAATGAGGTATGGGAATTAGCGCCAAGGCCAACAAATATGAACATGATTAGAACAAAATGGGTTTTTTGTAACAAAATTGATGACAAAGATAATATGACGAGGAATAAGGCTAGGTTAGTCGCTCAAGGATACTCTCAATTAGAAGGAATTGATTTGAAGTATTGTTCATTCGAGAGCTAGTTGAGACTAAAGTTGCAGTTCTTTCCTATGTAACAATTGAGAAGCAACTGATCGATATTTTTACAAAATATTTTGACTCTATCAGGTTTGAATCTCTTCATAGGGCATTGGGACTATATGCTTTTCAACTTTGAAGTGTATTGTTATAAGTGTAAAAAATCGGAAAAAATTCTGGAGGTCGAGTGAAATCAATGGCACGGATTTCAGTTCGGCCTCGTCATTAGTATCTTACTCGCTTCTCAGTGAAGCAATATTTGTCTCCCAAATTTTACTCCTCGGCAACCCAACAGCAATGGGATGCGCTCGCTTCAACCAGGTTTGTTCTCAATCATCCCATCAATCTAGTTGAATATAAATAAATTAATTTGGATGCCTTATTAACTGAGAGGTATTTATTACATGTTGCGTTATTACCACAACATTTTAATGCTAAGTTAATGTAAGAATTTTATTGTAATTTGGATAAGGGAGTGTTGAATGATAATGCTTTATGCTTTCATATGGTTTATGTGAAGGGGAGATTGATTTAGTTTGATCCTAATTTTTTGAATGCAGTTTTGGAGTTTGTGAATTTAATTGGGGATCAGTCGTATAAGGATGTGGTTCCTTTGAATGCGTCTTATACGCTTTCTACTTTTGGGTTTCCAGGAAACAAGTTGGGCAATTTATGTGGTGAGGAAACTTCTGTTTTTGGAAAGAGTTCGAAGAAGTTAACGTCTAAGCTTTTAGAGTTTTTGATTTATAGGTTTTCTAAGGTTTAGGTGATTGGTGTATGTCTGGCTTTTCCTTACTTGTTGAATAGAATATTTGATGTGAAATGAGGTTATGCTTGATGATTTGAGAGTTTTACTTTTGGATTTTGATTTATAGAGTTATGTCGAGAAAATGTTGATGCTTGGATGGAGACTTGTAGGAAGATTCAGGTTTTTCTATGAGTTGGGTTTTTCAAGTTTTATCCTGATTTCTCTCTACATCATGGATTGTATGAGTTTAGGCAATATGCTTTCATTGGGAATTTGCTTAAGGCTAGTGAGATGAAGTGGAAAAACTTGAATGATCACATAAATGGGATGAAAGATGTGTTGGTGATCATCATTACAAGAAAAATGGAGTTTAGTGACGGAAATTACCGACAGAACATCTACACATTTTGTCGGAAAGCTTAGTTAGCGACAAAATTTACTGACGAACTAAAGTGTCGAAGAAACAGTCGTAGGTAATAATTTGCAATGAATCACAGAATGTCCGTTGCAAATTTACTGATGGAAATTTTGTTTAACCGTCGGTGAATATACAGACGGTTATTCTGTGTTGTCTTCGGTCGGTAAAGTTACCGACGGAAAAGATATGTCCATCGACAAACTTACCGACAGATTTGGTTATTCCGTCGGTAAATTAATGTTGTCATTATCGACAGTTATTTATTCGTCGGTAAATCGAATAGATTTTATCGACGAACTTTGTTTTTCTGTCGGTAAATTTACTAAAAACTATTTTTAAAAATTTCCCTGCATTAAATTTTATTTGATGATGTTATGGT
>JAOTBA010000008.1:23984912-24000485 GCA_025629845.1 Erythroxylum squamatum | reverse complement strand
CATAATATTTAATAATTCAAGAGTTCAACTAATTGTCTTTAGTGGAATGACATTTAGTTAATAAGCTAGAATTAATTATAATGAGATTAAATTAATTCTAGGCTTATTGGAGCTTGAATTATCAAAGTCCAATAAGATTCCCCGCTAGGCTTCAAGGAAGGTAATCAATCTAAGTAAGAAATATAAATGGAGGTTTTCGAAGCCCATAATTGAATGTTGGGTTTGCACTAATTAATGTTAATTATAAGTTGAAAGATCATAAGAAACGTGTATGATTAAGTGTAGACAAAAATTTGGAGAGAAGAACAAGTAAATGCTTTGTTTATGGATAGGTATTCTCTGTATACGTCGGTTTTGAGAGTTTTTAGTGTTCAGACGAACCCCGCTATTATTCAGACGATCCTCGCTATCGCCCAGACGTACCCCCTAGTATTCAGATGAACCCCGCTATCTACTATCATTCAGATGATCCTCACTATTGTCCAAACGAACCCCGCCAGTGTTCAGATAGACCCCGCTATTGCTTCCTGGATGTCGCGATCGCGACTTCGTAAGTTGGGCAGCCAACTGCACGATCACGACTTTGAAAGTTAAAGGTTGATGCAACATCCTTCGATCTTTTGGCTATATCTCCTTTATCCGACCTCCAAATAACATGAGACTTGAACCATTAGACTCGTAACACATTGCTCTACCTCTCCACTAAAAAAATTAGCAATCTGAAACCAATTGAGAAAGATAGAGTGAAAAATGTGGGACGGTTTGACTGAATATGTTCTCAAACATTTTTGTCCTTATCTGTCACACCCGTGCCTATTTTTTCTCACAACAGTGAGCCACGCACGCTTGTGACTTTTTCCCTCACCCATAATAGTTAATTGCTGGATGATGTTTACTTGTCACATCATGACACAGTGCTCTCCAATAGTCCAGTGCACCCGAGAGAATTGTGCAAGTTGAACAGTCTTGCTTCTTTCGACCATAACTTTTTCTCTAGACCTCCAAATGACTTGATTCTTAAGCCAATAGGTTACTAACACATTATTACAACTCTCTATAAAAAATTTGTAGCATTATGAATTTATTTGAAAAAGATTGATTGAATGAAAGTGAGGGAATCTGTTGGAATAGTATGAATTGGTATGATTTCATTGAACATGGTTGGGTATTTCAGCCATATCTTTATCTGTAGACAACAAAATGAGATTATCTTTGATGTGGAGTAAACTAGAGACATAGGGATACAAACTATCTGAAGAAAGGGAATTCTAATTCAGTCTAAGACTTTCAAGTTTTGGATGGAAGTTGAGTATGGTGTACTGTTTCAGTATAAGAATAGTACAAAAATATTTTGAGAATAACTTTCAAAATACTAACCCAAATTGAATGATTTTAGTGTCATTACAAACTTATGACTATTAAGAACACGTTTCTAGAAGAAAGTTTTGCCAAATGACTACATTATAGTGGTAAAAAAGAACATGTAAAGATGACTCGAAATGATGTTTTTGGAAAAATCTGAAGTGAGCAATTGAGTGATGAAACTAGATTCAAGTGGTTGTATTGAGACATAAACCTTAAGTATAAATGTTTCTTAAGTGAGTTTTGATATTGGAATGACTTTATGACCTGAATGATGGAAAAATACCTGGGAATTTCCTTAAGCATGCATTATACATAGTCCATATACATATTTGTGCATAAATGAGTTCTTAAAATTATTCAAAGTTGTAACGTGTGTGCAATGTGTATATTGTGTAATTATGATGTGCAGGATAAACGTCTGCATTTAGATGTTTCCAGAACTTGGAAGCAAATGCTAACCTAGAGTGTATTATGAGTAGACCTAGATGGTCTTACTTTATTGTTTGTTTTGTTTACGTTATGAATTAAGTGATTATGAATGAGATGCGAATGTGATTTGATTGTGTGATTCTGTACAATGAAGGTCCGAGGTTTTCTGACGCTTGAATGCAAAATTGAAGTGCTACTTGTATGTGAACATGATGAAATAAGTTCTTCTAAATGTGATCTTTGAATGCTAGACCTAGTTCCGAAGAAAAATGTGAACATACATGTGAATGAAAGAATGATTCTCAACTTAAATGTTGAAAGCTGGACTAAGGTCCGATGACATGTGAAAGTGACTGATTGATCATATGTGATTGATGCATTCCATTCCATGAATGCATGAAATATAAAGGCAGTTGTGACTGGAGTCGTCAGAGGAAAAAGAGTTTAAAGCCCGATATGTGGTAAGAGCCTCATGCTCAGTTGTGAATGTACCCGGTATCCACTAAGGGATATGGGCTAGCCCAGTATTCACTAAGGGATATGGGCCAGTGAAAAAGGCACTCGGTCACAACAAAGTAACAAATTGAAAGTGAGTCTCATGTGCACCTCATATGCATGATATGTCTGATTTAAATAGTTTAAATGATTTCTAAATGTGAAATTTGTCTGAAGTGAATCTGAAATGAATGTGATTTTATAAATTATATGTGTTATGTGATTGAGTGAGCCATTGATGATGGTCACTCACTGAGTTCGCAAAACTCACCAAAAATTTGCAACTATTTTTCAGGCTCTAAAGAGTACCCTATTAGACAAACGGGAGTATGCCTACTGCATTCAAGTAAGAGACAGAGGTTGGGATCAGATTGCGTCTGCATTTATATTTTCTTATTTTTGTATCGAATGGAGTCTTCCAAAAATTTTTGTATCATGTTTATATGATTATTTCTATTTTGTAATAACTTTCCAAAGTGGAAAGGTTTGTAAAAGAGACTGATCAAAGTGTAATGACATTTGTTATTTCGAGTTTTATGAAATAAAATTATGAGTCCAAATTGATTACTGATATCCACTTATGCATTTGATAAAAGTGAAAAAAAATATTGCACTAAGTTGCAATGAGTTTTGACTTTCTAGCTTACCACCCTTGCGGGATTCGCACTCGGACATCACTCAGGATGTTGGGCATGTGTCTCACGAGGGTGGGGTGTTGCAATTTGGTATCAAAGCCCAGATTTAGTATCTTACATGGGCATTTTTTTTAAATATGTGTTAAGGTACATGCATTTTAGACATGTCTTAGCATGCAGTGGCAACTAATCCCTAGTTTGAGTCGCATGTGTTTGAGTTACACGCATGAGCATTTGATAAGTTTTTAAACTGATATAAAAAGTGAGAAAAAATGATGATCTGTCAAAATGTGAGAGGACGAAAGTTTGAGGATATGTAGAAATGAGGAATAATATATATGGTTAGATATGACAGATAGTATTGATGGATGTATCCGGGAATACAACATCAATATTATACTGGAGTAATATATTGTTGAATGTGGGATAAATGTGAATATATTGCTGTGGATTGATTGAGGAAAATAGAGATAAGGTAGAAATGACAAGATTTAAAGTGTATAAACAAAGTTGGATGAAAAAAAAAATCGATGACCTGGAGAGGTTAAACTTGGACTTGAAATGAATGTTGGATAAATGTGATAAGAGTTATGATTTACCTTAAGAATATGTCTATCAATTGAGATCAGAATTTTAGGATGTTTATGTATCTATGATTTCGAATTGGTTGCGAACTTATGTATGTACAATGATATATGGTAATTGGAAGGAGAGATGATGATAACGATATATGAAAAAGTTGTCAAGGTTAAGTTGATTTGTTATTGTGAATACATATCTGATAATGGGATCACCATAACAAGTGAGAATATTAGGCGTATACGTATTATATGTGTAGAGATGATATAGGAAGCAATCTATGATTTATTGAATTATTGCTAGTCATAGTTCCTATAGTTTAAAGTCTAAAGTTGAATTAGAGTAAGATGTGAAAGTGTTTATAGTGATCAATTGGGAAAGAATTGAGATTGTTAATGACGTTATTATATTTAAGGAATTTGAGGAAATAAAAACAGGATAAGAACGTGGTATAGTTCCCACGATCATGGATGAGATTATTTGGTTCTGTCACAATCGAGAAAAAGTCTACCACGATCGTGGCAGGCATGAAACTAGAAATGTTGTTTAGAATCAATTGGAATCTAGGTATTATTAGCAGATGTTATTAATTAGTGAATTATCATGAATACATCTCTAGGTAAGATATAATGATTTTGATGATATATATCAAGGTATAAGAGTAAATGAAATTGCTTAATGCCTCACTGAGCCTTATTATAAAAGATGTTCTGATCATATAAGTTATGGCATAAAGTGATCTTCTAGAGGTACTAAGAATGACTGATAAGTAATCATGGAAAATAGTTACTTGATAAGGATGTCATGAGCAGTATCGAGGATAGTAGCAAGAAATCTTCTTTCAAAGAAGAATTTCACTAAGATACGTTCAGTAAACCAGATGATTCAATGTAAGAATGATCAATGAAGGAACAAATCATAAATGAATAAGTAATGAATCAAAAGTGAATATTGGAGCCATATCCCTAGCAGAGACTCAAGCATAAGAGGTAGAATATGCTACCGAGAATGTATACATTTTTTAGTGTAAAGTATCCAACTACGTGATTGGATTATTGTAATTGAGGAGACATTAATTGCTAATATGAGGAGAATATAGGTCCACATTATGTTCTATGTAAATATGTTCGAGGGATACAAATTTTATAAACACAAGAAGTTAAGATTGCAAATAAACTGAAATGTGTGGAGAAACTAGTAAGAATGAACGGACGTTAGAACAAGTCAACGTGAAATCAGAGGAAATAGAACGAATTGAGAAAAATCATCTAAGTGAAGAAGTCAATTGGAAAAAAAAACTGAAAATAACATAAGATAATACTACCTCATTAAGGAATAAGATACTTAAAGAATTACGATAACAAATCATGGGCATAAGGGAATTTGAGTCATATCTGTTAGAGTTAACAATACCCCCGACAGTATTATGGTATTGAAGATTAAAGTGATCCAAGGAAAATTGTATCAATTAGCGACTATGATTATAGATGGTATTTTGAGTGTATTCGAAAATTAAAGAGAAATTTTTGAATACTTGAAGAAAATTTCTTAGGGAAAACATATAAAATGTATGGACTATTGAATGTAAAGAGAATTTTGAGGAATTATAACACCAATGGAAATAATATCATTAGGAATTGGAGGTTATGTAGTATACAATTACGTTTCGCGCCAGAGATTATGCTGCGGTCTAACGCAGTAAAAAAAGTAAGTTTGTACACATAGAGACAATTAAGCCCCATTAGTTGATTATTTGATATATGATGTAGAACTTGCCGCAATAGTGATTGCTTGAGAGCTTGGAGACATTACATGTACACTGAAGATTTCGGATCTACATATAAATATACAGACCATTTAATTTTGAGGTATTTACTGAGTATAAAGAAATGAAAATGAGATTGAGACAATGGATAAAGTTACTGGAAGATTATGATGTACAAATGAGTATTTCCCAGTAAAGCCAATGTTGTAATCTAATGTAATGACCAGAAAATTCAATAGCAGTGTATCACAAATTTTGATATTAAGGTTACCGATCTAGTGCTATAAAAAGCATAAAATGTCGAGTTAAAATTTGGAGAATTCATAGTACTATTAGCTGTTGAAATTTAAGATTAGTCCTACAAGAAAAGATTAACAAAGCCTAAATTGAGGATTCAAAAGTTATGAATCTTAGTGAGGAATTGAAAATGAATACGAATTTCTTTTGAGTTTGAATAGGAAGAATGATATTTTGTGATTGAAATAAGAAGAATGTGTGCTCAATAAAGATGATTGAGCAAAGAGATTACTAGAGAAAGTAAGTAACAACCTAAGCTAGACATTCTAGTAGGAATGTGCTGAAATAGTATTTGACAACAACGGATGTAGAAACAAGTGACTTCCTACATTGGGGTTGCCAACAGTCTTAACTGTTGGAGATATGTTTAAAGCTTATATTTTGGAGTTCATAGGAATATGAGATCAATGTATAGTTCAAATTGAATTTAAACATATCAATCATTAACACAGTGATGTCATTAAAATACAGTATGAGGCGTTATACGACAAAAAGGGTCTTACCTTGAAATGAAGAGGGCCTAAAAATGGTTGAAGGCCAGAATTGATTCGAGATAGTAAAATGAATCTGTAATAGGATTTTATTTGGCACAAGAAAGATGAATGAATGTGATGGACCAACATCGAGGTTATGGAATATAGTGAGATAGACATAAGAGTATAGTGTATTGAAACTGAAGAGATGTGAGCTATGAATGGGAAGATGAATGGTTTCTGAGAGTACCACCTTGGTAAGGTGTGCTCAAATTAGAAAAATGATAAATTAAGCTCAAATTTTATTGGTGCATATGAAGTTATTGATGAGTTGTATTATCAATAAAGATCCCTCAATTCATAATATGTGATATGTGCTTGAAGGTCTGAGGTTTCTAATGCTTGAATGCAATATTGAAGTGCTACTTGTATGTGAACATGATGAAATAAGTGCTTCTAAATGTGATCTTTAAATGTTAGACCTAGTTCCGAAGAAAAATGTGAACATGCATTTGAATGAAAGAATGATTCTCAACTTAAATGTTGAATGCCGAACTAAGGACAGATGACATGTTAAAGTGACTGATTGATCATATGTGATTGATGCATTCCATTCTATGAATGCATGAAACATAAAGGCAGTTGTGACCGAAGTCGCCAGAGAAAAAGAGCTTAAAGCTCGATATGTAATAAGAGCTTCAGGCTCAGTTGTAAATGTACCTGGTATCCACTAAAGGATATGGGACATTATCTGATACAGCTCAGTATCCACAAGGGATATGAGCCAGCCCGGTATCCACAAAGAGATATGGGCCAGTGAAAAAGGCACTCGATCACATCAATGTAACAAATTGAAAGTGAGTCTCATTTGCACCGCATATGCATGATATGTATGATTTAACTAGTTTAAATGATTTCTGAATGTGAAATATGTCTGAAGTGAATGTGATTTTATGAATTATATGTTTTATGTGATTGAGTGAGCCATCGATGATGGTCACTTATTGAGTTCGCAAAACTCACCTAAAATTTGCAACTGTTTTTCAAGCTCTGAAGAGTACCCAGTTAGGCAAACGGGAGTATACCTACTGCATTCAGGTAAGAGATAGAGGTTGGGATCAGATTGCGTCTACATTTATATTTTCTTATTTTTGTATTGAATGGAGTCTTCCGAAAATTTTTGTATCATGTGTATATGATTATTTCTGTTTGGTAATAACTTTCCAAAGTGGAAAGGTTTGTAAAAGAGACTAATCAAAGTGTAATAACATTTATGATTTCGAGTTTTATGAAATAAAAGTATGAGTCAGAATTGATTACTGATTTCCTCTTATGCATTTGATAAAAGTGAAAAAAATATTGTACTGAGTTTCAATGAGTTTTGACTGTTCTAACATGTTGCTCTTGTGGGATTCGCACTGGGACATCACTCAGGATGTCGAGCACGTGTCTCGTGAGGGTGGCGTGCTACATTTAAAGGTTCCTGAGTTCCTTTCGGACCAAATGTTTTATACAGTTGTGGAAAATAAGATAAGGAAAAGGTTATTGTGTGAAGTTATATGGTGAAACCAATTTAGGATAGATTGAAGGCTTGTAGGGTTAGGAATGGGGATTTGGAAGTAGTTGAGGCAATGTTCCCATACTGCTTTAGAGAATGTTCAATTAAAAAACAGATGCTCATTAGATTCAAGGTTCGATATACAAAGAGAGCAATGGTAGTATAACGAAAAAGAAGTTTATCCCTTATTTGTAGTTTATTAAGGACTGCCAACCATCGAATGAATGAACACCTTGGGTTGTTGTTTTTGAACCAAACCAGATTATGCCAAGATACTTGCTAGGTTGTAGGTCTCAAGAATTTATAAGCTGATCCATTGGTATACTTTTTTGAAGGGCTAGGTTACCATTCCAGATAATCCAGAGTGGAAATATTTGGTTGGTATTGAATGGGTTCAAGATTACCAATGACCTCTATAGAAAAATCCTGCCACCTCCACTCATTATTTCGGATAACTTTCGAAACTTTTACTGTCAAAGGAAGACCCAACCCATTTATCTCTCTCGGTGAAGAAAGTTCTTTAGGATTCCCCTCAGATGCCAAGGATCCTGCCATAAGAGTGTGGAATGTCCATTACCTATCCTAAATCTGAATTTGTTCCCTAATTTGTTCCTCACACTTAAGATTTTCCTCCAACTCTAAGAACTATTATTGTTAGGTTATGCACTCCAAAAATTTTTCCTTCTCAAAATGATAGTGTGCAGCCATTTAACCTACATAGCCTCTCTATCATAAAAACATGTCAATAAATTATACCAATAAAAGAACATTCTTCGTATACAAGAATTTAATTACAACTTTAACAATTCTTATAGACAAAATAATAAATAAAGAGATCACTTTACAAATTATAAATGCTGAGATTACACAAAAATTACATCATAACTGAAATGACTAGCTAGGTTTGTCCATATTGATGAACCCGATACAAAAAGGCCACTGCTGAGTTGATGAGATAGATCCATCTATTGAAAAGAAAAACAAATAACCACCAACTTAAGTAAGGAACCAACAATTTGCTGAAGTGATTATCTGAATCCTACTGAATGGCACAAAACATTATGAGACATTGTACATAATATCTACAACTAGAATCTTAAATGATAGTCTTCATAAGCAAGTATCAACTTTATCCCCATACACACTTCTGCAACAAAAAGCAGTTTGTTTAACACACAGTAAGCAAATTACTAGATAGTTTATCTGCATTTTGAAGTGACTATGAATCCATATAACACAGAGACCAGGAACAAAAATCACAGACTCAAGATAAACAACAATTGCAGCAAAAGGATGCATTTCAGAACAACAAAACCACAGACTCATCTATATGTTTTTTGCAAATCCCCATATATGGCACCACAATTCCTTAATTGAGTAGATTTCCTTACACAATGAAAAGACAGCCCAAATTGTAACTTGTGAATAGATCTTCTTTGTTATTTAACTCAGTTCCCGAAATGAGAACCTCAATTTCTTACTTCACACCTTCTCAGCAAGCAACATACAGTTATTAAATCCCTTACACTTACCCCTAAGCCATGCTATCTCCAAAAACCAAGATTGTTAAACTCACACGAACAAAGACATAACCAACAAAATGAAAACAAAAGACACCAAACTTAACACTTTTAGTAAAAGATCTAATCTATTATCAAACTTTGACACACCAACATTCTCTCGAGTAATTACAATGCAATACAACCCAAAAAATTGAAAAAATTAAAGTCATCTAGGCATTAAAATGGTAATACCTGAACAATTAGTGAAAAACCGAAAATGGGTATCAATCAAAAATGGATTTTGAAGCAATAGTAAGGCAATGCGATCCCAACTCCATAAAAGTCACCATCTTTCTTTCTCTCTCTCTTTTGAAAGAGCCATAACAACTGATTGGTTGTCACTACCTGGGGAAGGAATTAAAAAAACTCACCAAATTAACAGAGAGAAGAAATGAAAGGACTGAGTGAAAATGAATCATTTTCATTAAAAAGATCAAACCTTTCACCTTCTTGCTTCATGTTTGTGTCGTTTAATACAATTAGAAGATGACTAATGATGTATCAGTGAGCACCACAATTTACAAATTAAATTAAACAATTAAAATTATGTGGAATTATATGAATCAAATGACCTAAACTATACAATAAATGGGTACTTAAAAATGCAGCGAAGATGATGTTTTGGCGAGAGGCTGGAACACAAAGACGAGGCTAGAACACGATGTTTGGAAGGCAATGACTGGAACATGACGAGGAGGCTGGAAACGAGAGAGGAGGAGCTAGAAACATATGGAGGATGCTGGAAACGGGAGAGAGGAGGATAGTGGAGGACACTGGAAATGCGCGAGAGAAGGATGATGGAGGAGGCTGGAAATGCGATAGAGGAAGACTGTGGAGGAGGAGGCTAGAAAGGCGAGAAAGGAGGATGGTGGAGGAGGTTTCAAACATATGAGAGAGGAGGACGCTCAGGGAGACGACTAGTATTAGGTTTCATAAATCGTTGATTTTGTTCATAAGCACTAGATTTGGAGACGCTTTAATAAATTGTTGCTAACATTTGGCGACGATTTCCATAATTATCGCTAAAGATTGATCTTTTTAATTCCATACACATTCAAAGCCTGAACATTTGACAATGCTTCTGCAAATTCATCATATAATTTATATATAATATTCAAATTTATCTATATAATAATATAGAATTTATATACAAAAAAAAGAGTAATATGATTAAATAGAACAATATATAACTAAGAAATGACAAAATGCATCTATTATCTATACATTCATATATAATTATATTAATTACCATATAACATTATATTATTTACAATTATTTTCTATACATTCATATATCATTATATTAATTATAATATATTTAAACAATAATTGCAATATAGTTAAAAATGAATATTAAATATTAAATATTAATAAATATTAAGTAGAACATATAAATAAAATTGATAGATAATACATTTGAATATAATGAGAATTACAAACTTCATGTTAAACCGATTTGAAGATTTTGTGAAATCATATAAAATTATCAAATCATATATTTTAAAATAGAGAAATAAAAATTTTAAATCTATCTAATATTAATTAATTTTCAATTTATAATTTTATAAATTTTTGAAATGAGATTGTTGTTAGATAAATTTATTTTTATACTTTGAATCATTATAAATAATATTAATATACATTTAAAATTTTACAATGTACTTTTACTTACGACTTTGAAAAATGTAGCCAAAAGTGACACTTTTAGCTACGATTTTGAATAACATAGCGAAAGGTTGACAAATCTCGCTAACTATATATGACTATTGTGAGATATTTTCCTGAACTATCTTCTATCCTATTTGACCAAATCAACACAAATATATAATTCCCATATTTACATAAATATATAATATATAGAGCTTATTACTCCCCCTCAAGTTAGAGCATGAAGATCACAAATGCCTAACTTGCGTAAGAGATAATGAAATTGTTGACGTCCAAGAGCTTACTCAAAGGACAACTGGCCCAGTTAAAATCACAAAAGACATAAAGTTGAAGATCACTATCGTGTTGGAAGAAAAGACCTTCGCCTAAATGACCTTTTAAATATCAAAGGTGCAAATCGCAGCATCCCAGTGTTCATTTCTAGGAGATTGCATAAACTAAGTCAAAATGTGCACCGAATAATTGAGTTTTGGTCGTGTAATGGAGAGGTAGATAAGCTGCCCAATGAGTCGACAACAATTTTCAAGATTAGGAAGGAATTAACTAGAAGTCAACGCTAATTTATGATTTTGCTCCATCGAAAAAGCAGTAGGTTTAAAAGCAAGAAGACCAACCTCTATCAAGATATCCAAAGCATATTTGTGTTGATAGAGAAAGAGACCATCGAAATTGTGAGCCACTTAATCCCCAAAAAATATTTTAAATGATCTAGATCTTTCACGTGAAAATAGTTACTTAAATGACGTTTGAAATCAGCAATAGCAGTAGCATCATTACTAGCAACAATAAGATTATCCACATACACAAGAATAGAAAGGGAAATAGAACCCTTATGAAGTGTAAATAATGAATAATCTACGTATGATTGTGTAAAACAAAACTTCTTCAAAGCACCTACTAACTTGGAAAACTAATTTTGTGGGGCTTGACGAAGCCTATAAAGGAACTTACACATGTAATACACCTGTCTATAATGAAAAGTAGAAAAACTGGGAAGCAAACGCATATAAACTTCCTTATGCAAATCACCTTGTAAAAAGGCATTATGTATGTCCATCTGATGCAATTCCCAATCCTTGGCAATAACAACAGCAAGAAATGTTCTAATCGTAACCATTTTAGCTACAGGGGGAAACATCTTAGTGAAATCCACACCCTCTTTCTAATTGTTTCCAAGAATAACTAGATGGACTTTACATCACTCAATAGTACCATCAAAATTATTTTTGATGCGATAAACCTATTTACAACCAATAGCATGCTTACTAGAAGGGAGATTTTTAATAGTCTATGTGATGTTTGCTTTAAGAGCTTAAGTTTCTAGATGCATAACTTCCCTCCATCGAGGATCATGCGTTGCCTTGGGAAAAGAAGTAGTCACAACCTCACTGTCAATAGCTACATTAAAAGCCTTATGCCTAAAAGAAAAATTGTAATGGAAACATAAAAAGTTATGGGATACAGATTACGTGAGGATGCCAAGGAAGGGGAAGGTATAAAGGGGTCTACAAACATGACATTATTGGTACAAGCATAATCCTTGAACTGAACATTAAATTGCTTCTGTCGATGTCCTTGTCCCATATTATTGTCGGTAGCAGCTAGATAGAACACTGAAGGAGCATTGACATTAGTAGATGGAGGTTCAATGAGCTGACTAACAACACTATTGTCCACTATACTAGAAGGTAGCTCAGATTCTTGCTTAACAACATAGTCCACACTATCACACTCCCTATTATTTCGACTCCTCCTAACAAGAGTAGACACAAGACTTTAGTTTGAGCTTTCATTCACGGGTGAGGATGCCATGGGAGGATGTGGATCATCAAAGAAATAGGATATAAACGCATTGTTGGGGAATGAAAGAGGTGAGAGCATAGACTCACAGGCAGCATGATATGGAAGTTAAGTTTCATCAAATGACATATCCCTAAATACAAAGTACTCCCTTATTTCAAGATCATAAAGTTTCCATCTCTTTTTACCATGTGCGTACCCTAAAAATAGACATTTATGACTTTGAGACCCAAATTTATCACATTTATGCCAATGAAAATGTTAGTAAGCCAAACACCCAAAACCATGCAAATTCCCATATGAATGCGAAGACCCAAATAGAAGTTCAAGAGGTGTTTTGTCATTATTGAGAGGGGTGGGAGTTTTATTTATCAAATACCTAGCTATGATTATGTATTCCTCCAAGAATTCAATAGGTAAATTGACTTGAAAGCGTATATCATGCCCTATATTTAGAATATGTTTGTGTTTTCTTTCAACACACCCATTTTGTTGAGGGGTATCATTACAAGAAGTTTAAAACTCCATCCCATGCTCCAAAACATATGATTGTAGTGGTCGAAATTTGGTTCCATTGTCACTCCTAATGATTTTAACATTCTAATTAAATTGGGTTTTTACTATGGCATAAAATTATTTCAATAAGTTGGGAACCTCACTCTTTTCTGCCATAAAATGAACCCAAACAGCCTGTGAAAAATAATAAACTATTGTGAGAAAATAAGATGCACCATATGAGGAAGAAACACTATAAGGGCCCTAAACATCACAATGAATCAATTGAAATGGTTCCAAAGCATGACTTGAACTTAAAGGGAAAAAAATCCCTAATCTACTTAGCACATAAATAGACATCACAAAAATTATTCTCCAAATAACTACTAGAAGTTCTAGAAAATAAACTAACAATTTTAGAGGATGGGTTTCCCAGCTACTGATGCAACAAATCCAGGCTCTCCTTGCTACAAACCTTACACAAATGTGTCACAGTTACACCACAGAACATGTAGAACCCTCCTCGCTCTTAACCCACTCTAATCAACATCGTCGAAGTGTGATCTTGTATCACAGCCAACATGTCTATAAAAGTGACAACACAAAACACATCTTTAATCAATCAATTAACAAAAATAAGTTAGCACTTTATTTCGAGCACAAACAGAACATTTTTTAAACAAATACCACCAAGAACATGTATCGTTCCCACTTGAGTTACACATGTAATGTCACCATTAGGTAACCCAACAGGTGTAGGGGCAAGCTCATATATATCATGCATAATATACTTATCGCCAATTATGTGATACGAGGCATCACTATCAATCAACCAATCAAAAAGAGGTTTATTGCCTGATAATTTTTCTTTTGTCCCAGTGGATTATAATGATGAAGAAGATTAACAAGCGTCATCCAGTCCTCATTGCTCAGACCATAAAATTGCCTGTGATTGCCAATATTGACTGCAACAAGACTCACATTAGAGGACTTAGCAAGGCCTTTTGCAACATTTGCAACAACACCACCAGTCATTTTGTCACAACCAGACCTGTGACCATTCCTTATTTCCCATGACCAATAGACCACCAATCTAGGTAGCCATAAAGCAAGAAGCAATTTTTAGCTTTATAACATTACTTTTTACAGTAAGAACACACTGATCTGTCACCCAAACTTGAAGAGTTCAATTTTTGATTCTCAGTAGAAACATTTTGAGCATTAGTAAGAAATTTAAGGGCATTTACATCACATAATCTACTAACTCTTCCTTGGCTTTAATTAGCTGCTTATATAACATCCCAGATCACCCGCTTACAGATATTGTCCGCTTTGAGCCTTGGCTCAACCAAGCCCTCACGGTTTTGCTTTTCCCGAGGCCTTCCTAGGAGGTCACCCATCCTAGAACTACTCTCACCTAAGCACATTTAACCTTGGAGTTTCGATGGGATTCGGTGCATTAGGACATGGAAAATGTGTCTGTAAAGGAGAGGCATCCATACCCTTATAAGGCGTACTTCGTTTCCCTCTCCAACCGATGTGGGATCTCACAGCTTATGCCTCTCTTCTTGTAGAAAATTAGAATAAGCAATGTTAAAAGGGGGAGGAGGTGTCTTACTGAGTATACTGGCTAGAACCGTACCATAGATAACATTGTCCAAACCTATGAGAAATTAGTGCAACATCTCCTTTCTTTAGCTCACTTACATTTGCAGCCTCCATAAGCATATGCTGGTCTCATCAAATAACCATTGAGCTCATCCCATAACATCTTTAAGTGCCAAAAATAAGTAGTAATGCTTTGGACTAGTTGGGAATAATCTTTAATAGTGTCGTGTAATTAATATATACGCATCACATCTCTAATAGAAAATATGGCCTTGATGTCATCCCATAACTCTTTGGCCATATCCATATATCCAATCAAAGGTTGAAAAAAGGGATTAAAAGAGATCATGATCTAACCGACTAGCAAACTATTCACTAGTAATGAATCGTCAATCTGACTATTGTCATCATTAGGTTTTGTAATCGATCTATAAATGAAGCCTAACTTTCATTTGGCCCTCTATGTATGACATATAACAATGGACCATTCTCTATAATTTGACTCTTCTTTGAGAGGAACATCATAAATAACTAGCCCCAATGTTTCTGATGGATGAACATAGACACCATAAATAACTAGCCCCAGTGTTTTTGATGGATGAACATAGTATGGTGAATGTCCCTCATCGCTATTCTCTCCCATCTCTCTTATTTTTTGTTTTCATCGTTGTTAACCATGGCTAGATTTATTTTGTCTTTATGTTTGTGACACTAGGATAGCTTTGATATTGGTTGGGTCGGCTGCGCTAGGCCCAGGCCCATCTCCACCTATTTATGGCCCGTTCGGCCCATCAGATGTTAGACTCCCATGCAAACACAAGGATCTACGTAAACCTAGTATCCA
>JAOTBA010000008.1:23932735-23950633 GCA_025629845.1 Erythroxylum squamatum | reverse complement strand
TAAATAATTAGTTCCAAAATCAATCCATAACACCTCATAATTCATTTAAATCATGCTTAATTCATCAAGAAAAATTTCGGGGGCCAACATATTTAATGATGAGTACTCCAGGAATGTAAAAAACAACTTTTTTCTAAAATAAAAATGATGTTTTTGACAAATTTAAACAATGAAAGGCTCTAACTGAAAACTAAATAGGAAAAAAAAGAGCATCAGCAAATTACAGAGGAGAATTCAATGAATTATCTATAAATCATAATAAGACACTAAACACAATACAATTGTAAGAACTCTTAACATAATAGTGTTGTTGAGCATATAAATATAACATATTTTAAAAGAGGATGTTGTGTGTTACTAAACTCTGACTTATCCAACAAAATTTAAGATGTTATTCTTAACATGCTATTTTGTAATTTGTCAAGTCCACCTACAGAATTCATAATAGACCATTACTCAATGGTGGAACCTAAATCTCCTTATCTACAACTGAACCAATACTAAACACTTATTATCATAGCTCAAAAAAATATTATAAATAATAAAAAATCCATACAAAAATAACCAATTTTACCTAATGTAAATTCCATTATTCACCCAAAACCTTCATCCTAACTCCACACATTCAACAATTCAGTTCCTAAACTTCTACACATGCACATAACCTAAATTGAGAACCTATATATCAATAATGAACTTGTTCGAGAAGGAATGATCACTTCCATAGGAAGTTTTTCTACACTTTCTTCATTTGCCCGCTGCTTCAATTGATGACAACAAGGCCTCTTTATTACTTGCCTTAATTGCTTCCTAATTGAAAGAAATTTTCTAAACAAAATTAACCGAGGTCTGGTTCTATTTGTGAGATTAATTATATTCTTTTCTATTATACTTCACACAATGTCTTATGGAATGTGATAAATGATGTTGTATAAAGCCCATCTATACAACATTATTTACTACTTGGCACATTCTTGACATGTAGACTGCCAAAATTACAAATGGCATCATTTTTGCAAGGATAATTAAAGTTCTTAACGGTAACTTGACCGTTTGGGAAACAAACGATATATTAGCTAAAATATAGGGGTGGTATTTGATAGTTTCTAAAAATAAGGGGTCGTTGTGATAGCTTATCAAACCTGGGTCCTACAAATTTAACCTAGTAAATTTCTTGATCTTTTACTTCTGTCTTTCTTAAACTTTGTATTTGTATGAAGATCAATTTTTATTTTATTTTATTTATTATTAACACTAAATAAATTAAAACTTAAAGTAGTTACGATATGTGTTTTATTCTTAATAAAATATTACTCTCCAATTTAAAATTTTGCTAATAGTTGTCAACCAAAATAATTATCATTAAAGAATAATTTACTTTTCTTGTTATCCTAATTTCCAATATAAAATTAATAACACAAGTGAATTGAGTCCATCTAAATAGTTAAGCAATCGTATTTTTATAGTATTGTTGCCTTATAATTGAATTTGGTAATATAGTGGAAGTTATGTTATAGTGTATGGGACACCCCTTAATACTTAAAATTTATAATGTTAAGTATTTTTATATAATTTAAATCTAGACATTAAGCTATTAGTTAATTTCATGCATTTCTAAATTAGAATTGTATAACAAAAAAATATAGTTTTTAAAAATCAAATATTTATTATATATATTAAGTATTTGCAAGCAACCTTTTCTTTTATACTTATTTAAGAGGGTTAATATAATTTACAAGTTCCAATTACTGCCAT
This sequence comes from Erythroxylum squamatum, assembly GCA_025629845.1. Classification (NCBI taxonomy): domain Eukaryota; kingdom Viridiplantae; phylum Streptophyta; class Magnoliopsida; order Malpighiales; family Erythroxylaceae; genus Erythroxylum; species Erythroxylum squamatum. The sequence continues at coordinate 23,948,878 of JAOTBA010000008.1, read as the reverse complement.
CTTAGGCATCGACTCAACTAGAGTAACATTATTGAGGTCGTAAAAATATGTTTTGTCCATAGTTAATTCAAAAAATAAAACCAAATTGATATTAGACTAATATAGTAAAATCTCTATAAATGAATAATAATAGAACTATATGAAATATATTAATTAATTGATAACTAATAATCTACTAAATTATAAAATATATTCATTAAATATATTTAATAAGTTAAAATATATTATTTTATAAATATAGTTAGTTCAATTATAAATAAATTTGAATATCTTTTATATTTAATGCCATTCAACAATTCATCCTCAATATTTTTAAATAGATAAAATTGGAAATGAGATATAACTAATATTACTAGCACTATAACACGTCTTAATATTTTACAAAGTGAGTAAAAAAGCTTAAATGACAAATTTTATACTTTAATTTTCCTAATATACAAATTAATTGAAGTACAAGTGACTTAATTAATATGGAAATCATTTTATTTTTTTGTGAGAAATTAAAGAATCTCGTTGAAGAACCTATTAAAGGGGTGAGTAGTACATATATAAGTTGTTAATTAATTAGACATCTTAGGAATATATTGTAAAAAGCTATCTTGGCTTACGAACAAACTAAATGGCTAATATAGCAAGCTGCATAGGACACTTATAGAATGATATCTTTCATACAAAACCTATATATAAGGGAATTCATTTCACCAAACATTTTTTTTTGTTAAGTTACTATCCTCTAAGAGATAGCTCCCAAAACATGTCTTGGGATCAAAATATAGCGCCCTAAAAATTAACAAGCAAACACCACTTGATTACCAAAGATCCACTAAATTTTCGATAGATTTGATGAGCCACTATTTGCATCCTTGTTATTTTCATCAACTTTCGCAAAAGGCTACTTATCTCTAGAAAGTCGTCTAATTTCTTTCTTTTTAGAAGGCAGATACTAAGTTACCAATAGCAACCTTAAGCACCAACGAGTCACCTTTCCTCACGTTATGATTTTGAGAAAGCTAATTAATCAAATCTTGTAAGCTAGACGCTGGAGAAGACATATTACAACGTAGTAGAATTTGGTGCTAATAATTGTAGGACAAAAACCTACACTTAAAGAAAAGATGAGCAGTTGACTCAAGTTCTTCGTAACAAACAACACAAGTTAGTAGGGAGATTTAGAAAACTTCTTAACCTGTATGCTGTGATCAATCTTTCTCTTATTACCAACCATAAAATAGAAGAGGCCCGAGAGTTGGCCTGTTTCATCCACACGAGGTTGTGTCAAGAGATCCAAAGGAAATGATTTCTTAGCGGATCCGGCCGATCCCTACATGATGTATCATTGAATTTAAGTGATGGATGTCTACACCATTGTAAGGTGTCCTCCATTTTGTGAGTGATTGAAATTTTGGATATGACTAATGATATATGTTTTTTGTAACTATCCTAAGTGGGTTTAGGTGTTGTTCAGAACCTACTAAACCATTATCTATGACAACATTTCTAATGGGATTGAGCTCTGCTAATATGCTTAAAGGCACCAAACTTGTCCAATTATCATGTAAGAACATTGTTGAGTTACCAATGCCTATCTTGCTCTTAAATTCAAATCTAACTTTTTCCCTTAACTTTAGAATATGAACCATAGTCTATGAGAAACCTAAGCTGAATGCACTAGATATTTGCATTGCTTAAGTAGTGTGCATGAATCAACTTAACATGTAGAGCTTGTTGGTAAATATGAATTCTCTAAATCCTTTTGATCATAAGGAGATAGTTATTTGTAACTCTAATGTAAATTATTCTAAACCCTCCCTCTTCCTTTGAAAAGCAAAGATCACTCTATTATACTTTGCTAGAACATTTCTTGTATTGTCTCCAAACTAGAGGAATTTCATCATTAATTGTTTTATTGCATTGAAGTATCAAGACCAATAAACATGGGATTATTTACCACTAAATTGATCATCTGCACTCTTCCTTTAATATATAGATTCTTATTACACTAGCTTGATATTTTTCTTTTTACTCTTTCTAATAATGGTTGGAGCCCAATGAATGATGGTCTTTTAGAAAAGATAGAGATGCCCAAGTAAATTAGGAGGATTTATAAATTTCAAACATATTAATATAGAGAGCCAATTGGAGATATGTTGCCTACTTAAGGAGATGAGAATTTGACTCTTATCCTTATTGATGGAGAGTCTTGAAAGTTCTTTGAATGAATTTAAGGCTAACATAAAGACATTAATAAAGCATGCATCATTTTTTGAACATAAAATAAGATTAGTTGCAAATAATAACCCACACACCCCTAATTTCTTGTATTTTAAAGGAAGTTTTAATTGCATGGCTCCTTTTTGTTCTAACGAGAAGAAGACGAGAACAAAAGGATACCGAAAAAAAGTGAGAATGCTGGCACGTGCGCGCAAATATTGTTGCTTAGGATAAGCCCAAAATCATGGGAATTTAAAACCTGTCCTCGTACCCAAGAAAATGGCGACTAGTGAGTTCTGTCTCGGACATTTCCACCGCTACTCTCCGCTTTGTTCATTTCGTCTTCACCGACACAATCTCATACATAGAGTTAAGACAGCCTTAAATTCGCCTTCTTCTTTTCCTCGTAGTATTTGTGGCATTGACATTGCTAGACTTGGATTTGGATTAAAATCTCGTCAACCGAAGTCGGCGGTGTCGGTCACCATGCTTCACCAAGATCCTCTAGTCTCCGATCTTTACGCTACTGGTGTCACTGCCGCTATTGCTCTCTCTCTTATTCGTCTCTGGAAAGAGACCGCCAAGCGTGGTATTTTCGATCAGGTCAACTCTTTCTCTCTCTCTCTCTGTCTTACTCACGCACTCTCTTTAAGGAAAAGAAAAGTAATGCTACCAGTTCAATACCCAGGTTCCAGTGTAAGCTTTTCTAAAAAAGGAGGCTTGTTGACTTGGTTGTCTGTTTGTTACTGTTAATATTATCCTCTGCCTGAAGAATGCCACTTCTACTAAGTGACCCTTTGTGATTTAAGGACTCATTACTCGTAAGGTTTATCTTTTTGTGTTCCCTCATTGCTTAACCTCAGTTTTAAAAGAATTGACACAAACTGTGAGTTGCTGCATAGTGCCGTTCCCATTGTTCATAGTCTGCTTTGGGCCTTTTGGTAAGTGATAGCTAATGCATTTCTTTTACTATAAATTCAAATATTCCAAATTATTGGATCTATACTCTGTCTTGAACTCTGAAAACAAAAAACAATGAGAGAAACAGACAAGTAAGGTTGAGTTCTTGGAGTTCGAATGATGCAACCGAACTGAACTTTGGTGTTTACAATGTCCTTAAGCATGTGAATCTGGGCGGAGATATGGTGTGAATGAGTGTAACTTTCAGTTTATGGTTTCATGCGGAGTAGAAGAAGAGGCAATTGATATGCTCCGGGGATGCATTGAGACTTGAGATTTGCGGATTAATTCATCTAAAAATTTTCAGTTCATTAGTGAAATCAACTATTAAACGGAACAATTGTTTTATCTACTCCACATTAATAGTTTTGGAAAGTTTCATATTTACTTGGCTAGATTTTGCTTTCCTTCATCTGTTATTTTTCAGAAGCTCAACAGGAAGATTGTGCATGTAAGCATCGGGCTAGTTTTTATGCTTTGCTGGCCACTATTCAGGTAATTTCTTGACCATTTGACTTCTAAGTAGTCTTTGAGTATCTTCTTTTAACAGTATAGGGAATTCTAACGTTTATAGTTCCGGGCATCGTGGAGCATGGTTGGCTGCCCTTACTCCTGGTGTTAACATAATACGGATGCTTCTTGTGGGAACTGGATTATGGAAAGATGACGACATCGTGAAATCAATGAGCAGATATGGAAACCACAGGTTACTGCTTTAGATTAGAATTTGTTCACGATAATGTAGAGATATCATTCCTGAGGCTTTGTATTGCCTCCCTTCAGTCCAGCCCACCCAGGGAAACCCCAGCTGCATTAAACTGAACCAGTTGGACGGGGTATACCAAATTGGCCAGCTTGCATATGATCTTCTTGGCTTTCTTTTTTTTTTTTTAATTTATATATTTGTCTCATGGGTGTAAGATTTCTTCTATGTGGAGAACTTGTAATTGAATGTGAGACAGGGTGACATTTAGTTGTCCTAAAAGAGAGAGAACAAGTTACCTTTATTCTTTCATCTTCTGTGTCTATGAGAAATGTTAAATTCTTTCTTTATTTCTCAATTGTTCTGAGAAATGTTAAATTCTTTCTTTATTTCTCAATTGTTCTTTCTTTTCCTCCATGCACCAGGGAACTTCTTAAAGGACCTCTCTACTACGCCACAACAATTACAGTTGCTTGTGTGATCTATTGGAGGACTTCCCCTATTGCAATTGCAGCAGTTTGCAACCTGTGCGCAGGAGATGGTACTTTCATTTGAGACTTTCATAGCTCTGCTTTGCTAGTAGGATGAAATGCTACGTAGTGAATGGAATATTTTGGCACACAGAGGTGTGTGCTCAGGCTTTACCTTTATATTAGTCGAAGTAACAAAATTGGTTACATGAGAGAGAGGGAGAGATGAGTAACAGAATTGGTTACATGAGAGAGAGGGAGAGATGATTAACCATACACGTGTATGTACAATAATATAAGGAAGAATGATAAAGAATAAATGAATTAATTCTATGCTCTAACATTCCCCCTCAAACGAGAGGGTGTTGCTGTCAGTCCGAGTTTGTTTCGATATTGAATGAAGAAACAATGAGTTAGTGCCTTGGTGAAACAATTAGCTACTTGATAAGAGGAAGGTACATAGTGAGAGTTGATGAAGCCTGAGAGTATGAGATCACGGATGAAATGAATGTCAATCTCTATATGTTTACTACGTGCATGCTAAACTGGGTTGGCTGCAAGAGCATGAGCACTTAGATTGTCCCGCTAGATCATAAAAGGTTGTTGCAAAAATAATCCAAGTTCAGACAGTAACGAACATATCCATTTAACCTTGGCTGCACCATCTGCAAGGGCTCGGTAATCGGATTCTGTGCTCAAACGAGAAGCAACTCTCTGTTTACGAGAGCTCCAAGAAACTAACGTACTCCTAAGATATACACAAACAGCAGCTATGGATTTTCGATCGTTGACGTCTGTAGTCCAATCTGCATCAGTGAATGCAGTCACCTGAAGTGATTTGAAAGGCTTAATACGTAGAACAAGTTGACAAATACCCTTAAGGTATTTGAGAATACGTTTTACTCTTTGAAAGTAAATATCGGTGGGCTGAGATAGAAACTAACTAAGTTTATTCACGGAGCAAGCTGTATCAGGCCTGGTGGTTGTAAGATATTGAAGGGATCCAATAGCTTGTCGGTAGAGAGATGGATCTTTCATGGGTGTTCCATTGTTTTTGACAGCTGACGTCCAGTGACCATTGGAGTTGGTACTGGCGCACAGTCCAACATGTTAAATCTCTTTAGGATATCGAATGTATACTTAGCTTGACTCAGGTGAATGCCCAAGCTGTCTCTGCAGATTTCTATTCCTAGAAAGTAGTATATAGGACCAAGATCTTTCAAGGAAAATAGATATTTAGCTTCAGAACTAAGGACTTCAGGTAGCTAGGATCATTACCGGTGATTAGTATATCATCGACATATATGAGAATAAAAACTGTGAGCTTCGTCGTAAGTAGAAAAAACTGTCAGGCATAGTCGATCGAACCAAGCAGGAGGTGCTTGCTTTAGTCCGTATATCGCTTTTATTAGCTTGCACCCATGATTTGGACGTCGACGATCACAGAAGCCTTCAGGTTGGCGCATGTAAACGTTCTCTTGAAGAAAGCCATTGAGGAACGCATTATTAACGCCCATTTGTCGAATCTCCCAGCCATAAGTGATAGCAATGGTGAGAACAACTCGGATTGTTGTTGGTTCTACCACAGGGCTAAACATCTCTCCGTAATCAATTCCTGGTGCCTGTTGGAATCCTTTTGCGACAAGCCTGGCTTTGTGCTTAAGGATGGAGCCATCTACTTTAAGCTTTGTTTTGAAAACTCATTTAAAGTCAACCAGCTTCTGTGTACCGGTGTAAGGAACGAAAATCCTTGTCTTGTTTCGCTGAAGGGCTTTGAATTCATCGGCCATGGCTTGCTTCCAGTGTAATGAGGCCAAAGCATCTATGACATTTTGAGGTTCTAAACGGTTTGATTTTTCTAAATGAAGTAACCCAACAAATGGATGTTTTGGTTTGTATATACCATCCTTTGCTCGTGTAGTCATTAGGTGTGTGCTTATTTGGACCTGCCTTTAAGACAAGTTTCTGGACTCTCATTTCTTGTTCACTTATGCTCTGCCCACTAGAGCTCGTCCCATCTGTTGAAGAAGACTTGTGACTCGGTGAATGAGGCTCATGTGAGGAGATTATAGCCGTTGGAGATTTATCTGTTGAGCCAACATATTCTTTGGAGTTTAAAGATCTGCAGTGTTGCTGCTTTCGAAGTTATGAGTGCTTTCTTTGTTTGGAGTAATTATCAAAGGAATAATACACTCATTCTCAGTAGATGTCACTCGTCGATTTAGAAAACCTGCAGTACAAGGAAAAAACGAAGCATCAAACACAACATTACGTGAGACGTATGTTCTTCCTGAAGAACTGAGACATTTGGATCCCTTGTGTTGGGATGTAGGTCCAAGATAAACACACTTCTGATTGTGGAATTGGAACTTATGCTCGTTATATGGTTTTAGACTAGGATAGCATGCACATCCGAAAGGCTGTAATGTTTTGTAGTTAGGTTCTACTCCATAAAGCTAAAACAGAGGAGTTGATCCTTCAAGTGTAGGTGTTGGAAGTCGGTTGATGAGGTATACAACCATTTGAAAAGCATCTACCCAGTATGTGAGAGGTAACTGAGCTTGAGCTAATAGTGTCAACCCCATCTCGACAATAGGTCGATGTTTGCGTTCTGCTCTCCCATTTTGTTCAGAGGTATAAGGATAAGTAAACTTCATTTCAATTCCTGCCGCTTGTGTAATGTTCACAAAGGGTGTATATTCAATCCCATTGTCCCATTGTATGGTTTTGATTTTTGTGTTAAAATGATTTTCAACTTGTGCCCGAAACAAGTTAAATGCATTCACACCTCCTTTGTGTTTCAGTGGATATATCTAGGTGTATCTACTGTAATCATCGACAAAATGAATATAGAAACGATGGCCACTTACTGATTGAATTGGTGAGGGTCCCCAAAGGTCCTTATGAACTAATTCCAAAGGAAAAGAAGCATGAGACACAGATTTGGAAAAGGGTAGCTGTTTTGATTTGCAATATTGACATGCTTCACAATCAAAATTCAGATGTTGAATATTCATATTGCACTTATTCAGTATTTGCTTTAGAACTCTATCACTGGGATGTCCTAGCTTGTAATGCCATTTTTGGAACTTTTTCTTTTTGTGTAAGTGATGTCATATGAACCTGATCAACCAAAGCACGTTCACACATTTGATACATTCCTTGGCTTGATATCCCGCGCACCAGAGGGCGACTTTTCTTCTTGTCCTTCACATCAGAACCATTATTAGTAAAATGAACATCTACTGAATTGTCCTTAGTGAGTTTATTAACACTCATCAGGTTTTTAGTTGCAAAGGGTACTAGCAATATGTCTTTAAGATAGAGACTGGAGTTAGATGTAGATAAAGAGGTGGAACCTATTCCAACTACACGAGTTGCTTCTCCAGTGCAAGTATAGAGATGAGTCTTACTTATATGATTGATATTCTCTAATTGATCAGCATATGGAGTCAGATGATAGTTTGCCCCACTATCCATTTACCAAGATGGATCGGAGATTGTTTGTAGATGAGTATAGTACTCTTCTGACGAGTTAGCATAGAAGGCCTGTGAAGCAGAATAGTTCCCAAAACCACGTACAAAGCTAGATGGAGGTTGGAAATTTATGTCGAAACGGTGGTAGCAGTTTGCTACTACATGTCTTGGTTTCTCACACAAGTGACAGTATGGTCGATTTCCATTGTTGAAGCCACCTCGATTTCCACGACCTTGGCATCCTCGAGAACCACCGCGTGATCCTCTCCAGGAACTTGCTTTTTGGTATTTTGATTTGTATTAGAGGATTGATTATCAGTGTCATCATGTTGAGCAACATTTGCAGTAGGTTGAACCGATAGAGTCGAGAAGTGGTTAAGTTGCCCCAGACAACTTCGAAGGCAAGGAGGGCAAATTGTGCTTCAATCCAAGTAAGGTTAGGTTGATCAACCAACTTGACTACAATAGCATTATAGTCTAAGTCAAGACCATTTAGTGTATGAAGAATGAGATCATCCGTTGCAATGGGAGGTCTGGCCAAAAGTAGTTGATCTACGATGCTTTTCATTTTGCTAATGTACTCATCCATCTTCATTGAGTTTTTACGTGTTTGATGAACCTCCAACTTGAGCACCATAACACGCGATTTCACTGACGTGCAGGTGAGATTACGATCACCAACCTAGAGATCACGAGTTGTGTGACAGTGAAGCAGTTGAGTTCCAACTTCTTGGGTCATTGTATTACGTAGCCAACCAACTAGAAGTCGATCTACAGCATACCATTCTTCAAAGGCTGGATTTGGAGTCATTTCTGCTTCTTCAGAGATGAACTGAGAAGGCGTCGAACCTGAGTCATTGATATGTGACTTAAGAAAATTTCTCCGATTAGTGGTAAGGTGACGGATTCCCACACGAGATAGTTTTCTCTATCCGACTTGATAGAGGTTGTTTGGCTGGAGGAATTAAAAAGAGAGTATGTTTTGGAAGTGTGGGTAGTCGAGATAGAGCTAGTAGAAGATGTAGAGGACATTACTGAAGAGGAAGCCATGGGAGAATAAAAATTCTTTGATACCAAGAAAGAAATGCTACGTAGTGAATGGAATATTTTGGCACACAGAGGTGTGTGCTCAGGCTTTACCTTTATATTAGTTGTAGTAACAGAAGTGGTTACATGAGAGAGAGGGAGAGATGATTAACCATTCACGTGTATGTACAAAAATATAAGGAAGAATGATAAAGAATAAATGAATTAATTTTGTTAATTGAATTTTTTGTCAATTGTATTTTAAGTTTTATTTTAAGCAAGAAACTTAAAGATATTTGCAATATGGCTAAAATTCCTTAACTGTCTGCTCTATTCCAGGAATCGCTGATATTGTTGGAAGGAGGTTTGGCTTCAAGAAAATTCCTTATAACAGAAATAAGTCTATAGCTGGTAGTGTCGCAATGGCACTGGCTGGTTTTTTGGCATCCCTAGGGTATATATTTCCTCACATATTCTTTAGCTGCATATTGATAGTAATTGCTGTTTTAGATATTGGAGTTGGATTTGCAACTGATGATGTTCAGTGGTGCAGGTTCATGTTTTATTTTGCCTCATTTGGGTATGTCCAAGAAAGCTTGAATATGGCACTAGGTTTACTTGTCCTTTCTGTTGCCTCAGCCTTTGTTGAATCACTCCCCATCAGTACTGAGCTTGATGACAATCTTACTGTAACTCTTACATCTATACTGCTGGGGAGTTTTGTTTTCTGATATCAAGTAGTTTTGTGAATTTGCAAAGTCCACTTCATCCCCGTTCGATGCTCTGTTCTTTGTATATTCGGCATAAAACTCGGATGGTCTATGTATCTTAACAGTTGTTTCTCTTCCACAACAATTGCACTGGTATTGAATACATATTCTTATTCTGTAATTCCCGAAATTCCTTGAACCTCGGAAATATTTTGAATGGTGCTTTACTTAAGTTCTTCAATGCTGTGGAATCGTCATGCCCGTTTCATCGTAGATTTTTCCGTGACTACATGCTGTGATGACAGATCCCTCAGGTATACCCTAATACAAGAGCTAGCTAATATTTTACTTTATTTTTTATTTTTGATATTTTCTCCATCATGAAAGCAGCCGACCACTTGAGACAATTGTCCTGCTTCGCAAATTGATAACACAGGCCATTAGAATACAAGATCTATTTTATCTTTAGCTACACATCTTCTATGATACTTAAAATTATGTATCACTTGAAACAATGAGATGGGAACTCTTCTCGCTCTCATATGAGCAGGGCCAAGGCTGGTGTTAATTGTGTGCTGATATGTAAATAATTTTGGTACTTCATTGTAACTGTCGTATGAATCCAAGGTACTTATCTTCAAAATGTTATCTAAAATTTTCACCATGATGGCGACAGATTGGTCTTGTTTGTTGGTTTTTCTTTTGGCAAGTGCAAGTCTTACTAGATGCTAATTTGATAAATTGCGAAGTTGCTCACGGGCTTCTATACGTTTTTTCCCATATTTCTCAACCCTCGAAGTAGATGTGAAATGTAGATTGTGATCGTGAACAATTCTTTTGCTGCTACGTTATGTTAGACTCTCGTGACCTTATACCTTGCTTGGCAACAGTTCCAACGAGCAAAACGATTCATGCTTTTTAAAAAAATCTTAGCATTTGGGAGAAGAAAGACATTAATTGCCTTTTACATCATATTATACGGTCAAATGAAGCTGCCCTCACGCAAGCTTTGCATCAAATTGAAGCCTTTGATCTTGACTAACTGTAATAGATGCTTGGTATCGTTTGAATTTATGAAATTGAATGCTGAGAATATATAAAATTAGTGGAAACGAATTGGAAATTAATAGTTAGCAAAGTGTTGTTAATACGTTTCATCGACATTGCATTCCGATTTCCAGCTTCAATCCCATAAAAAACACTGTAAAAGTTGGTTCCTACACTACACGTCTCATTTCGCATGGAATTCCAATTTTGAGAGTCAATGGCTAGATTTAGCAAATCGAGAAATTTGTTGCCTTACTGGTTTTCAGATACGAATAAAATGCGTATTTTACTGAAGTCAGTCTGCTCTTGATGATGTAGTAAGTTGGTTTTAAGGACATGGAGATTCTGAGTTACCTATGGAGCATGTTCGATTTCCTTCAAAATACAGAGTGCTGTCACAACAAAAACCAACAATCGACTGCCTTTGAAATGAAAATAAATTCTCCTTATATGCACCTTGACGTGTTTATAAAATTGTTTCATCATCTAAACTTTTTTTTCCCATCTAAACTAAATCTTTCATCAATAGTAAAGGCAATAAATTCAAAGGATTAATGAATTAAAACCTTAAGCAATCTCAAACAGTAAATGATTAGTAGATGAATGTACACTCTTATTATATGTAAACTCAACAAATAAAAAGCATGTAAACCTAAAAAGTCAAGAAAATCAAATATGGAAAAAAATTTCCGATGAGGATGTGAGATTCCGGCGAGTGAGCTTTCCTAACGGAGGAGATTTGTCCTCTTCTTAGCTATGGCTTCTTCTTCTTCTTCCCCGATCTCTCGTCCTTCTCTATCCCCTATTCCTTCTTCATCTTCTATTTCTAAAAGCCCTAACGAGCAATCCCTAAATCGACTCCCATCCCCTTCTGAAAACACTAACCTTAACACTCCAGTTCCCGACCCTTCTCCTAGTCCTCTCCATAACCCCCCTCCTCCCCTCCCGATTCATTCTTCTTTCAAAGGTACCCTTCCGTCCACTCTTGCTCCTTCCCATCCTTCTCCCCCGAAACCCATTTCCCCGGTTCTGACTAGATCCTGGAAAGCTGTTGTGGAAGCAGGCAATGGGGCCTCCTCAGAGCATCAGGAGCTTTCTCTCTTTCCCCCGGAGGTTAAGGAGAATTAGGTATATGTGATTCCTCCGAGAGAGCACGCGCAGAGAGGCGATTCTAAGTGTCGCACTGCGCTGGTCGGCTTCTTCCTGGGCAAGCGTCCGGCCTATCCAGTGGTGCAGCGTGCTCTGGCAAAATCATGGGCTGACTTTGGGCTACAGGAGATACTAATTACAAGCTCCAACAACTTCCTGTTTAGGTTTGCGTCTAAGTAGGGCATGAAATCAGTGGTTGAGCGAGGTCCGTGGCACATTCAAGGGAAGCCCTTGTTTCTTCGGCAATGGAGTTTAAATGGCAGAGATATGGCTGAAATTCACAAGGCACCGGTGTGGGCTCGTTTCTACAATGTTCCAGTTGAATGCTGGAACACCGAAGGCTTGGGCAGGATAGCTAGTGCGGTGGGGCTCCCTCTTCTTATGGATACTCTGACAGCAGGAATGTCCAGGATTAGCTACGCTAGATTATGCGTGGAAATGGAGCTGAAGACGCAATGGCCGTCAACATTTCAATTGGCTACGTATGGAGAGGAAGGGCAGCTCTCCTTTCGGGAAGTTTCTATAGAGTACGAATGGCAGCCACCAGCGAGTGAGCAGAGAAAGGTTTGGCCACCTACTGGACGCAAGCTTGCTACCGGTCTTCATTAAGAATTGGAGCAGAGTAAGGATACTTTAACTGCTCCAGCTCCTCCTCTGGAGTTCCAGCAGGATTTGGTCGAAGGTCCACTCCCACAGGACATTGTCGAGGAAATGCAGGCTACAGAGAACAATGTGGTTAGTATAGTAAGTAATCCTCCAATGTGTGACCAGTATCTCCATTCTTCTGTAGATCTCAGTGGAGACAGGGGGAGCCATCAACCCTGGCAGAGAATCAGACAGATCTCAGTGGAGACAGTAGGGAGCCATCTACCCTGGCAGATCAGACAGGTATACCTCCCTCTCCTTCTTCTGAATTGAGACCTGCTAGTCCTGGGGCTGTGGGTGGGGCAGAGGGGGAATGTTCTATTAGAAGGACTAAGAAAACTAGGAAAAAGCCTAAGTAGTAGGTTTGTGGCTTAGCTAGTTTTGTGGAATGGAGTTAGTGTTTTGAAATGTGAGGGGACTTAATCACCCCAATAAACAGCTTGCTATTAGGGCATAGCTTAAAAAATCCTCTGCTTCTTTTGTTTGTTTGGTTGAAACTAGAATTAGATCTCTCGAATTTTTGCATAGTGCCTGCTCTTCCTTATTTCCTAAATGGGAAAGCTCTAGCAACCTAGCTCAATCTCCAAATGCCAGGATTTTGATAGCCTGGAATCCTGAAATTCTTTTGTGCTCTATCCTTAGATATTCGGATCAGTTTATTCATGTGGAACTTCAACCTAGACATGGCTCTGATTCCTTCCTTCTCTCTTGTATGTATGGTGCTAATAATCCGACCCTTAGGCAGCACCTTTGGAGTGATCTTTCCAATATCTCCCTGTCTGTTGGCCATCATCCGTGGATGATTGCAGGTGATTTCAATGTAATTCTCCATCCTTAGGATTCTGATCCACCTAGCCTGAATGCCTTGAGTAGTCAAAATGACTTTAGGAAGTTTGTAGGAGGTAATGGGCTATTTGACTTAAATTCAAGTGGTCCCCGGTTTACATGGTCCAATAAACAGTTAGGAAACTCCTTCATAGCTTGGAAGCTTGACATAACTCTCATCAATTCATCTTGGAGCCTTCGGTTCCCTTATTCCCATTGTGTTATCCACAACCCTCTAATTTCAGATCACTCTCCAATAGTGGTGAAGTTGATTGGACACCAGCTCAGACATTCTTCACCCTTTAGATTCCTTAATTTCTTAGCAGATCAGCCCAATTTCCTGTAGGTAGTTGCGGAAGCCTGGGCCTACCTTGTTATAGGTACTCCTTTGTATTGGGTTGTTACAAAACTTAAGAAAGTCAAGCAAGCGCTTAAACTTATGAATTCGAGTCAGATATGGGATATTAATTCTAGAGTCGAGAATTGTCAAGCAAATTTGAATCACATTCAGGACCTAATGAAGGTTTCTCTTAGATCCCCCCTTCTGCTAGCTAGGGAGACAGAGGCCATTAGAGATCTCTATAGATCTCTTGAGGATCAGGAATCATTTTACAAACAATCCTCTAGAATCAAATGGCTTAAGGAAGAAGATCGTAATACTAAATTCTTTCATAATTCTCTCCTTGCCAACAGAAACCGTAATTCTATATATTCTCTTGAGGTGGGGCATGACAGAAGGGTCGTGGGTCTTAGTGATATCCAAGCTCAATTCCTTGCTTACTTCAAAGGCTCAATTGGGAATGAGAAGAATCTCCACTCCCCTAAGGAGTTTGTAGCTCAACTCTTTCCTCAACCCCTTGCAGATACTCCTCAAGCTCTTATTGCTGAAGTATCACCGCAAGAGGTTAGGGAGGCCTTCCATTCCCTAAATCCTAATAAGGCTCCTGGCCCTGACGACTTTAATGGGCACTTCTATAGAAAGGCCTGGCATATTATTGGGGAAGATGTCCTGGCATATTATCGGGGAAGATGTTACTCGTGCTATTCAAAAAATTTTCAACCCTGGCAAACTACTCAAAGAGCTCAATTCCACATTCCTTTCCCTAATTCCTAAATCTGCTCACCCTTCCACAGTCCAAGACTTTAGACCCATCTCCTGTTGCAATATTCTTTACAAGGTAATTGCTAAAATTTTGGCTAATCGGCTTAGCCAAGTCCTCCCTCTTATAGTAAGTCCTAATCAAAGTGCTTTTATCAAGAATCGTCGAATAGGGGACAATATTCTTTTAGCATAAGAAATCTTCAAGAACTATCACATTTCAAACTCTCATAAGCGTTGTACTTTGAAAGTGGATCTCCAAAAAGCCTATGACTCTATTCATTGGAATTTTCTGCTTAACACTCTAGAAGCAGTAGGCTTTCCGATGAGGTTCATTGAATTGGTTAGAGAATGTATCACTACCCCTTCCTATTCTATTTTGGTTAATGGGTCTCCTACTCAATTTTTCAAAGGTAAATCTGGATTAAGACAGGGGGATCCGTTATCGCCTTTCCTCTTCATTATCTTTATGGAAGTGTTTTTCTAGGAATTTAAGACTTAATACAGAAAACTCTCCCCAGTTCAAATATCATTGGAGATGTTAGGGTCTTAAGCTTAATCATCTCCTCTTTGCGGATGATCTTTTAATGTTCAGTCATGGGGATTTGATCTCAGCTCAGCTTTTGGTAGACTCCTTGCATACTTTCTCTATGTTTTCAGGTATGGAGATGAACACATCCAAAAGAAAGTTTTACTTATCCCTGAATGTAAGTCATTTGAGTCGTAGGATGAAACTTGTGTCTGGTATTCAGCAAGGATCTCTCCCTTTTAGGTATCTTGGTGTTCCTCTCATTACTGGTCATCTTTCTAGGAGGGATTGTGCTTCTCTTATTGACAGAATTGATAATAGGATCAATCGTTGGACTCATAAGAGCCTCTCTTATGCGGGTAGACTTCAATTGGTTATCTCTGTACTCTCTTCCTTCCATGTCTACTGGTCCTCACATCTAATTCTTCCTTCTTCTATCCTTAAGGACATTAAGGCTAAGCTTAGGAACTTTTTATGGGCAGGAAAGGTAGTTTCTAATTCTCAGGCTAGGGTGAAGTGGAGTGACATCTGTCGTCCTAAAAAGGAAAGGGGGTTTAGGTGTAAAACACTTGACAACTTGGAATCAAGTACTATTAGGTAAACGGATATGGTTTTTGTTTGAAGATAAGGAAGCTCTTTGGGTGAGGTGGGTTCATACAATAATATTGCGAAGGCATAATTTTTACAGTGCTCAGCCTACCTATAATAGTTCTTGGAGTTGGAGAAAGATTTTAACAGTCCAGGACAAGTTGTGCCATCAATATAGATTTAGGATTGAAAATGGCATGGCTACTCTTTTCTGGTAGGATCCTTGGCACCCGCGAGTTATTCTGAAGTCCTTGTCCACTCCGAGAGAGATTAATAGATCGAAGCTCCCGCTCATAGCACATGTTTCTGATGTGATCATTAATGATACCTGGAGCTGGAGTGAGGTATCTATGGACCTTCTTAGACATCTGGCTCCTCCAGCTTATTGCCCCAATAGCTCTTTACCAGACCACTTGGAATGGTTAGCTAGCCCTACCAAGCGTTATACCAATGTGTCAGCCTACCAATTATTGCGTACTCCTTTACCGGTTGTCCCTTGGTATAAACTGGTCTGGTCCAAGTACAGTAAACCTCGATGCTCCTTTACCTTATGGCTTGCTTTCCTACAGAAGCTTCCAACTCGGGACAAACTGATACGACACCTCCAACATTAGGAGTCTTATTACAATTAGGAGTCTTATGTTTTATTACGATTAGAAGTCTATCTTTTATTACGATTAGGAATCTTATCTTTTATTACGATT
>JAOTBA010000008.1:23880792-23906533 GCA_025629845.1 Erythroxylum squamatum | reverse complement strand
GTGATTATTGGATACCGAATTGTAGTGCAGGGCAGAAGTAATTGGGTTGAATTAGTGTTAGAGCTGGTGGTCTCTAATAATCTAATCTTCAGATGTTTGGGGTTTGTGGTCAAGGACTGCCTATGCCATTTAAACCTTCTCCCATGATGCCAATGTCTGCAGGGCCTCCTCTGAAAACAAGCTCGGGATTGGAAATATGCAGTATGGTAGGTCCAAGAAGAATCAAGATGAAACAGTAGCATTTAGTTCAAAGAATTTGATTCAGAGCTTACAGATGCAAGCAATGCAGAACAAAGATGATAATGGCTCTACAGATCGGATGCCTAGTCAGGTTGCTTGATTTCTGTTTGGTTGCTTTTTTATTCTTTTCCCTCAAATCATGAATATTGCTGAATAAGATTTTGATTACAAAAGCAGCATTCTTATGTATCATTTGCTTGCTTTTAGATATGAAAATGTAGGCTCACTCAGTATAGTACTTTTTGCAGAAAGAAAAACGCCAAAATAAAAAATAAGTTTGACATGTGGAAGAACGCTAGTTAGTCTAGCATTTTGTGACTTGGTTTTGAAGTAAAAGGTCTCTTGTGTCAATATCAGTAAATTATTCCAATGACAAAGTTTCCGTGCATTGCAATGAAGTCTTACTTCTTGAAGTTGGTTGTTCTTTTCCAAACATTCCCTGAAGAAGGTTCTTAGAGAACTTGATAACAATATGCAGCTCTTATTTCTGTCAAGTGTTGTTTAGTTCTTTCTTTCATTTATCAACTTTCTGTGGATGTGTGCGTTTTGTAATTGACACATAGGATACTGTAACATAACACAGTTGATCAATCTCCTGTATCTGAAACATCTGTCAAAGAAAAGTTGGGAGGATAAATTTGTATACTTCTAACTAGTAGATAAGGTAATAGGGAAGCATAGTCGTGTGTCTTTCTTGACTGAGCGTATGGATTTTTTCTTGGTCTTTACAAGGACTCAAGACTAGGTTGAGGATTACTGAGGAAGAGGAACAATGTCCTCTTGGTTAATGCTTGCTGATGCCTGAGGATATTGTTTTCATGTATATCATTTACAGATCATTGGTCCTTAAAACAGTTTTTGTCAGCCTAAATGAGTTACCTTCTACCATGAGTGTGCATAACTCTTGGCAAATGTACGTTATAATGCCAGTACCAAGGAGCAAATGAATGTCTTGAAAGATCGTCTGGTGCAAACTTCAAAAGCTGCAGACAATGGAGCACTAGAGTTGGTCACCGGGAACAACAATGCGTCTGGTGAAGGAGCTGGTAAGTGGTAAGTGTGCATTTGAGTCTGCAGTTGGCCATACATATGTTCCTAATTGCTATATTCAACATACATGCTGTTTGAAGGACATAATGGCTATATTGTGTGACAATGAGGCAGGTCGTGACTTAAACTGGAAATATGATCGTTGCGATGGAGGGGTCCTTTCCATTTTCCTTCTTTCGGGTTAGTATTAGCTCTGGGCACAATTGAAATGGAGAAAAGGTGACACATGCCAATCAAAACAATCCAGATAAGCCCCTGAAGTGGTCTTCCGTCAGAAGGATTCTGATATTGTACATTGCCAAAAGTGAAGTTCCTTGTACCTGTACATTAACTTACATGACCTTGATGAATGATCTATATAGTGGAGGAGCCGAAGATTAAAAGAAAAAAATTGTACTGGCAAGTGCACTACAATTATAGTATAGTAGTATAGATATTGTTCTCGCGAGAATTGATCATGAATACTTAAAATCACATCTTTAACTGCTATTCAAACTGCGATTATGAAGTTATTGACTAAACATTAATGACTATACAAAAATACTTAAAGAAATAAGTAATTCACTAAAAGCTTACTGAAGTTTAGCTTTGACTCACCCCCTCTGCCATAAAAAGCTCTAAACATTCTTTCTTAGATGAACTTGTATAGTTTCTTTCGATAAAGTCAGCCATATTTTAGGTTCTAACTGCCCATCTAGACTCATTTATGACATCAAACACTTAGTTTTCAGGTTATGTAATCAGTTTTCAGGTTATGTAATCAATTAAAAACTATCTAGATGTATTAAAAATCAATGAAATTAGTGTAATATTACCACCAAAATTATCCAAGATTCCAATATTTCTGGTTGCCTTAGTAATTCTAACTATGTTTTGTTAAGATCTAATCATCAATTAAAGACCAATCTTTCGGGTTGCTTTAATGAACAACATGCATAAAAATCAAAGAACCATTAAAAACAAAATAAAGCATAAATTCATGTATTGAAAGATAACAATTAAATAATCAAATCATGATAGAATAAGGTTCGGTTTACCTCCCTTTGGCGCTAAAAAATAATAATTATGGTAATATGTTTGTAAACAGAAACACTACTGGAAATGAATCCAGACAAAACATGATGGAAATAATATTAAAAAAAACCTATCATTAGGATGGTTGTATAATTAATCCTTAGACTTGAGGTTATCAAGGTATCTCGTGTGATGTTACTTATAAACTTTTCTAGGATAATTCAGTTGGTAGTACTTGGATGTAGTATGAACTATATGGAGATGGTTGAGTAAATCAATAAAGGATTCGTCACGCTAAAGTTATTAGAGAAAATATTTTACTGTTCTTAATTGGTGGTGATTTATGGAATTCTTTGGCTAGAGTGGATTGAAATTTGAAAAGATGTTTTCAAATTTCAATTAAGAATCAATTACTAATTAGCAATAACAAATATGATTGGACCAAAGAGTAAATACTATATCTATACTCTATTCAATTGGAATATTGGATGACGAAAGGATTAAATTATACATCATACCTATGCATGGACAGATTAAGTTAAACTACTTTGACATTCCTGATATTTTAAATAGTCATGACATATTGCTAGACGTCCATATTAATTTATGATTATAAATTATTTAATTGGAGAATTAAAGATAAATTAAAAGGAGTCTTAATTTATCTGATTATAATTGTGAATTATAATTATAATTTATAATCATTGTGTGTATGCATTAGTAACCTAACTGGTCATATATCAAAGAGCAATTTGTGAAAGAAAAATTAATTTAATTAAATTAGACTTAATTATAAAGTTTGAGAAACTTTAGGAATCAAATATAAGATATCTGATTTTATTAAAATTAAACTAATTGGAATTAGAATTAAATAATTTAATTAGAATTAGAGGATATCTGTTGCGACCCGATTTCGGAATCGGACCCCAACCGAAAAAACAAAAAACGGAGAACAAAGAGGCGGAAAAAGACGAAAACCCAAAGCGGGCCGAAGCACAACGAATAACAAATCGAAAACAGAAAACGAAAGCGAAACACGAATCGGAATTAAAAGCGTGCGGAAGCCAAAGAAATCGAAGGATCGCAAATCAAACTTAAAATCGAAGTCTGACATCCGAAAACGAAAACGAAAGAAAACATTGCGTTGGAAACCTTAAGACTAAACCAATCCTAATCTGTGTAAATTTTTTTTTCTTCTTTTTTTTCTGTTCATTTTGCTTAATCTCATACAAAGCAAAAATCAATTTCCCATTTGGAAAATTCGTCCTCAAATCCAAAACTCAAATCATATGATTCTTCTTATTCCATCATTTTCATCATTCAAAAGAATTCAAATTCCCACTTGTAATCCATCCACATTCAAATCTCAATTCTTATTCATCTTCATTCAAAACAATACACTTTTTCAATTGGAAAATCATTCGTCCCTCAATACACTTAACTCTTCCACATCAATCAAAACTCATCAAATAAACAAAATCTTATTATTCTTTTCTTTTTGCCAATAGACATTTAACCCACAGATCTATATATCCATGATTCACACACAATAAACAAAAATTGGGCAACATAACAGCTGTATTTCATAAAACCCAAAAACTTGCAAAGGGTTTTAAACACACTTCTTTATACCAAAACAATCCACACATAAACAAACACAATCCTATACCTATAACACTTCAATAATTTGTAATCAATCAACATCATCGGACCTCCTGTCCGGAATCCATATCTCAATCACATTCGTATCTCAATTCATAATCATATGCAATTCCCATTAATAATCATAAGCAATTTTATTCAAAACTCTAATTCACTTTTCTATTCTAGATTCGCATCCATATCTTAATTCCATACACAATCCGTAAACCATATCCATGTACAATTCCTTATCTCATTACTATCATGAATTAAAAGCTTACAAAACATTAATGGCATTCCAAGCCATATACAATACCAAAAATCCCAAATACATAAAACTCAAAACAAACGAAAACGAACAAAAGCCTTGACTTCCTTTCATCCGATCTCCTGCTCGATACCTGGAGAGGGGGATGAAAGGGGGTGAGCTTGACAGCTCGTGGATAACATGTTTACATAGCAAATTGGAGGAATTAAACGAGGAGGAAAAAGATGAAGAGACATTCGAGATATTCCAACAGTGCTGGGACTCAGTAGGGATTGGAAATCTAAAGATAGGGAAGATGATAGAGGTGGATGATCATCAACTTAGGCCCTATCCTGAGGAACCCCAAGTGAAGGAAGTGCATATGACACCTAAAGATCATAATTTTTTCATGTGAGGAAAGTATGGAGTTGAGCCAGTGACACTAAACAAATACACTTCTTATGAGGTAACCCAAGGGTAGTTAATTTCTTTTCCTTTACATTTTCACATTTCTTTCTTATATGCATGCGTTCTTCTATGTTTGTTTGTTTTTACGTGTTCTTAAGTTTTCAATAAAAGAGAGAGAAAACCAAAAAAACACATAAACATTTTCTCTGTTTCTATTGCTTCTAAGACTACGTAGTCATGATTAAAGAATGAATTGACTAGAAGAATCCATGGCAACTTTAGCATGTACTTTTACTTTGTAATTGGTCAATGTGAATTATCTTTAGAAGAGTAATGACTACTGTTAGACAAAATCTAGTGAGATTTTAAGCCTTTATAGACTGACAGATTTATATTAGTTTCATTATCTTAGATGTGAGCTTCATGACATATACATCCTGACTTTTCTTTGACTTTCTATTCAAGACCACATTTTTATGACATGCACTGACATAAAAATGATTAGGCATTCTTTGTTTTTCCAAGCTACATTAGCCAAATAGCCTACCATTGATATGAATTTTTCTTTGTTAACCACATTACATGCTTTTAAACTTAAGCAAATGTCCTACCCAAGCCATAAAGCTAGTGGAGCTTTTGTTAATTATTAATGATTGTGGATGTATAAAAGTTTAAGTGTAGGGGTGTGCAAATATGTGGGGTGGTTATATTTGTCAGAATGTCATATTATGAATTCCATTGTTGGTGTAGCTTCTTTTAATTTTTATATTAAAAAAAGGAAGAAAGACAAAGAGAAAAGAAAAGGAAAAGAAAAGAAAAATTGTTTAAATAAAAGTATCAAAGGGGAAATGCATATGTTTTGCAAAGTTACTCGTTATTAGTCTTTCCTCTTAAAGTTGTAATGAAAGGGTTATTTGAGTATAATGTGAATGAGGGAGATGTAGTTCTTAAGGGTCACTCCCTATGGTTACAAGGTCTTGTTTATTATCAACTTTTGTGAGTGATATATGCTTGGTATGGTTTGTGGTGTGAGAGCTTCAATTTAAGTTAAGAAATATAGTTTTTGCATTCATCACAGTTGATGTGCATAATTGTGAGTGAATGTTGGTTGTTGCGCTTGATGTTATATTGAGTGTTTTTCTTGTTTCGCTAGCTTTGATGACTTTTATACTATATTACCCAAAATAACTCTCTCCTTACCTTTGCCCACATTACAACCTTAGAAAAGTCCTTTGGTTCATGATTATACATGTGACTTTTAGTGTTGGAGAAATGAAATGATATGCAAAGTTATGGAATATTATGATCATGAATGGTATTTGAGTGTATCCATAAACTATCTTGCTTAAACACATTTTGTCAAGTCTACCTCTATATTGTTATCTTTCTAAAGGTAATGAATGTTGATTTCTTACTATAGCTTTTGAAAGTTATTCCTCTTTACTTATGATTATCTATTCTTGGGAAATATGGGAAATGAGTAAATGTTTTAAATATGTGACTTTGATTTTGATGTTTTCCTTAGGAAAGTCAAAAGCTAAGTGTGAGAGAAATTGATATGTGTTTAATTATTAATACATTTAATCCATAACACTTAGTGATTAATGCTTTAAATTGCTTAAGAAACTCACTTTATTCCATATCTAATTTTAGGTACAATTCGGAAGCGAAGGAGCTACAGTGAGTCGAAAGCAATATATTTGAGACTTTTTTCGAAGATTCACACTCACTTAAATTGTTGGAGTAAGAAGAAGAAGATTAAAAGAAAGAGAAGACAAGAAAATGTCAAGAAAGATGAGATATATATTGAAAACATCAAAAGGAGGAATGAGGAAAGGTGGCTCATAGCCATAAATGGACTTCATGGACGTGAGAAGCTATGCACGGGTATGACAAGACATGTCACACTTGTGAGACACTGCAACCTCACCCATTTTTAACACTAAGTTTTTAATATAAACGGAGAATGGTGTGATGACATAAGACATGTTTTCATTGGGGCTTTCATTTTTAGGGTGTAAAGCTATCTTTTTGAAGAAGATAAGGGTCAAAGCTCCATTCCTTTAGAGACCTATAGAGAGTTAGCTTCTCAACGCTAGTTCGGAGGTGATATTGACGCCGAAGAACCTAGTTAAGCATTTCTCTCACTATTTGTTGTTCTGTCTCTTAAGATTGATTATGTTATCCTATATTTAATGTTTAGGTTTTGTGTAAGAATGACTGAACGCTCTATTTGATTGATTTTATGTAAGAACTCATTGCTAGAATCTTTAAAATAATTCGTAATTGTTATGTTGAGATTAATTTGTGGCAACTAATGGCTTCAGATTATTAAGGATACAATCCATAATTGTTGTATTTCTGATTGGTGTTGAATTATTAGAGATAGCAAAACCTAAGTTAAATGACCCAAGCTTGTGTGGTTATTTCTTTGATTAATCTGTTTTCCTAGTTTGTAATGCGGTTGACCAATTAAATCTAAAGATTGTATCTTAGGTTGTTCAATAGCTAGGTTTAATTACCGAGCATCTTTTAATTAAACACGACCTAAAGGAATACTGTAGTTAATAAAGCTTATAGTTAACCTATGATTAATAGTTGGTAGGAGGGGTAAGAGACCAACAATTCAATGAAGAATGTTTAATTGAGTGTAGGGTGAGATAGAAACAATGACTGGGTCACTAACAAATTCATCACTTTCATCATTTTTATAAGATTTTCTTTAATTTGTTTTCATTAGTTTAGTTTCTTTTCATTTTATTTTATTATTTGAAACCACCCCCCACCAAAAAAAACTAAACACTGATTATTTTCATTTCAAAAGCTAACCAAACACTCTTTGTGGGATCGACCTAGACTCACCACTGCTATAGTTATAGGTCTAGTTATTTTCAGTAGTGTTATGACGTGCTACGCCGTGCCACATCTTGCTAATTTTTTGCTCTTATCACCATTCACCTCCAGTAACCACCACACCCCACAGTCACCTATCCTTGTTACTGATGACCGATCTTATAGAGTTACTTCAACCAACGTACAAAAAACTACCCTAATAGTCGCCGCTAGTGTGAACTCTAATAGAGTCATCACTATTGTGGTCTCCATATTGTCGTCTTTGCCATATCACAATAAACCAATCACAATTGCAAGCTACCACAACTAGTGTTTTCTAGCCACTGGTGATAGTCAATTTCCTTGTAGCAAATGAATATAAGGCAAGAGTAAAGAAAATCATTCCCAACAAGGCTAGAACTAGGACTATGGATCAAAGAAGCCTATTTGGGTAGGCAAATCCAAGGTAGTGCATTGGAGGCCTACGTGAAAACGTGGTTGTTACTTATACGTAAGGTTTCACAGATGAGGAGGTGTACATCCTTCGAGGGTGCAAAGGTAGTGAGGCTGGAATTGGGAAAGTATGAGATTTCTTGAGATTGATGGGAGACATAATTGAAGAGAGTAGCTTCGTTGTTATCTTTTATTTTCTAGATACCTAATTCTAAACTTTTCATATTTTCCAATTGAATCTAATTCAATTTTTCTTATTCTTAAGAACCAATCATCATAGACACACAATCTATAATCCAATTTCTAGATTTTAGATTTCTAGAAGCATGAACAACGAGCAAAAGAAACATTAGCATAATTTTTTCAAAAAAAAGTGCCAATTTTAATTAAATCATAAATCTTAATTTAATTAAAAATATTTAAAACCTTAATTTTTGTCAAATCAATAACAATTAAACAAGCTTAATCACAATATAAAATTAAAGCTTGCTCTGATACCATAATTGGAAAATTGAGATAGGATTTGGTCCTGACTACAGCTGAATAGTTACGAAACTTTTAGTATTTTGATTTCCTGAAAATCAAGATCATTTTAATTATATAAAATGATTAATAATTAAATCATAATAAAGCATGAACCTTAGTTCGTACTTTATTTCAAAGCTTGATCATATTCTTTTCATATCCCTCTAATCGTTTTTAAAAGCAATCCATCTTAACCACCGTAGAAGTACAAGTATGCAGTCTTTAACGTTATCCATAGAACAGGTTGAGAGAACTTTATAACTCTTACAGTGAGGGTTAAGTAAGAAGTGCTAGTTCCATTAGAACTTAAGCCTATTTATGATAAGATATGGACATTTTAGTAATTTAATTGAAATTAAATTACAATTTCAATTAAAATCTAATTAGAATTACAAATAATTCTAATAAAATATCAATTATGCCTAAATAAGATCCAATATTTCATATTTATCCTTATTTATTAAATATCGCATATTTAATCATAAAATTTCTCAAACTTTACATTCAAGTCTAACTTGATTAGAATATTTTTGCTCTCTTTAACATGTTCTTTATATGAGACTCATTAGATTTCTAAATATCCTAGAAATGAATACAAATTATAACCCTAAATCATATTTAGGATTAGATAAATTAAACTCCTTTAATTTATCTTTAATTTTCTAATTGAACAATTTATATCCATAGATCAAGCATCTAACAACACATCATGATCACCTAAATATTTAGGAATGCGAAATTGGTTTTAACTAACCTTTCTAAGTATGATTTTTCTATATAATTCAATCATTTCATCATTCAATGTTACAATTAGACATAGAGCATGAAAGTGATGTCTACTCTAGTTTGAGTGCAATCATATTAGTTTTCCATCATTAGCTATTGATTCAATTAATGACATTTGTTAACTATTTACAAAATGTCATTCTACCTTAGTCATGGATTTCCCAAATCAATACTAATTAAGAACAACAAAACATTCTCCCTATTTTCTTTAGGGTGATGAATCCTATGTTAATCACTCAACTATGTCCATATAATTCATACTATATCCATTGACTATTGATTGAACTACCCATGATTATAATAGGTCGTAAATAGTATCAAAATATAGAAATCCCTATATAAGATAACTTTAGAAACCTTAAGTCAAAGGATCACTTATACAATCATCATAGTTAGAATTTTCATAGACATACAAGTAATGTTCCAAATAGATTTCTCATATGAGGTCAGTTTAGTGAACTTGTTCTCTAACAAGCACCTACACGTTTGTTCAAGTATCTCTATACTCTAGTCTATGAGACCAACTACTTCATTTATAAGGAAAAATATAACATGTGTTAGCCATTTTACATTCTATTAATACCTAGTTTTGCTAGAACAATGACTAGGAACAATTTAGGGATAATACATAAATGAATGTCATATTAGAATTTTAGCATAATTTCATTTGCAATGTATAATTATTCTATGGACTTTATCATATATATTTAAATATATATAACATAAAGATGCCTTTAAATTATTTTGTCACTAAACTACAACTAACCAATTAGCTGCAGGGCATCAACCAACAAAAAATGTAGTTAGTCCCTCTCAATGTCTATTTTTGAATTAACAGAAGAAACAAAATATTTCTCCATGTTGAAACCAAAATAGTAATATTACAAACATTGAACAATTATTTCAAGCAAGATAATATCATCACAAACACTCTTGTATGAGTTATTTCACAGATCGCCCTCGGCCGAACGAAACCTGACAATAGAAGAGCCAAAAGAAAGTTAACAGTTAACACAGCAGAAACATTGATAGCCCTCTTTAGCGTTGGTAGCACAAAAACCATTCCCATTCTTTAACTGGACACATTGTTGCCTGAATGACGACAGATAGCATCCATGTGGGTCTATAACTGCATAGCACCTTTCCCATGGTCCTTCTTTCTCAGTCCCACCATCTCCAATTCAGCAATCAAAACTATCATTCAACTAATTAGGTTTCCACTATCAATAACAAAGTAAACTTGAAAAAGAAGAACAATAACTTCGAAGAAGAAAAAGGATACATGAAACTTTCTAGCGTGGCTGGTTTAGAGAATAAAAGCGAATTCAGGTATTGAAAATGTAGAGTGAGTACATGAGCAGGAGGGTGACCAAGAGAAAGCAACTTAATAATAGGCGAGAGTGACCAAGAGAAAGCAACTTAATAATAGGTGAGTCCCCGTCATGTCTCTGATTTCTGAACTTGGTTTAGCAATGCATGTTATGCTTTTGAATTTATGCAATAAGTGCTATAAGAAGAAGGTTCGCAGGCACTTGATGGTTATGGTCATAGTGGGATTTTAAGTTCATTGGCCTTTCGAAACTAGGTGTCTTTCTTTAATTGATGCCTACGAGTTATTAGGTGTCTTTTGAGAAACGATGGGATCCTAGAACTTATCTAATTGTTCCCAAATCGATTACAGTATATTATATAATTACGTAAGAAGTTACTCATAAGAAAAAGGTTTTGAGGTGTAAGAATGCTCTCTCACTTTCGTCTCATTTTTGGACTGAATGGATATAGGAATTTCCTTTTTACTTTGCTCGGATCGACAAAAGAATCAATTCATTAATTCGAAGCACCTCATTATATAATTTTAAGACAAAGTATAAAGTGGCATGATAGTATTAGTAAGTCCGTAACTATTCCTACAAACCAGTTGTCCCACCCTATGAGGTGCCTACAAGCCAGCGAAGGGATTAGTCACTGGGTCCGCCGGTGGATACCCTAGTCTAGGACCAAAAAAAAAAGTCCGTAACTATTCCTCAAGACAAAAGGCGATAATTTAGGGTAATCTTATTCAAAAACGGCCTTGTAATTTGGAAGTGCACATGGTTATGGGAGATATTGTCTCCCGTCGAATCAATAATCGCACCTTGAATTTGTTAAAGCTTGAGAAAAGGATTTCAGTGGGAGCATGCACTACTTATAAAGGCAAAGCCTGAATTAGCTGAAGTCCCTCTAAGACCGGGCCATATTATGCAGAGTAAGAACAAGCCCTACTTCCTTCAGATCACTTTTTAGAAGGTGCTTTTTTTATATGTTGTTTAGAGCCAGTTGACACTAAGTTCCAATTAAGCACTTCGGAGGTAATAATAAAAATAACAATTGGAGTCGCATTTTTAGCTTACGAATTACCAAAACATTTGTCCTTACTTCGAATTCTATGTGCATGCGCTTTTCTTAAGAAAGACGACATCTGAGATTTTGTGCAACTTTTTTGAATTTGGGGTTTTTAGTGGATGGGCTAACATGATTGGTAGGAACCCAGATTAGAAAATAACGCAACAGAAGAAATAGGGAAAAATTCTAGTAGAAAGGAATGCAAGTATCTCACAATATTTTCTAAAAGACCAAAGGAGAATCTCCAATATATGAGTAAGCTCTCTAAAAGTTATCGTGTCTTATTAATGAGGCTGATAAGCCCTTTTATAATAGATTACAGAGAGGTTATAATCCGCATCTAAATCTGAAACTAACTCTATTCTAGAACTAACTCTAAACGTTAGTGGTATCCCACTTATTTCACAACTGAAACTTGTTAATAATAAACAACTATTCCATATCTAATTCTTATATGCCACGTCTACCCTTTCTTGAACAAGTAAACTTAAATCTATTAGGACTAGGTATCGTATCAATGATATAGACACATCTTCTTGTTCTTCCCCTTTCCTCCCAATGGACCACTTCTCTTTCTCCCCTGTAAGTTTCTCCTTTTGCAATCTTTCTTTCAACTCAAGAGTGTTGATAATCAAACAGTACCTAATCCTACACGAAAAAGCGGCTCGTACCACTCTTGTAGTGTAAGGGCAGCTCTGCTACCAAATTTAGTTAATGTCAAGGAAAAAGAAAAGATATACAAGTTGTTGGTGGGCTATAGAATTGTTGTTTGGTTAAAGTATGTTACCAATAATGAATAAAGAGAACACATTATACTCTCTCTTTTATGATTATAGCTCGGTAGGGTTGGCAAAGATTATCCCAGCTCAATCCATAAATTTTATCGTTGGTCTAGTCTCGATATGAAATTAAGTTGAATTCAAAATCTGTAACCTAAATATAAATTCGACTAGGCTTGCCTACGAGGCTATGTCCCAAGTCCGATCGATCCAGATCAAGTCCAAAAAAAATCATTCTGTAGTTGAAAGGTCAACAAATTTCTATTGTAATTCACATTCATTTAATCCACGCAAAACCAAAAAAAAAATCCTTCATCCGTTCATAAAAACAAAATATCCAACAACTTTTTTAGTTTTTTTTATTAATGCAAGATTTGATCACATCAATTCTTTATCAAAATAAACGGTAAATGTACTAGCAATTACATTTCATTACCACTTGCACATGCTCTTATTGTAACTAATAGCATGACAACATTCAATTGTAATTATTGACGAAATTTGTAAGCTTTAACCATTAACTATTTGACAAACATAAGTTAGATAAGATGAGAATGCACTGCAATACATGCGTAGAACAAAATTTAAGCAAGAAAAAAAAAGCACACTTGTTGATCTAAAATACTAAAGCACAATTTCATCAAATAACAAGCTATAGTAGAATAATCACAACCTAGCTAGTATTCTAGTTTTCATTTTATACATGTTCTAGTTAGAGTAAAACTTGAGATTATGGGTAGAGACAACAACATAGAGTTTTCTTTGTTGTACCTAAATTACAATCCTAACTCTAATAGAGAGGACTCAATTCAATTGTTGAGGCATTCATTAGGGAACTTCATTAAAAAAAATATCTTGTAAGCTTCTACTAAAAATCAGAGCTCCAACAGTCAATTGGTACAAAGTGGTGTGGTTTAAGCAAACACTCCCAAAAGTTTCATCATCTTATGGCTCGCTACTAAGAGGAGGCTAACCACATTGGATGGGCCATCCGGCAATTCTAACTTGTCAATTGCTATATCCGCCGTAAATAAGAGCCCGATCTATTAATCACCATTTTTTAATTGTAAATTTTCCTTTTCCATATGGGAGAAGACTTAAGAGCTCTATAATTAATCTAACTAATTTTGGATTACCCGGCTACTATTGATTGGATCAGTCAAAGGCATATAAGTTGATTTACTTATTTATAAAAATACATTTGGGAATATAGTTTCTGCTATATTAAGAGAAATAAATTAGAGAG
The DNA here is from genome assembly GCA_025629845.1 of Erythroxylum squamatum. Taxonomy (NCBI): domain Eukaryota; kingdom Viridiplantae; phylum Streptophyta; class Magnoliopsida; order Malpighiales; family Erythroxylaceae; genus Erythroxylum; species Erythroxylum squamatum. The sequence continues at coordinate 23,892,930 of JAOTBA010000008.1, read as the reverse complement.
TTTTCCAAAGAAAGGTATCATAATGATAACATCTCCTTTAAGAGATATAAAAGCTCAATAAGAGAGAAATGTATAAATTTCACGTTCAATATAGCAATAATATAACTACAAGTTATGGTATATATCTCCTCGCTACAATCATGAATAACAACATTGAAGTAATATATAGTAGGGAGGAACAATTCTATCCCTGGCACTAATGGATTCAAAAAATTCTTAGTGGATAAACTAACCTAAACATAATTACCTCCAATGTCTAGCTGAGAAGATTAAAAAATTATGAACTAATGCATAAGTTGTCTAGATATATATTATTAATGAATTGAAGTTCCCAATTTTTTTTCATTTACTTGGCTAGTATGAATTTTGCTCCATAACTACTTCATCTTGTAATTAACTCCTTATTCATTCATTCAATCATTTTATTTCTAAAAGATAATATACGTAAGTTTCTCTTCTAAACCTTTAGTTTGAATCCTTAGACATGCTAGTGAGCTAAGATTTGAACACTAGTCATATGGGTATCCTTAATGGTTTTAAAACCTAAAAATAGAAAAGAGAATTGACATCCTAAATAAATGTTAAATAAAGGAAATTATGACCATAGATTTTATTGTTGATACATTAAATTCAATAAATTACAAACTCATTATCCTCGTAACTTGTGAGGAAATACTTGGGTGAATACTAGAAATATTAATGTATTAGTTATTTTTATATTGCATTCATTAACTAATTAAATTTGTAGGCTAAATAATTTTTAAAATAAGATCAAACTTAATTTGGAGTGATTAAGAAGTCTAAGTTACACATGAGATCCTCTGTGCCCATTACGGTATTCCAATCATGTCTCATTTAATTTTATCCACACATTTGTGCAGGTCTTATGTTAATATGTAAATAAGATTTAATAGAATAGAGTAGGAACTAGTTTATAGGAGAGATGATTTAGTCCCTCCAAGTTTAGGGGTCTCAAATTCAAATAGAATCACATTATGTTTCTCTTCGTGTAAAGTACATATCACAAACATAAAGTTTTAAATTAAATGGTTTCTTAACAATAATGATAAATCTTTGTTGACATACAAAATTTAAGTCAAATAATATATACGTATGCTAATTTTCAAGAATCAACATTTCCTTATTAAACTTATAAAACTGTACAAACATGGTCCTCAGCCATCAAAAATAGTCGGTTCAAGGACATAATGACATGAATGATTTGTCTCTTCAGAAGCTAAGAAAACTGATTCTTCGAAGAAAATGTCTGTCCAAATTTCCAACCTGAAGGAACAACATTGAAGAATTCGAGGCTTTTCCCGTCAACCAAAGTGAGCTTGAACGATAATTTCTGGCCTCTAAGATCAATGCTGCTCTGCCAATAAGCACCCCAATTTCTGTGCATAAGCACCCATGATCTTGTTCTTGAGCCTCTAACCCACGCAACCTTAATGTCCCCACTTCCACCCACGTTGGAGATCATGATCAAGTTGAAATTTGATTGACCCCTCAAAGTGAATCGAACTCCTCCCCTCCTATTGCATGGTACCCTTCAGTTGATGGGCATTCAATATCAAAATTTTGGTTAAGAATACTCGTTCAACCCTTGAAACAAGAAAAGTCAAAAGTGTTGTTACGTACCTTCTGTAAAAGACAGGAACTATGCCTTCGTTGCCTGGAAGGGCAATACGGAAAAATGCTGGCATGGACATGTCAAAGTGCTGGCGCGGAGGATCACACCACCCTCCGATGTTGTTTGGAGGGCAGAAGTTGGTGGCAGTGATGGTCACAACAGCACCCGGGAGGCACCACTTGGGGTCAACCCTGAAGTTGCACTTGAGTTGGTAGCAAGCACCACATGCCTCCCCACCTTTGAAAAGTGCACCACTCACTGCCGCGGTGTTCACTCCGAATCCAGCGTGGAACGTATTCTCATACCCACATGCTCCTCCTGGTACAAGCGAATTGAGAAGTCGCTTCAAACGACATTGTAAAGCTGATTGAAATGCGTAAATAAATTTCTGTCCCCTTTCCTCAAAAAAAGAAAAATGTTTTGGCATGTTGATGAAAGAAGGTAAAAGGGTTCATCTATTTTAATTTTTGTTCATTTTTTTCCTTTACAAATGTGCATTTACTTCTGACATCTTCCAAACACTTTAAGCAATTACTTACTCCTCCACTCTTTTACTAAATACTTCTACAGTTATCTGTGCCATTAATGTCAACTACCACCTAAAAATTACTAACTTTTAATTGAATTTAACGCTCCATCACCTAAAAATGAGTTTGTTAGTCACTTATAGCTGCAATTTTAGATTACATAAATTATTTGGGAAGTTATTGTTTAAGTTATGTTACCTTGAGCACATCTTAACAAGTTGTTACACTCTGTCGCTAGCTACGCACTAGCACAGGATCTTAGTGAGACTTACCGAGGGTGGAGGGGCTTTGATTGGCACCATAGAAAGTTGCATGAGCATTAAGCCAGCCATGAACTTGAGTACTATCGCCCTCCAGAAGAAGACTAACAAAGAAGAAAACGTGCCAAACTAAAACAGAGGAAAAGGTCATAGGCCTCATTTTCTCTCTCTTTCCAAACATAATTTTCTTGTAGATAGAGCCTCCAATTTATACATGCATGCACGCGGTTGTCGGTGATGCAAATTATAGGGGAAAAAAAAAGCGTCTGATCCAAAACATTAAAAGCTTTGATCAGCCATTTGTTGGGACAAAAACATCAGTTTTAATATAACGCGTTTCCCTACGTCCTGTAAAGTACGGAAATTATGTACTACAAGAAAGTGAGGATTTAAGAAATGAGACATCTTGCGCAAGTGGTGCTTTAGGTCACTTGTCGGTGGCGGTGCTGCCAATTGTATCAACAAACAGACCGAGGTTGGTTTTTTAAGTGGGACATAATTGTGAGCACTTCAATTATAGACTTTTTAAAGAGTAAATGATTGAACCGATTGCATCTCTGATCGTAGCTTTCTATAATTTGTAATAATGGTCGAGGAATCAGTGAACAAAGTCTAAATGATATGATCGCTAGGATTTGGTTGGGAATTACTTTCCGTCTTGACATCCAAGTAGGTTAAATATCATCAGTTGAGAGTAATTATTTTAAAACGAAATTAAAATTTTATTTATTTGCTGGTGATTTCTTGCGATTAAACAAGATAAACCTTAATATCCAATTAAGAATCAAATCACAAAATAATCATCTCACGTTTCAATCTATATCTATATATCACCTGAACAAGTTAGAAATTTTAATCATTAAAAAATGACACATTTTTTCTTCTTTCCATCGAGTAATCCATAAAAATCTTTTTCTTGAATTTTTAAATATGTTTCAGAAAATTTTGTGACAACATCAGCACCACATTTGCAACATGTTTCATCTATCTCCATGAAAACTTCTCAAATACACTTATAAACAAGATTTCTAAATTTATTTGGAAGTAGCTGGGTAATAATAAATTATTTTGATCTTAGTAATATATCTTGGTTTCATGGTTAAAATCCTAACAATAAAAAATTTCTTTCTAACGCCCCACCTGAACAAAGGGAGGAAGGACATCTGCCCAGAGCTTATTCTCATAAAGAATAAAATAGGATCTACTTTTGATCCTCATCAAGAACAAAATGAGACAAAATATGACCTACTTTTAACCTCATAAAAAACAAAATAAGGCAAAATAAGGCTCATTCTTGACCCTTATAAAGACCCTTTCCTTGCTTTACCCAAGGCCTATAAAACGATATTACCGGCCTGTTTCCAAGGATAATTTGTGATAGTAACATGAAAATATTAGTAGGACTTGCTGGGAAACCCACCAAATTGTATAAATTTTTATCCATGCTTCTATTAGGTCTGATTCCCCGCACGTCCTAGCCCTTAATACTTGCATGAAGAACTGATGTGTACCCAATTCCGTCGATATGTCACCAAAATATATTAGTAAAAAGAGGGATTTAATCTATAGATTTGAAAAATTGGATGACGACTCATATATAAAATGCAAGCGTAAGGAATTAATTGAGAAAAGTAAATGATAAGTAATCTCACCTTATTATCTAAGGAATATAAACATTAATGGTCGATTAGCACCATAAATTTGGTCGGCAAAACTTATCATAGAAAATTTAATTTGTCAGAACTTTTCCTAATTATGGATTTTTATCTGATATTTTAAGATTATAAGACTTGGTTTTGTCTTATTTTGATGGGGCTGGGCGCTACTGCTTGGATCCATGAGATTGGTTGACTTTGGCTCAGAAATACCTGCAAAATAATAAGGCATACCGGGGGTTGATTGCCGGTAGGCCCCTCCGATGCTCAAGTTAGTCTTTTTGTGAGGGTTTTGGTAGCTAGGAATAAAGAATACTAGGGTTCTAAAAGTCGTACTTTTTTAATGATGAGGTAATGAATTTATATAGTTAATGATTAGGTCAACACCGAGGGATGGGCCGATCGGCACATGCGTCGTTCTGAGTTTGAGCTTGGGCCTAGCACGACCGACCCAGCCAAATGCTAAAGTCTTGCTTAAGCAAACCTAAGTAAGACTACTTAAGCAAGACTATCATGTAAAAGATGTTGGAAATCAATTTCGGTAAAAGTTTAAATCCTAAAGTAAGCGTTGTATCATTATATACATGGTGGGTGTCTCTCTCGCACGAGCGCGCGTAGGGCATGTTAAGGAAGAGTTATCATTAACCTTCATAATAATTCAGCTTAACTAGTTGAAAGCGAGTCATGGCTTAAGTGGGGCTATCACTTTCCCTTTCGAATCTAAGTGTCCTGAATAGGGGTGGACCACCATTGCCCACTACAATAAACGTAAATTTAATTTTAATATGATCAGTTTAATGTTGTCTGTAGTGCGAAAACAATGACTTCACTGTGAGCGGAAAGGGACTTTGCCCCTTCCCAAAAGCTAAAAAGGCTAACAAACTTCCCTCTCATCTCGTTAATTTAACTCCATCGCCGTACATAAATCATATGTTGATACCATGCACTATCCAGCGTACACGTAGCGGACCACGCAATCTAAACCGGAGGTTGAAATATTAAATAATCAACTCATTGTTCTAAACCTATGATTAGATTGGAAGATTGAAGATATATGCTTTGGCTTGCCTATTGTTTTTTTACAGTAACTGTCAAGGCTCAGGTGGGTTTGTGGGCTACGTGTATTTATACAGCAATTGCTATCTTTTCATGTAAAGCTTTGTTTATAGTTCCACAATGTTTAAATTAGTAATAATATGTTGTTATTTTTAAGGTGTAGATAAGTAGACAGAATAGAACAAAGTGCAGTACTAGAGAGACAAATAGTGTTCGAGGGCTTGGTTTAGATAAAGGAGGCTAACGAGTTGGGTGATCAATAAATAGGGAGTCGGTCAACGATACCCAATGCTTAGGTGTGGACAATGGCGTGAGGCTGAGGTTATGGAAGCGTGGATGTGGCTTTATAATTAGGTTAACGATGGTAAAAGCACATCCACCTTTTATGATTTATGTTTTGTGCAAGTGGGAAGATAACAGGACACATTATTATTATCATTATTAACCACCTTTTGTCTACTAATGATGTTGAACCCTAGTGTTGATGTTGATTACAGAGGGAATTGCACCATATCAGTTACTTCGTAGCCCATTTTCTATATATTCACGTCCAAGGCCAAATGTGTTTAAGCAAATATTAACTTTGTATTTCATGATTTGATCTTCCTCTTCTCATTAGTTTCTCCATGTCCTTTCCGCTTTTTACTTGAGAAGCGCGAATCGCCATCATCTCATATATGATCCATCCATCCAACTAGTATATGTAGCTAGATTCTGGTTATGTTAGTGATAGTAGCTTATGGTTTGAGAATGGGATATGGGAGTGAGCTAGTTATACGTAACTACAATGTGCAAAAGGATAGAGCTCGAGTAGAAGATCTCGAGAGAAGATGTGAGGTAGGCCCAACTGAGAGAGTAGTTCTCTTCACAGACACTTTGGGTGACCCCATCAGTAGAATCAGAAATAGTCCGATGTATAAGATGCTGGTACTTATTATTATCACTTTTCCTTCTGATTTTCATTTCACTTCTTTTCGATCTGATGTCTTATCTTAAAAATGCAACATGTTTCTTTATTTATATTACCTTTTTTTGCTTTTTTGATAGGTAGCCCTGTTCAGGAACGAACTTGTTGGTGTCATCCAAGGCTCCATAAAGCTTGCCACCGTTCATAAACCTCCCAAGGATTTAGCCAAGGTGGGTTATGTTTTAGGATTAAGAGTTGCACCTTCTCACAGGCGAAAAGGGATTGGATTAAGGCTAGTGCGCAGACTAGAAGAATGGTTGATTGCAAATGATGTCGATTACGCCTACGTTGCAACAGAGAAAGATAATGAAGCTTCTGTTAAGCTCTTCGTAGGCAAACTTAGTTATGTCAAGTTCAGGACACCAGCTATTCTCGTCAATCCAGTTAACAGACGAGCTTTACGTGTATCATCTGACATTGAGGTTGCTAAGATCACTATCGAAGAAGCTGAGTTTCTATACCACAAGTTCATGCGTTCATCAACCGAATTTTTTCCACATGACATAGGAAATATACTGACAAACAAGCTAAGTTTGGGGACTTGGGTGGCTTATCCAAGAGGTGAATCAATGATTTCAGGTGTGAAAGTTCCAAGTAGTTGGGCTATGCTCAGTGTATGGAACAGTGGTGAACTGTTCAAGCTCAGGCTAGGTAAAGCTCCTTTATCTTGCCTTGCATACACAAAGTGCTCGAGATTGATAGACAAAATATTTCCCTGCTTTAAATTATCAGCAATACCAGATTTTTTTAATCCCTTTGGATTCTACTTCATGTATGGAGTGTACCGTGAAGGGCCATTATCAGGAAAGATGGTTCGAACTTTGTGCCAATACGTGAACAACCTGGCTAGGAAGACCAATGATTGTAAAGTTATTGTAACAGAAGTTGGAGGTCAAGACAGCCTCAGATTTCATATACCACACTGGAAATCGCTCTCTTGTCCAGAAGATTTGTGGTGCATCAAGGCACTGAAAATTGAAGAGAAGAACGGTCTCTATGAATTGACAAGAACCTCACCAACGACAAGGGCTATTTTTGTAGACCCAAGAGAAGTTTGAACAAGAAAAGAGAGAATTTATTTTCATGGCCGAGTGAGGCCAAAGCTCGCGAAATGAACTGTTTAGATAAGTCCATATCCATCCCTCAATTTGCAGGGATTTTCGTTTGTTCCATTTCCACACAAAATCTCAAGAGATTTCCTTAGTTAGGTGCCCCCCTTCGCTGTCCTTGTTCAGAAATCAATTTTGCTTACCTTCATGATATTGACCAATCAGGTACTGCAACGTGGTACATCACTCCATCTTTATCCCATTCCTCTCAGGGTAAGAAAAATTTGTATTGGACCATCACCAATTGCTTTCTCACCTCAAAAGCTACCTGATTCCCTGAACATACATGCCAAAGCAATAAGTTCGCAATTTCCCACTTCAATATGAAAGAGATATACATCTACCCACATTGATCAACAGGATAGGTATCTGGAGGGTAATTAGCATTTCCAAGGTTTCGGCGGACTTCCGTTTGTTGCTGCTTTAAAGCAAAATATAGTTGGGAAGATGTCAACTTCGCCGATTAGCTTTATAACCTACTTGTTCTATGTAATGCTATTTATAATGACAAAACTAAGTAGATAATGGTTTCCGATCACTGGTCACCCATGTTTGAACAAAGCAGCATGAGTTAGGCTGTCTATCCCCCTTCCTGACAAAATTGGGGAGCCTCACTCTAATCAAGACTTGGTTTTCAATGATTCGTCTAACATTTAACTAGTTTGTTTTCCAGTTCTTCGTACGGATAATTTTGATATATTTTATTACATTAATAACCTATTGTTCATTCAGATCAGTATATTTAATTCAAAATGTAGGTTTTTCTCTAAAATTACTATATGAATCATAATCAACTAAGAAGTTACCCTAGCTAACTATGAATTAGGAAAAAAAGTTAACATTTTAAAAGAAAGAAATTAACTTATTCAAATTAAATATGAAACAGATAAGGAGCACAAATTATATTTTCACTGAAGATATTCATACTAGAGGATTCCTATAATAAAATATAAAATTATATATATTCTAAGATGAAAGAAAATTTTAAATAGGCAAACCATTTTCTATGCAAACTTTTTCCGTCTCTTCTTTTTTACTCATAATTCGTATATTTCTTTAGATAATATTTTTTATAGTCTAGTACAAATAGAGCACAAGGATCGTGAAATAACTATTAACTATTAATTCTAATGCAAGGATTATTGCAATTAAAATACTTATAATTTATAATTACAATCACAAATTTTGTGAGAGTTGATAGTAAAAATGACTTATTGATTAAGATTGTTACAATAACTAATTTGAATTTTAATATATATCTTAAGTGAGATCAAGATTAATATGTTAGTCATAATTTACATTTCTAATCTTTTGTGTCAATGTCATTGAGGTATAATAGAATTAAAAATAAATTGTAAAAGAACAATTTAAATTTGTAATTTATTTTATTTTATGTTATGACATATTTTTTTGATAATTAATAAGTTGATTGATTAAATAAAATTGACAGATAATCAACTAAAATAATTAGAATTGTGCAATTTAAAAGTTGATAAAAATAGTTCAATTATCAATTAAATATTTTAATTTAGTTGAACTATGATAAAATACAACTGACCTTAGTTACGGTAGTAAAAAATAAATTTATATATCAAAATAATGAAATGTCTTTCTCTTGTTTTCATTTTATGAGATGTATATACTTAAGACATAGATGATCATCATTATGATTGGAACGATGACCTTAATGATCGGTGTAGTGCCACTAAATCTACGACCTCATTGGTTTTTTTTTTCTTTATCAAAGGTGCATGTATATAGTCCTTGCAGGCAAATTATGAGAAGGGATATACGTCAGCTTCTTTTGCTTCATCAAATGGAGTCGGAGTGTTCTATGTTTTTGGATAAAAAATGGAGTTGGATTGTAGAAAGAGGGGTTTGATTAGTTTTTCAAAGAAAACTTTGCAGCGGGTGGAGAGCATTATTGGTGACAGGCATCCCCAGTACTAGGTGGCGTGAATTCATGAAAAGTGGTTTAAATGCATTTCAATACTTGCCCATTCATTCATTCATTCATTCCGCCCGATTATACAGTTGTGTTCAAGTCAGTTTAATTAATACTCTCATTTCTCCAGTGTTATTCGTATGCAATACATAAACATGTTTTCCTAAATATGAGTTCTAAACCACATATAAGTTTTCTTCTGTACATGACAACTTTAATCTAGTCATCAGTTTAGAATCTAATGTGCAAGAACACTCACAATTAGGAAAGTAGATAAAATAAAATTTTAATCAAGATATCATTAGACTAATGTGGAGAAACCATATTAGCTAGCTAGTTTAATAGAGCGACATCATGCGTGCTCTGATTTAACTCCAGTGTAAAATGAGTACTACTTGATATGACACGTCCAACCTATTTTGGTGACTGAAATTGACATAGCATTATGAGCAGTAACATCCATGAACTAATGCCTTGACAAACCTTTATAATTAGTGGCTCGTAGCTAAAATGTGATTGGAACGTTCGCCTTTCAGAATCTGTAAAACCTAATACGTCGATCTCTTTTTCCAAACAATTATACCAAAAGGAAATTCGGATCGGATTGAAGATGAGCAAAATTACTAATCGTTAGCTAGCTTAGAATCATAGACTTATTTTCAGCTTTTATATTTACTAGGGACCATTTAAGCAAAAGTACACGCCTGCTCATCGCACTCCCATAAACGTACCATGCCTTGAAGGTTGAAGCCCAGTGCCCCCACCAATTAGCCACAAGGGCGTCTGTTTTCTTTGTTGTTCACTCTATTTCTTTTGATAAACAAGAAGCAAGTGATTTCATTACTTTTAGATCAGTCATTTCGCTTAGAATTACATAGTACTTGTCAACTTCCTCAACAGCTGTCTTTGACAAAATCTCTGCAGCTTTTTCCAATGTTGGTAAGCAACTTTGTGTTAGAAAAGGTCATTGAGTTACCCTAATATCAAGAATAGACGGCTGATGTAGATTTCTAAAGTTAACATTTCACATGGCTGGGTACAAAAAGGGGTTACAATGACTTCTAAAATTGTGACATCACCGAAACTTAGCTAGAGACTGAAGAAGCAGTTGAGTTTTTCTTCAAACTTCTTGAAGGGTTGGTGATGTTACTTATGTGGAATATTTAGGTAATGATCTAGATATTGGATTCGATGTAATTCACCATATATAATTAAATTTCGATGAGGATGAACTTTTTGGTTTCATTGCGCCGCTATAAAATATCAATCATAGAGTGCAAAAAGCTCTAGTTATTTTGGCAAACTCTGCTCTTGTTTCTTATTTATGACCAAGCTTCTATTCTTGTGTTAGTGGGTGCAAAACACGATATTATCTATAAAACTAGCTATCGTGCATAATTATATTCCAACTTCTAATACTACTTAAATGGTTGGACTCATTAAATTTACGTCCAAAAACAATTTCTGCAAATTCGAATATTAAGATTATATTTGAAAACTCAAGATCATATTTACATAAAAAAGGCTCAACTCATTTCGCGTGTATTACTAATCTTTAGGTGAATTTTTACTTCTATTAATGTATCGGCTTTTACTTAGCTGACATCAGTTCAAAATGTACAAGCCAGACCCAGGCCTACATTACATAGTGTGCGCATGGGAAGATTGCTATTTTAATAAAAAGGTCATTGAATATTGGGCTTCTACGACTTGCTGATGACAAAATCTGGGCCATAGTTTGCGTCCTGAGGACCGGCTCGATCGGCTGAGATTGGTTACACCAAAAACTCATCTTCTTTCCCTGTTGACCTGTTAGGGTTTGCACTAGGCTGCAACTTGGCCCAGATTTTTCTTTTGTTGATTGCCTGATACCCAAGTTTTCGAGTCAGTTTGTGCACATTGAACTGTCGTTTTACTAACCATAAATTTGTGTCTTTGAGTTTTATCTTGGATAAGGTTCGGTTATGGATATCAATGATAGTTTTTCCAAAGATTGGCTTCGTTGGAACTAATTCACTCCTAACATACTTAACATTTTTAATATTTGTTTACATTAGAATTTCGATTTCGGTATTTTATATAGAAAGCCAAAACCACGAAAGTGATGTATCCTAGACAGTGTAATGACTCGCTTTTAGATGCATTTTCTTGTAGTCACCACAAGGTTTGTATAAAATGCATAAACAAAACCAAGAACAATAATGAAAATTTTAGGATCTAATGAAAGCGATTGGAGTGAACGCAAATTGTTGGCTGTAATTTTATATATGTCATTATCATTTTAATTGCATTTAATATTTTAATACTATTGATAAATTTTCTAAAATAGTTAATGTGTAATTAAAATTATGATAAGATTATTATTATGAAATTCAATTTGTATTTATCTATTGTTCCTAAATTATTCCGAGTTGTAATTCGATTAAGATGAGATATTATGACCGATTCTTCTTCCTATGCTCCAAAGCCCATGTTGGACACATCTTCCAAGGCTTTGTGTGATGGTCCTCCATCATCCTCTCCCTCCTCAAAGGCCGAACCTTGTTGATCATTTTGGTCTTCCATCGTGTTTTCAACATAAGCTTTTAAATCACCTACATTGAAAGTGTTAGAAATTTTGTAACCACTCGGTAGCTCAATGTTGAATGCCTTTGGGCCTATCTTTTGTAACACTTTGAATGAGCCTTCAGCTCTCTCATTGAGTTCGGACTTTCTTTTGGATGAGAATCTTTCCTTTCTCAAGTAAACCCATACTAAATTTCCAACATTGAACTCCACGGCCCTTTTGAGTTTGGCTTGCTTTTTGTACTTTTCATTGTGCTTCAAGATATTTGCTTTGACCTTCTCATGGATTTTGATGATATTCTCAACCCTTTCTTCTGCTTTCATGTTGCTCGGCCCAATGTGATGAATTGGACTCAAATCAAGTGGAGATAAAGGGTTAGTGCCATAAACTATTTCAAAAGGTGAAAATTGGGTTGTCTTA
>JAOTBA010000008.1:23777331-23793356 GCA_025629845.1 Erythroxylum squamatum | reverse complement strand
CATTTAAACTTCAAACGCCATTTTAGGCCATACCTTAACATAAACCTCAATAACAAAAGCATTTTTCGCCTATCTTATTCTCATCTAACTATTCACATTCAAAATTTTCTTTTTTTCTTTATTCATTCTAATTTTCTCATTTCATGTCACTTGACACTTCAAAATTTCAAGAAAAGTTCGGGGTCCAACATAAGAACCTCGACTGCCCTGTTTAAAAAACCCTCTAACTTGCGGAGGTGTTGAATATCTCACCACTGCCCTCTCTGTAGTAATCAACTGGGGACAATCTCTCCTAAAGTGGCCCTCCTGTCCATAATGGAAACATCCCATTCTATTCATTCGACACTCGCCCAAATTTCTTTTTCCATAAGTACTACACTCCGGCACTGGTGTTCTGATGTTACAAAAATCCCTAGGTTTATAAGGTGACCCAAAGGATCCCTGACTGGTTGATCTGCTTTGCTGAACCTCCGGCCATCGGTCCATCTTGACTTGCTTTTTCTTACTGAGCGTTGACATTAGCTAGCTGGTGCATTGTGTTTATGTTTTGATCACAATTTGGGTGATCGCTGTTATATTTCTTTCCACCTTCATTGCAGCTTCCACTAACTCCCTATAGTGTGTTTGTGAGGCTAGAGACAAATGAATCCTCAACTTGGGGTTCAAACCTATAACAAACCTCTTACACTTCTTCTCTTCACTGTTAGTAATAAACGAAACATGTCTGATAAGCTCTGAAAAATTCTTCTTATATTCTGTCACTAACATCGAACCCTACTCTAGATGAAAAAATTCCTCTACGCGGGCATCCTTGTAACTCTAGGGGTAAAACCTATCAGTAAACTCTCTCTAAAAATTAGACTAAAACACCCCATCTAGATGACATCTCTCAATAGCTTCCCACTAATCCTTTGGTTTGCCCTCGAGAAGGAAGGTGAAAAATACCACTCTCTGCTTATTTGTACATCCCACAACTCGGTATATCTTTGCTATTTGGTCTAACCATGCGAATGCATTCTCTGGATCTCCACTCCATCAAAAGGCTTCATGTCCAGTTTACAAACCTGCTCGGTGGAACATCTTTCTACACTTTCCTGTGACTGTCGCATCGTCATGGCAAATATCTGAGCCATCTGCTCTACTGTAAAATCATGGAAGCACTCATTGAGTCTAATAAGTGTTCCGCTTCCCTTCATGGTGGTGCCTCAAGTGTAGGAGCCATTGGTGTGGCCCTACGAGGACATCCACAGCCTTGTCTGTGCATCGTGCTTTGCATTTGGAAAATTGTGAATATATAAGACTTTCATGTCCTGAACTATATGCATGTAAATCACAACATTTTACAAGTCACCTCACTTTGAAAACAACTTCAAAAACATTTTGCAAATGCATTAAACAAAAAAGGGTAACTTGGCTCTGATACCAACACTGGCAGGCCCCCTTTTTATGATTAGGCAACCTACTCGGTACCCCAAAAAACCCTCCAGTTGATATCTAATCCAATTGGAAAGTTTCCCGGGAGCTAAGCCTCTTCCCTTTTCTTCAAAATATTTTAAAATCAATATAAAGAAAAAAAGGAATAGCAATGGAAGTTTTTAAAGTAACCTTCATTAAAAATTTCGACAGCATAATAGTTATTTAATAAAACCAAAAAATTTAAATTCCTAAAAAGCAATTCAAAACATTTCTATCCACTTAACGAAAGCACCACTACTACTTCTAGACTTCAATTATATTCAGAAACAATCTCAAAGGGTCAAACACATTCATGCATTTAGTTAAAGAAAAGAACATTTATAAATAACCATATTTTCACAATACCAAGATCAAGACATATTTACAAAGATGATGAACTATACGTAGTAAAACATTTACAATCTATCTTTACATAAAGGATGTTCAAAACATGTTCATGATTATACAATACGTGTAAAACAAATGCACAAGGAAAACTGCCTACATAGCCGTACGTGACGAAGGTAGCTACTTAAATGGTGAAGTCCCGATTATTGAAATCCTTGAGCGTGCACCTAGCAGGTTAAAATTTAAAAAATGAATAGAAAATAAAGGGTGAGCTAAACTAGCTCAGTTAGTGTTATGGTTTTCATTCAAAATGTTTATACAAACATTAACTCCTATAAAGAACAAAGATAATTTTCTTTTCTTTTCAAGCAATAACCAATGTTCTAAAATAACAAATTCATATAATCAATGCACATGTAAAACACAATCAAGTTCCTCTTTTCTTATAAGGTAAACAGAGATGGCAATCAATAGTTTCATGAACTTTCTCTTTTAAAATTTTCTTTTCCATTGGTACCGTTAGGTGCAAGGCCACAGGCCTGGTTTTGCACCACTTACCCGTGCCTAGCTAACCTCTAGTAACGGAGCTAGTTCTACATCGCTTACCCGCACTAGGTTAACCACTATATACTGATTGTTATAGAGCTAGCCCTGCATCGCTTACTTATAACGGTGCTGACACTACATATAAATCAGTGGTTACGAAGCTGGTTCTACCCGTAACAGTGCTAGTATAATATATACTCCATACGTGCAGAGGGCGACTCACAAGACATACTAATAGACACAACACTACCCACTATTAGTGACAGACACTCCCCTTAGACTCTGCCATGCAGGTTAAGACGTAGTCTGATATATATAATCATATGTATAAGGAGACCTAACGGCATATCACAGGCTAAACAGCAATTAATACACAGGTGCACCATATTTCTATACCAATTCAATTCATGTTCAAATTCCATTGTCATGCCAATTTAGTGCATATGCAATTTCAATTTGATGCCATCTCAAAACATATATGTAAATCTAAAAAAAATTAGCTTTCAAATTCAAGTAGCAACACCAATGAACTAATTCATAAACATACTTTTCATAATAAAATAGAAACCACTTTTATTTCATAAAATTAGTTTAAAGATACACTTATAGTTTTGTCATTTGTCGCCAAGTAAGATCACATGTTGAGTGTCTCTTCTTGACCTACACAATTTACAAGACATTTAATCATTTATTTCCACTATAGTAAATAAAGCATTACAACTATCAATTCGGTTTTAACTACCATAAGTTATTCCATTGTTTTCCATTTTAGAATCTAACTCTAAAATTTACTTAAAACGTTTTTTAAAACATCCTCCTATTTGCTTAAATCATAATATGGCCAAATAGGTCACGCTAACTTTTTCCATTTGATTTTTCACAAAAACAACCTTAAGATTTCAGGTTATTTACATGTTAACCGTAATTGAACTTTAACGAATCACACCGTCAATTACTTTCCTCTTTAGGTCCGAATTGTCCTCACTACACACATATATATATACTATTCCACTTTCTTTAAAACTTTTCAATACATTTCACCAGGTCCATATCAAGTATCATTTAAACTCATCAACCCAAAATTTACAATTTTTCTCCAATGTTTCCTAGCTTGGCTGAATACACCACTCTTTCACTATCCTTCCATTTTTCTTAACACATCTTCTCTTTATTACACATAAATGAACTCAAACTTATTCTAATTCAATCCCTTTTCATTTCTTTACTTCATTGACATCAAATCCATATTATCAACATCATAACCCTAACCTTCGTTTCTTGATTCACTTTTTTTGTTTCCAACCTTTACATGCTTTTAAGTTTATTATCTACTCCATAATAAGTCAAAAACAACCTTTGATCTTAAATAACTCCATTCCATATGAAATCCACAAAATAAACAACTTAAACTAAGAAAAACGTACTACTTTTCTCCCAATCTCTTAGGAAATTGGTGAACACCAATCCTAGGTTAAGATTTCTTTAATTTCTACTCCGAATCCACCAAAAATGGCACCTCTCTTCTTCCTCTTCTCCTTGGCCAAATTCTCCCTTTTTCTCTCTTCTTTTCTTCCTTTCTTTTTGGTTCTCACGAATCCTCCTTTCAAATGAACCAAATTTTGTCTTCTTTTGCCTTTTTATACTACTTTATACATGTCATTTCCTTATTAAACATCTTAAATGACTCATGTCAATAAATGTGAGTCATTTAAAATTTATTAATTAACTCCATTTATGTAAAAAGACCAATTTGCCCTTTCATGGATTACTACACCTGTAAACTGGACTAAATTCTGAAAATATTTCACAACCGTCTCACCATCAAATTGACCATGGGATACTTTAATTAGGATCAATACTTAGCAATTAGATTCCTAAATTTTTTTGAATGGGTTTAAAATCATTAATACTCGTTATTTTCCAAAAAGGGCATTTTTGTCCTAATCTTATGAAATTCCCAAAATTCATCCGATTGGACTTATTTTCGATCTGTTTCAATGTCATTTGAATCTAATACCTATTATGGGTATTTTCAAAAAAAATTCAGGGTTGGTTCCTCAAAATCCCTATTCAAGTGGAAATGTTATTTACCTGGGTTCACTATTGATCCGAAAATATTATTCCCCCAGAATAAAATCTATAAACCAATTGAAGGGAAAGTTTAGGGTTTTATATTTCTTCTTCTTCTATGTTTTTTGCCTCTGTCATATTTTCATCCTCTTCCATAACAACAACAATTACGTCCTCTTTTTCTTAGAATGTCTCTTCATCTATGAAGCCAACTGTTATCTTTTCATCACTCTATTGCATTAATAGGCTCAAATACTGTTATGCTTTATGCTCAAGATATTCAGGTGAAGAAAGTCTTTCTTTAAATTCGCGTTCGACTATCTTTAAGTTCAACAAGGTATTCCATTAATTTAACTCTAAGACTTTCTTCCTCTTCCAGAAGCTCTTTTTGGAATGTCCCTATATTCATGAAGCCAACCTTATCTTTTCTTTACTCTCGAATTCACATTGATCATCTTTCATTTTAGCAAGGATTTCCATTAATTTTTCTCTAAAACTTGCTTCATCTTCTTCTTCTACTGGGAGCTCTTTTTGGAATGTCCCTCTAACTCTTATCTTTTCTTCACTCTTGAATTTGTGTCGTTTAGCTTTCATTTAAGCAAAGACTTCAATTAATTTATCTCTAAGCTCGTCGTGATTCTTGAGAGTGATTGTCATTCCATGTTCTTTAACATCCATTTCAATAGGATTAGGCACTCTACCTTGAATCACATCAAATAATATGTCCACCAGTTGGCCCATCCAATTTACCAAATTTTGTATTCAAGCCTCTTCTTTGTGATGTGTGATGATTGATTCTTGAATAAAATCAGCCATCATATCTTCCAAAGTTAGCTCATTAACTAGAGGCACTTGGTATTGTAAATATCTAACTGGAGCAAAATTGTTCCATCCATAAGCGTAAGAATTGCTCTATTTTGAACTGTAGTTGTTCCCGTATGCTGTACCATAAGGTTGATAGCACAAGCTCAGTCGCTCCCATATATATGTTGGTGTTCGGCATTTATGATCATAGTGATAACTCCCACCAATGTCGTGAGCCTAAACATCAGTTGTGCTTCTGAAAATATGTGAGAACACTCCTCTCTCCAATATGGTGATGATATAGATCAGGAAGACATATTTTGGCTCCAATAAAAGTCTTGTCTGCTCAATCTTTCCATTGTGAGCTGTGGCTATGACAATGAATCGTGATTCCTACAGTAAACCATAAACTTAAGATCAAGTAGAGAAATTCAAAAGATAAGTAAATTAATCAGCCACAAATACAATAAGATATAAAATAAATAAATTAAAATAAATACAAAAGAAAAATTAAAATAAAAACATATAAAAACAAAGATAAAACAAAACAAAATAAAAATGATTAGAGTAATAGCATTAAGACTTTCCTAATATCTTCATCCCCGACAATGGCACCAAAAACTTGATTGACCTATTTTGTGACAATCAATATTGTAATAACTGCAAGTGTATGGCGTAACCGTAGCTAGTACCGAGAGGTACGGGTTGATCTTATGAAGATAATGAATACTAATAATTACCTTACCCTATTATCTAGTCTAAGGATTGATTTTAGGTTTTTAATAAAAAGAAACTAAAACTAAGGCAAGTAAAATAAAATAGGTAACGAAATTAAATAGAGAATTAAGGAAGCACTTACTTCCTCAGGAAATTATTGATATCGAGAATTAGTATCTAAGTTTTGAATCCCCCTAAACTCTTAACAAATTGATTTTTTATTCCACAATTGTTTTATTGATTTATTGGACCGTGAAGACTCCTATGGTATGCTCATAGCTAACTTTGAGTGTACTAACTACTAATCCTAAGGTTTCTAACCGAATTACTCAAGTTAAATTTTATAGGATTGCATTACTGTTTTATGAATCCCTCTGCTAGGTTTGACCATAATCCGAAGATTTATGTCATCCAATCTCTAAGGTTGCAGCCAACTCCTTCCAATTACCGTGAATCTATTCAACCTAGTATTTCTCAATCGCTACGTATGAAATTAGATTATGGTCTAATAATTCATATTACTAGAACATAAATAAAACAAGTAATTTGAGCACAATAATTGATCATACCAATTGCATTAATAAAAGAATTAAATCATATCAAAGTATTAACATAAGGTTCATCTAACCTAAATATTAAATAGATGTTTAGTTATATATTATCGAACACAAAGTCAAAAATACAATGAAAGAAAAACAAAATAAAAACAATGGGTTCATAACTCTAAATCTCTCTGATTGTCTCCTATCGAATATTCTTAAGATATAGAGGATTGATCTTGTATTTCGATAGATCTTTCGATGTTTTCTTTGTGTTTTTTGCTTCTTTGGTTGAAAATCGTACCTGGAGAACGAGTTCCACGTCTAGAATTGCCTCCTCATGACTACTCTACAACTCTTCTTTCATCTGCCCCCAAAAAGTCTTTTTATCATGAAATTTAGAGCTCTGGGAGAAGCCCGATCGTGCATCAGACCTTATCTAACTAAAATGCCCAAAAATCGCGAAACTACATAGTCGTGCATCCCTTCTGCGCATCAAATCTTTGTTTTTGTGCCATGTTTACGTCAGAATCCTTCTCTTTCAAGTCCGTGAAGACAATTAAAACCCATAAACACACTTGGAGCAATTTAGCTACCAAATATACAACAAAAGTATAAAATATCAAGCAAAAACACATCAAATATGGGGTAAAACTATAGTCAACTATGCATCTATCAACATTTTAACTAAGGATAGCTAAATCGATAGTTATCAGATATAAAATGAATATAGAGGTAGTTGAGTGATTAGTATAGGATTTATCACCCTAAAGTGATTAGGAAGAATGTTCCGTAGTTTGTGATTAGTATTGATTCGAAAAATTCTTGTTCAAGGTAAAATGACACTTTGAGAATAGCTTTTAATGTCATTATTAAATTCATTTATAAATGGTGGAGAACTATTATAATTGAACTTAAATAGAGTTGATATTAATTTCATGCTTTATATTTAATCAAAACATTATATGATAAAATAATTGAATTATACGAAAAAAATTATGCACATAAAAGTTAGTCAAAACTACTTTGATATTTATAAATATTTAGGTAATTATGATGTATTGTCAAATGTCAATCTTGGTTTAGATATGTGAATTATTTAATTAAAGAATTAAAAATAAATTAAAAAAGTTTAATTTATCTAATCATGAACATAATTTAGGATTATAATTTATATTCATTGCCAACATATTTAGAAACCTAATAAATCACATACAAGGAACTAGTTGTTGAAAAAAAAGATATTTTAATTAAGTTGGACAAATTGTAAAATTTGATAAACTTTATGATTAAATATGAGACAATTAATAAATAAGGATCAATATGAGATATTGGATTTATTTAGATCCAATTGGTATTTAATTAAAATTAATCATAATTATAAATAAAATTTAATTGAAATTTTAATTTTATTTCAATTAAATTGCTAAAAGGTTTAACTCTAATTATAAGTAGACTTCGAGAGAGTTATCACTTCTTGTCTAATCCTTTTTATACCACTTGTAGAGTTCTCTGAATATATTAAGTATATATTATTAGAGGTCAGAGACGATATAGCTATAGTAACTAAGATGAGATAGTTTCATAAATAGATTACTGGGATCAACAAGAAAAGGGTCAAATTTTACAATAAGGTACAAAGTATGATTTATACTTTATTATTTGTAAGTGTTAATCATATTATATAATTTTAGCACTCTTAACTTTCAAGAAGTCAAAGGAAAAATTGTCTTTATTCTATTGAGATTAACATTAAATCTCACCCTAATTTATAATATTAACACAATATCTTCCGTGTGAAAAAGGTGTTGCTTCCTATGCGCCATCACCACCAAAAGAAGAGCCTACGAAAGAGGTTCTTGTTGCAAACAGTCCTGCTATTCCTGTGAACGTGGATAAATCAACTGCTGGGAGTTTTAAGCCTGAACATGTGTTCCACACTTCTACTTTGAACTCGCTGCAATTACTATTCACTACCATTCTTTCTTTTTGACGAAATTGGCTATCAAGGGGTCTAAAAAAAGGGTCCCATTTAGTGTAACATCTTGCTGAGCTGTGAAAGTTTTGCCGATTTTTTACACTGAGATTGAATTGGCATCCCCTTTTATGCATGTCAACTTTCATGTAAAAAAGCAATTTATTTTAAGAAATAAAATTGTTAAAATGAACTATATTGAATAATAATTTTAATTTTTAAATATATATATATGTACACAATTACTTAACTTATATATGGTCAACATAACTATATTTATAATAAATTAAAATTTCTACACATTTAATTGAGTATATTTCTCATTTTTTAAATTAGGAATAGTAAACAGTCATATTTAAAATATAATTTACTCTTATTTATGTTAATAAATATATTAACCTCAAAATAAAAGAAGTAAATTGTCTAACTATTTACATATAACAACTTATTTTGAAAACCAATGTAAAGAATTTAAAATTTTTTTGGAACAAAAGTAGACAGTTTAAGTTGAACAAGAAAAGATTAACAGTATTACTAAATTAATCTGCAAATGACAATAGAACGGCTAATTTACTAGCAAATACCTTATACCGATAAAAAAATATTTATAACATATATGCAGCTATCATGTAAAAATAAGAAAGATTTTCTTATGAGACAGTGTCATTGTGAACAAAACCAAATAGTGGCGTGCAAATGGATTAAGAAGCTCAACGATAATGAAATTCCTAACCAGGTCCCGTAGCTCAGTTGGTTAGAGCGTTGGTCTTATGAGCCGAAGGTCGCGGGTTCGAGCCCCGCCGGGACCATTCTATTTGTTCTTAACCGAAATTTATCCTTTTTTTACGTTTTCTTTAACTGGGTAGGAAAGAAAAGAATACTCAGGAAACTTAAAGAGTAACTCAAAAAATGGAAGCCCTGAAAGTGGGCATAAGTTGAATGTTTAGAGCATCAAATGAACGATGTGCGATTTGAAATAACTTGTAACGTCGATGTGATTCTCAGTCTCTCTTACAAAATAGAACATACTATTGACCCGATTTTGAATTGAGAATCCAACCAAACTCAAAACTTGCATGAAACCCATTCATTAACTTGGGAATTTTTTATGTAAAACATCGGACTTTCACCCAAGTATGGTCAGGAGTGAGGAGCCAACAATGCCAAACTTGGTGTCCCCATTTCAAGGGAAAATTTATCGGATTCAACCAAATTGAAGCATCTTATCTAAGCTTCAAAGATTGTAAAGGATTAACAAACGGAAATTTCGGGAAATGCTGAAAACACGTTACAGAGAATACGATTGTCGTAGCTCAGGAACATGGATGACAGCAAATTGAATTAATTATATTCAAAAGTCACCGTCCACCGAGGTAGTTAAGTGTTTGGTTACTCCACTCCGTCGTGTGTAATATAATTGGTGCAAAGAGTCAAAAGCAACCATGTACACATCCATCTGTCAAAGAAAGTGATAATGGTAGATATAAATTCTACAATCAAGATTTGCCCGTTTCGTTGTTTGTTATCCTTCGTAGCAAAATAGTTTCACACTTGGAACATAAAAAACCTGACAGAAAGCTGAATGTGGTCTGATAAGTGATAACTGAATTGTCACAATGAGTAATGAAGAGAATAAATATTAGAGTTATACCGAAATCAATCTCCAAGAGACTATACAATATGGATTATTTTTCACCAACTGGACTATTCACAGTGACCACCAAACTTCATTCGGTGTCTCCCTCAGACATCCAACGCAGTTGCATTGCTTGAGGGAAAAACCTTCCGTTCTGATCTGTTCTTACTCAACATTCTCTTTAGAGAACAACCCAGATATGAGTTAGAAGAAGATGATGAGGTTTCTGGTGAAGAATCGTTATCATTCGAAACAAGATGAACACTACTCTCAGAATTTGGAACTTCAATTACTGTTTCTTGCAGTCTAGAGTCTCTAGACTCACCATCTCTCAATTCCATCTCGCTCAATACCGTCGTCTCTCTTTGTTCTTCACTAGCCGCCGTGGACTTGTCACTATTTGCAATATCTCCTGTGGCCGGAGCTCTGCAAATAGGGCAATTAGAGTGAGAACTCAGCCACATGTCTATGCACTCGACGTGGAAACCATGACCACACTTTATCAAACTCTTGCCGACTTCATTTTCCTCAAAATGGTTTAAGCAAATGACACACTCTAAACCGTTTTCAGATTCTTCTGTTTTGTACACGAAATATGGAAGCGAGGAGATAATCGATGCGTCAAGACCGCTCTTTGAAGGAGAACTAGACAGGGAGGTACTGTCAAAAGCCAAGGAATGAAGTTGGTTCAATCTTGAAGGGCCAAGAACTTGAGACACTGACGCAGAGCTCGATCTCCTTCTTTGACGTGCCTGCTTCAAGAACCATTTGGCATAAACATGGAGGAACACCACAAAAAGTATCACCAAAAGCAGTGATATAACAGCAGCTAGCATTATATTGCTGTCATAAGAAGAGATGCTGTTCATGAAGTGACTCAGTGGATTGTGTTCTCCTGACTCAGAAGCACTGGGCATTGCGATATACGTTTTCTTTAGGATCCTGAGTTCTAAGTAGTCAGTCCTATGCTTATGGAATCCTAAACTTAAGCTTATATAACTACGAGTACGTGTATTATATAATACTAGTAGACAACAGCCAATGTGAAGAAGGTACCTAAAGGAACCTTCTTGCCGCCATTAGATTTTACTTCGATGTGAGGATTTTATAGAAGTGTGGGATTTACGTGAAAATGAAGTCGTTGATTAGGGATTGATTTTACGGGGTTTTGTGCCTTATCAGATGCAAATATCATATAACATTTACGTTGCGTATGTTAGTAAGCAATAACGTTTGACCAAGTGTGAGTGTGTACTTGTAAAGTCAAAAAACGAAACCCTTTATTAGGAGAAGGGGGCAAGAAAAAGGAGCAGAAATGAAGGACTCGTGAAGGCGACGGCAGCAAAGCCAGTACAAAAGTGGGGCACCACGGGACGGGAGTATATTAGAATCATGTGGGTGTTGCAGTTTTTTAATCCGAATATCTCATCAACAAGGAGATACAGTAATGTATCCTTTCCGAATGGTACTTCGCTGGTGAGTCCGTGTCACTGTGTCAATAAGCAAAGTTGGCAGAATTCAGCGGTTGATGTGACGAGATGATCTAATGTCATATTGAATGAATAAGGCAAGGGTCCCATTTTACAAGTCTTAGGGGCCAAATTAGATCAGGGGTACCATGTGAAGTCTAAAGAGACAAGGGGCTTTTGGGTTTTGACTCGGACTCCACAACCACCGGTACTCCTCAACACGACACCTATTTGATGGTTTTGTTGGCCTCCTCCATTCTTTCCTGCTTGTTTTAGGGTACTTACTGCCCGTACTGGCTCGTGAACTCTGACTGTCTTCGGCACGCTGCGAAAACAATCTTCGTCCAGAGTTCAGACCCTTCATTCATGTTACTGTTTTACATGAAGTGCCAGCAATAAAGTTCACAACCTGGAAATGCGGACACAGATACTAAATCAAATCAACAGCCGACAATCTTGATTATGTGGTATTGAATCCACCAATAAGATCACGTCATTAAGTTAAAATAATATCCGGGACAGATTAAAAATAAAAATATAATATCTACTATTAAAAATAAGTTAAAATTTAAAATTTTATTATATTTAAATTAAAATTTAATATTTAGCAAAGTTAAATTAAATCTTATATAAATAAAAATTCGAACAAGTAGTTAGACATCAACAATCAATGGCATCATAACATACTTTTAGAATTGTCTTAAACAATAACATTCCTCCGAAGGTTTTTTTTCTTCCCATGACTAGCTATCCAAAACCGCCTCATTATAATTACATAACCAATTATTCTTCACGCATGAGATCACCAACTAAATTTAGGAAGTTGTTAAAAGGAAAATTTAATGGTCATTGTCATTGTCAATGCCAACTTGTTCACTCTCAAGTGTTATACAATGGTTGCCGTTAGACTTCCATGTCCTTATTGCTGTAGAAACTGATGGAACCTTGCCTTTGAATTAGCGACGATGAGTGAAGAGGTAGGGTGAAGTATTATATTTTCAGCGACATAAACTAGCTGGAAGCTTTATCTATTCTTTAAAAGAATTCACTTTAGCAAATCTGTTGTCTTGCCCATTCTCTCTTTCTCTCTAAGGGTGCAAGTTTTGTCATGCCTTCGTGCATGTGTTTGTTTTGTTAGGTTTTCTATTCTGCTTTTGGTTGTTGGTAGTTGCTTCCTGTCTTAGCAATGGAACCTGAGTTTCAAGGTCTGTCTATACATGAGAAAGAAGCCAGTGAACTTGTGATTACAGCCTCGGATGTTGGAGGGAGGTGTATCAACTATGATTTGAGCCTGTTGGGTCGATTTCTAGGCGAACGAAATGTCAACTTTGACGCCATGGAAAGGACCTTTCTTAATCTGTGGCGTCCTATTAAAGGCTGTTCGTTCAAACCTTTTGGGGGAGAGGGGTTATACCTGTTTCAGTTTTTCCATGTGGTTGATCTCCGGAAAATGCTGGCTGGAGGGCCTTGGAGCTTTAATAATTGTATCTTGTTGGTTCATCAGATGAAGGAGGGTGAGAATCCGGTTGATGTTGAGTTTCGGTATGCTGATTTTTGGGTTCGAGTGTATGATCTCCCGCCTGGCTTTGCTTCAGAATCTTTGGCGGTTAATCTAGGAAACATCATGGGTTCTTTTCTGGATTATGATACTGGAAAAAAAACGAAATGTCCTTGTTCAGTATATGCGGTTTCGAGCTCGTATTAACATATCTGAACCGCTTATGAGGACCAAGCGAATTCGTAAGGAGGGTGGTGATTTTTTTGACGTCTCTTTTAGCTATGAGAGGATACCTCTCCTATGCTACATGTGCGGTATTATTGGTCATAGTGAGACTAGTTGTGTCAAACTTACTGAGCTTCCGGAGGAGGAAATCAAACGGGGGTGGCCGGAGGAGATCCGAGCAGAAGTTCGAGATCAGCTCAGATTCCGTCCAAATCAGTAAAGAAGAGATCCCGTTTTTCACGCTCAGTTTGATAACAGGTCCATGAATCAAGGGACTCAATATCCGATCACAGCAAAATCAGCGCACAACAGAATACTGGATAATTATGGAGCTTATCTTAGGAAATTTCAATTTGCGCCAGTTGGAGATTTGTCTCACCCAGTACCTTATCCTGCTGATCTGGCGAATTCTGGCATTGACGCGGAGTTAGAAGCGGCCCATACGGAAAAAGAAAATAATGTTATGCTAGTTGATGAAGTAAAAAAACAACCCCGCGAATGTTCGTTTATTGACACCACTCTCGATGGGATGAAAGACAGTAGATTTTCATCTTCTTCGAATGCCACCTCTAGCTCTGCTGATAAATTAACGGCCGGTCTTGTTAAGGAGACCCGCCGATTGTCATGAATTGCATTGCTTGGAACTGTCGGGGCTTGGGCAATCCGCGTGCAGTGAATAATTTGAAAGATATTGTTCGAGTTAATAAGCCTAATTTTCTTTTTCTTAGTGAAACTCTTGTTAATGCTAGTAGAATGGAGAATTTACGTATTTTGTTGAAGTTTGATTGTTGTTTTTCTGTTGATCGGTTTGGTCGTAGTGGGGGTCTTGCCCTGCTGTGGAATAATAATAGCAATGCTTCTGTATTGGGCTATTCGAATAACCATATTGATTTGGAAATTGTTCAGTCTAATGATTGTAGATGGAGATTTACTGGTTTTTATGGCTTCCCTGAATCTCACAGAAAGAAAAGTAGCTGGAAATTGCTTAAGGCTCTGGCTCGTCGCAATAATTTACCTTGGGTTTGCATGGGGGATTTTAATAATCTTCTTTCTGTTAATGACAAATTTGGTGGCCGGGATTATCCAGTTTCGCTTATGGAAGGGTTTCGCGATTGTATTGCGGAGTGTCAGTTGGTTGAAGTCCCTCTTGTGGGTTTTGGTTTCACTTGGGAGCGAGGTAGGGGGTCGGATTCACTAATTTTGGAATGATTGGATAGGGCTTTTGTCTCTGCGAATTGGATTACTCTGTTTCCTTTTCATAAACTTTATAATTTGGTAAGCTCTTATTCTGATCATAATCCTATCAAGCTTACTGCGAGTACTATGTTGCCGATTAAAAGAACCCACCGGTTTAGGTTTGAGAATAAATGGTTGATGGAGAATGGTTTCATGGAAGTTGTGTCTCGTGCGTGGTCCCAGGATAGCACCATTGGTGTTTTAGACAAAATTTCTTCCTGTAGTACGGCCTTGACTGAATGGCAGAATGCTCAGGACACTAATTTTACACATCGGATTGCTCTGCTTAAGAGAAAAATTGATGCTGCTCGTCAGGCTAGAGTGGACGATATGATCCTTGTGCGGTTAAAAACTTAGCTCTCTACCCTCCTTGCTCAGGAAGCTGTTTACTGGAAACAAAGGTCCAAGATATTTTGGCTCAAATATGGGGAAGCAAATTCTAGTTTTTTCCACGCTCATGCCTCTCGAAGAAAGCGGGTTAATTATATTGAATTATTGGAGGATGATTGTGGTAATATTGTGTCGGATTTGGATTCTATGGGTTTGATTGTTTTGGATTACTTTAACAATCTGTTTGCAGCTCCTGTTTCAGTGTCGGATAGAGCAGAGTTTGCTTGTATTTCCCCGGTGGTGACTGCCAGCGATAACTCGTCACTATTAGCTCCTTTTACTTTGGAAGAATTTAAGAAGGCCATTTTTGATATGCATCTCGACAAAGCGCCGGGTCCCGACGGCATGAACCCAGCTTTCTTCCAGAAATGCTGGGAGATGGTGGGGACTGATATTCTCGCTCAAAGCTGCAGGTGGCTGGAGAATGGTGTTTTTCCTGACTCCTTAAATAAAACTACCATTGTCCTTATACCGAAGAAAGATAAACCTGGTTGTATGAAGGATCTAAGACCTATCGCATTATGTAATGTGCTTTATAAAATCATTGCTAAAGTTCTTGCCAATAGGCTTAAGGTCCTCCTTCCTCGGATTATTTCACCCTTGCAATCAGCATTTGTACCAAGAAGGCTTATATCTGACAATATTATGGTGGCTTTCGAGATTGTCCACTACATGAAGAATAAAGGGAGGGGCTCTAATGGTGATGTTGCGGTTAAGATAGACATTAGTAAGGCATACGATAGAGTTGATTGGGGTTATCTGGAGTTCATCTTGATCAAACTGGGTTTTGATGTCCGTTGGGTTAGATGGATTATGCTCTGTGTCTCTACGGTTCAATACTCGGTTGCTTTTAATGACAGAACCGTGGGCCCTATTATTCCTCATCGTGGTCTTAGACAGGGTGACCCTCTTAGCCCTTATCTTTTTATTTTATGCGCTGAGGGGTTATCGGCCCTTTTGAGGAAGGCTAAAGCTTGGGGCGATATTCATGGTATCACCATTTGTAGAGGAGCGCCGAGTGTCTCGCACCTATTTTTCGCTGATGATAGTTTCTTATTTTTCAAAGCTTCGTCGAGGGAGTGTCATACTATTAAGGGGATCCTTGCTACGTATGAGA
>JAOTBA010000008.1:23757985-23768498 GCA_025629845.1 Erythroxylum squamatum | reverse complement strand
GGGATGAAAAATTTGGTTATAGTGTTAATTTAGTTTTTGAAAGATTGTTAGTGATTAGGTGATGTAAAAATGATTTTGGAGTTATAAATAGCAATGAAATGGTGTATAGGGTTAGTGTAGAAGATTAAAGTTTGGAAAGGTGACATGCTCTGTTTTTTCACTTGTATGTAAATATATATATGGGTGTGTACGTGAGTAAGTGTTTTCCTTAGAGATGATCAAGAAAATGGTTTTTGAGTTGAAGTGTAGATGTAAAATGATGGTCTAAGATGGGAGTTAGTGTATAAGTGAAGGTTGAGAAGAAAACAGAGAATATGGAAAATTGTTGAAAATGAAGGAAAGGTGACAGAGGATGAATAGGATGAACTATGAATTTTTGGTTTTTTTGATGGTTCTTGGTTAAATTTGCATTTTTACGAGTAGTAAGAATTGTGGTGAATGAGTTTAATGAAATGGAGTTAAAACGATTAGAATAAAAATAGAAGTGTTGGATTTTGAAAAAAAATTGGAAGTCTGAAAATTCTGGGAATGAATAGTAGAGAGAGTTTAATTTTAATCTGAACTTCCATGAATTAACTGTATTGATTTAGATAGATTTTGACAAAATTTTCTTTATGGAAGTTGTAGAACTTTCTTTTATCTTTCCAACAATATATAGTATGAAATTTTTGGACATCTGAGTTAAAAGTTATGGTCCTTATACGTGGAGATGCTCAGGAGTATAGTTGTATCATCTGGTGATGACATCATATCATCTGGTGATGACATCATATCGTTTGGTGAAGATGTATCGTCTGGTGAAGATGTATTATCTCGTGATGACATCGTATCGTCTGGTGATAAAGTCATATCATCTAGTGAAGACGTATCGTCTGGTGATGACGTCATATCATCTAGTGATGATGTCATATCGTTTGGTGAAGATGTATCGTCTGGTGAAGACGTATCGTCTCGTGATGGCATCGTATCATTTGGTGATAACGTCATATCATCTGGTGAAGACGTATCGTCTAGTGATGACGTCATATCGTCTGGTGATGACGTGTCGTCTGTGTATTGTTCATAAACTTCTTCTAGGAACTGTTCATCTTGTATCGTCTAGTCTAATTTTGACCCTCAAGATGACAGAATCTCACTTTGAGGTCTTTACGAAAGTTATAGATCTCAATGTCTTCTTTGAAACCATCTTAAGACAACCTTAATCCGATATCTCTAGGGAAAGTTATGGCTGTTGTCCCGAAACAGGTTCAATATGATTGAGGATAAAACCATGTTTGATTCTTTTGGCCATAACTTCTTCTCTAGACATCCAAATGACTTGATTCTTGAACCGATAGATTCCTAACACATTTTTATACCTCTACATAAAAATTGGTTGCATTCTTAATTGAATTGGAAAAGATTGATCAAATGAAAATGTGGAATCTGTTGGAACAGTGAAAATAGGAATTTTCTTACTGAACACCCTTTAGTATTTTGATTATATCTGGATTTGTAGGATTTCAAATAAGATAATTTTTATTTTGGAGTAAATAGAGAAATAGGTCTAAAAATCATATGAAAAAGTCGAATTATGATTCAGTCTCTAAGATGTTCAATTTCTGGATGGAAGTTGCACATAGTAAACTGTTTTTGAATAAGAACAGTCCGAAAATGTTTGAGGTATATCTTCCCAATTACTGAACCAAATTGAGCGATTTTGGTGTCAATGGAATCATAAGATATATAGGAACACTTTTCTAGAAGAGAGTATGACTAAATTACATTAGTTTCACTTTCTGATTGAATGTGAATAGTAGACCCGAAAGTATGACTTGGAAAAATCTGAAGTGAGTCAATGAGAAAGGAATACAAATTTTAATGGTTTTAGAGGAATCCTCTTAACTGGTTCAAGGATGTCAATACACTTTATTTCATTGTTCGGAGAATTTATAAAGTAAAGGAAGCTAAGAAAGGAAGGGCAACAAAAGTGATGTAATAGGTCTACAGAGGAGAGCGTAATTGTCTTTTCTTCGATAATTTTTGAAGTATTTAAAAGTAATTTGTACTTTTTAAGTTACAAGACAACTCGTAAGAAGGCATCAATGGACCCTATTGTGCCACATAAATAAGTTATAATCGGAATGGGGCACATTAAAATAAGTGCCTTCTTCGGTACAATTTTTGTAACATCAAGAGCTTGTTTAAAACGTTTTGAAAGAGTAGGGGAATTTTCTTCAGGCAATTGCAATTCTCATTTCTTGTACGAAACCTGTATTAGTTGCAAATGCAACAACCCCGTACCTTAGAACTTTTCTTTGTGTGTTTCTGGACATTCAAAGACAATTAATAAAATTATATCTCTTTAACTTCATGGAGTTCACACCTCCACCTCCTGAACCATCTTACCTGATGCCAATGGTAACATGAAGTTAGTTTGCTAATTGACATACATAATACACTTTATGCTGATAGCTATCCTTCTATTATGTCTATCACGTTTTTTTCTTCTTCCTGCAGGTTCGCGACAAGATAGTTTGCTTACTACTATTGCTTTGGAGCAGTCATGGCAACATTCTTTAGTTCTTCAAATGCACGTATTGTGTCTGCATCAAAACCACCTGCAAACTGAACTTTCCAATAGTTAGAAGCTTAGAGAAACCACAAAGATTGGTACTTGAGGAACTCGTCTCACCTGGTGTACCCTATATGCAAATCTAGCGCCTTGAAGCAAGTGATTTTCTTCTCCCAATTGTTCACTTAGTTGCAGTTCTTTAGTTATCCTCTTCATGTATTGCTTTGCCAACCTCAGAGAACTCAGTTTCATCTGCAAACAGTTTTTAACATTATAAGTTGACGTCTGAGATCATCTTTGGAGAGTGCGGGTCTTCAGGTTTGTGTTTTCTACAAGGAGCTCAAAATGAAGCCTTGCGTAAGGTTTCGTGTAATACTGGCGTTCTGGTGGAAGATTCGTGCAAGTGAAAACTAGTCACTAACATGGTCTTTAGTTTTAAATAGCCGGCTTTAGACATCATGTGTGCCTGTGTGGTTGTAAGAGCCCGAGCCATTGCAATTAATGTGGGGATGGTTATGGTTAAAGCAGACTGTAATGGGCCTCAAATCAATATGAGTCGCAGCTATCACAAATGCCAATAATCTAAGGCGTATACTACACTTCAAAACTCTGGTATGGATGGTGAACTACTCGATTATTGTAGTTTTGGATTTGAAGGGGATAACGTTTGAATCCCTTAAGCAAATTGGCGCTGCAACTATATACTAGATTTAAAACCTGTAAATAGTCCTGACCGTGTTGATTTCATTGGTTGGTAAGTTTCTATTGTCGGTTGAACCGTCCTAACGTAAGGTAAAACTAGTTACATGCCACCTACCTGACCGACCAATCCTGAGTTGAGCAACCATTCCCAAGGAATTTGGAAGTCCTTGTATCTCTTGATTGTACCTTCTCTTGTCCTTTCCACATTGCTCGCGCTTCGCTCCAACCTGAAATTTGATGGTTAACCATGTCAGCATTCTAATGACATGAGCAAAATTATGCAGCGACTGCAATTTCATTTTTATACATGCTCGCCTGTTTTGCAATGCTTGCATTTTCTCTAAAGACACTGTCAATGGATCTTTTAAATTGTCCTCAAAGGATGAAACTTCTGACTCCAGCTTTTTTAAGTCCCGGTAGTTGCATGCGGCTTCTCGCAGGGCATCTGCTTTTCGTTCAGGCCATTGTGGGAAATGTTTTAATACTGCCCTCTCGTCAATCAGGGAAGATAGTTCATTATCCAACCATTTCACGAATGTTTCCACATCATATATGTCTTTAAAAGCTGCAGATCCCACCTCTTGGATTAAGAAATTGACAAATTCCTTCTGTTTTTCCACATCTGATTTTATCTGAGAATTCATGAAACTCGTTAAGAGTACTAATGTTTAAACACCAAGCAAGACAATATCCAAATGTGATACTTACAGCAGAAAGATAACTTGACCGGTTCTCAATTTCTCCGATCATGTTTGTAGTGAGTGTAACTACTGGAATTTCTGAAGAGTTAGCTCTGTTATCCATCTGAGCATTTTTCCTTGTAAGAAAGCGATAGAACTCAATAACTTCAGGCACACGACGCACTGATTTCGAACCATTAAGCATTTTTGTTGGTAGAGGCGGGGGAGGTGGAGGTCCTGTTGATGCTGGCAATTTTTCTTGTAGTTGCTTGTGCACAGGGGAGATTGCAGAAGGCCTTGAAGATGGTGGGATAGGAACTTGTAAAAAACTTTCCTTTTTAGCTGCTAAGTCCTGTATGTTTGGCCTTAGATTCAAGTGCCCTGCGGTCTGATCCGACACTTTGGCAGAATCTGATAGCTTCTGTGGATACATTTCGGTCTTGGACGTGTCATTTGAGTTCTGTATTTTCTTCCAGAGCATGGATTTCCTCTCATTGTCATATGCCTTGAGGGAACTTATCTGTGCTTTTAGACGAGCTATTTCTTGTCGTAATTCCTGATTCTCTTTCTCCAATGAGTCATTCCTTAGTAGAGCAGCCTCAACTTCTTTCTTTAGGTAGATCATCAACGATACTTCCTCTTCTCGTGGCATTAGTCTCTTGTTCTCCTTTTACCTAAAAGGATGAGCACAAGAAGAATGAAACGACATCAATCCTTGGATCTTCCTCTATTTATCCATGATGTCTTTTGAAATAAGGTATGTATACTTGAATCCTAACGCCCGATACTAAACAGAATACAATACCTATTGGTATAGGGAACTACTCTTTTCAAGAAAGGGTGTATCAGACAATTGGCTTGTTAATTATTCTGGAAAGGCTTGTCGTATCAATGTAGGTGAGGAAATCTCTTATTCTTGATATGCCATGTTTAAAGTTATCCCTAGGAGGTTATGTTAGGTGCAAACATATACACTCTGGTGTTAAATTTATTCTCAAATTGTATATAATTCTTTTCACAGTATGAAAAATTCCCGATAGAAAGCTAGATTTCCCCTGTCTTGCTTCGTATATAATTCTTTTCAGAGTATGAAAACTTCCTGATAGAAAGCTAGATTTCCCCTGTCTTGCTTCGTTGTAAGATGACAGAATCATTAGATGTTTACACGTAGTCCTGTCAGGCATAGCTCCAAGTAGCAATGAAATATCATTGATTGCGAAGTCCCAACTGCCCGTGTGTGAAATTTGTCTTTCCAATCTCTACTGTCCAGGTGTTCTCCTCAGCAGCGGTCAATGCAAGTTTTGATCTTGATTTCACTCCCATGGCTAGGGTCCCTCGCCTTTTTCATAATTCCTGAACTGCTGTTCTTTCTTTGGCAAGCAATGCGAAAAAGAAAACAAAGCACAGTATAGATGCTGACGGTAGAAGTTATTCAAGTAAAAGAAAAGGCCACGATAATCACAACGTACCAGAACAAGCTTTCCCTGTTAGTACTCTTATAATTTAACTTTTACCTTTTTCTTTTTCCTTTCTCCCCCTTTGTTTTTTTCCTCAGTTGCATCAGATTCGAAACCCCATTGTTGGAAGAAGAATTTACAATGCGATTTTATGTCAAGGCTCTTCAGGTCTACAATCTTTATCCTATACATTCTTTTTTCTGCGAGCCTTTGGTATTTTTCAGGATTCAAGTTGTTTGTTTGGTTCACTTCATGTTCTAATCTACAAGTAACATATACTCATTGATTGGGGTAGATTGAAAGATTCATCTCTGATGGTGAAGTTTCATTTCCTAGGTTGTTGAATTAGATAGAATGTTACAATTTCATAATTAAGTTGAAGAAAGTAAACCCTCCCAGCAAACTCTTAACAATCTTACAATAAGCACTGGACAAGCAAATGAAAATGCAAATATCTAAAACTGAGGAGCAATCATCTAAGAACAATAACCTCGTAACTGGAACCTCAGAACTCCTATTTTCCATTTATTCTCAAAAATAAAAGCAAATGAAACCTGTCTTGGGATTAAAATGAGGTCTCAAGTTCGAACCCCCCTAATGTATGCAGCCATTTAAAATTGGGGCGAGAGCTTTGTCTCCCACAAGGGACCTACCCGGCTTGAGCAGGGATTAGTCTGAGAGTGGATGGTTTAAAGGTGTCTTCCCATAGTTGGAACCCTCCTAGAACACCTCGTGTGAAGCCAAAAAAAAAAAAGCTGGCACATGGTAATTGCTTTAAGTCCTTTGGTCTAGTTTTGCTTCCATGAGGGCCTATTTTTAGTATGGTTTATATGGGGCAATAATAATAGGAATGATAATAAATGTAGTGGAGAATAAGAATGGATATAATCATTATAATTATAATAGTTGGTATTTAACGAAGGAATAATTATCATTACCATTAATACTAGTTGGTTTGTTAAAAATCTTGAGAAATAAAAATTTTTAAAATTTTTTTACGTCAAATTTTAATATATTCTAATTAATTATGTTCAATGTTATTATATTCTAATTAATTTATATTGTTTTGCTAAAAATGAAAGAAAATAAAATTTTGTTTTACATCAAATTTTTAATAAATTCTAATTAATTATATTTAATTTTAATATATTCTAATTAGTGATCTTTAATTAATTATATTGTTTTGCTATAAAAATAAAATTTTGATAAATTTTATATCAAATTTTAATATATTCTAATTAATTATATTTAATTTTATTATATTCTAGTTAATTATATTGTTTTGCTAAAAAAGGAAAAAAATTGTTAGATTTTTGCTTTACATCAAATTTTAATATATCTAATTAATTATATTTAATTTTAATATATTCTAATTAATGTTTTTAATTATTTATATTGTTTTGCAAAAAAATTAAAAAATTGTTAAATTTTTATATCAAATTTCAATATATTCTAATTAATTATATTTAATTTTAATATATTTAAATAAATTATATTTAATTAATTATATTGGTTTGCTAAAAAGGGGGGAATTTTGTTAAATTTTTGTTTTACATCAAATTTTAATATATTTTAATTAATTATATTTTGTGCCAGACAAAAATAAAAATTTTGTTAAATTTTTATAACAAAATTCAATATATTCTAATTAATTATATTTAATTTTACTAAAAAGGGAAAAAGAAAAAAAGCAAAAATAATTGAAATGGGTACGAGAGGGTGTGTCACGCTGTCATGCCAGTGATAATGCTCGTTACTCAGAAATAATTTTTATTCCCCTTATACTTAAAAGATACGGAGGAACCTCAATAATAATATTATACGATCGACCGACTGTTTTTCGTTCCTTGACATCCTTCCAAAACCATTCACCAAGCATATCTCTTTAGACCTGTCTGGGGACTGAAGCTGGCACTGGCTTTGGCAATTGCTTCAAGTCCTTTGGTCTAGTTTTGCTTTTATGAAAGGGCCCATTTTTTGTTATCTATGATTAGAAAATGGAGTACCCTACCGGTTAGGCTACTTTGTAGGTTGATAGTCTATCATGTAATAACTAGTTGATTTGTCAAGTACATGGAAAAACTGTATGGGCACATGTAGCAGGAATCGAGTGCATCACTTATTGTTCCTCGGGGGACCACTGCCGGTTCTTCTGATTACAATTGCATGTATCCTGACAAATTTTCTTGCTTGGTTGCTGTATATACAAGGAATTTGCCGGGACGAAGAGGGCTTTTCACTAGGGATAATGGGTTCTTGTTCTTGCTTCCTAGACTGAATGGTTGTATGTCACATGGTGGGCCTCGTGGCCATTCAAGACGAAAGAAGAGCATTCTCCTATTCTACCCTAATTAAACTCTTCTAGTAAAAAAAGTCCTAATTTCTTTGGTGACTTCCCTTTGAGTTTTGGTAATTTTCTTTCCCTAATTCCAACTCATCTCCAAAGTCTATTTGTGATTCTTCATTCATGAATTTTCAGTATATCCTCACATAGCCACCTCATGACCACTGCACTTCTTTTCAACCTCATCTTTTTCACAAACCTTGTGCTCGGCATGTGTGCCTTCATCTCTCTATTTTAACATCATTCCCTAATCTTTCCTCACAATCACCACCAAAAAAGAACAACTTCAAGAGATTTGCGAACCAGAAAGTGATTGAAGGAGCTAATTTATGATGTTTAGCAGATGTTGTGGATCGGTTATAAAAAAAGAAATAGGGCAAAAAGGATTGGCCTAGAGAGAGGAGGATCTGAAACTGCAAACTCTTTAATAGGTTATCCATAAAGAAGATTATACAAAGAGACCAATAAACACATAGATAAGAGCAAGAGAGTAGGCGATGGGTTGATCAGGATAAGAGAACCCGCCAAAGAGAGGGATTAGGCATGTGGCAGATAATTAGGCATTGTGGAAGACATACTTCTGTAATACGTAACGCTACTTTAGTTACATATCCCGGATCGAACGTGAAAGGGCAAAAAATGAAGAAATGCGGAAATACCTTATTTCGGTCTCCGTAACTTCAAACGAACTTTTCGAAGTCAAAACGAGCGCGAATCTATCGTCGTTTTCACGGGAACTACTCTACGGGACACGGGTAAGGTCTTTCTATAGTTTTCTCAAAACGTAAGCTCTCTTAACGAGTCAGAGAATCCTTATACTTACGATTTATTATATGAGCAACTGCAGGAGACCTTAACCTTTATATATAATATCAATATCGGGCTTCCTTATCATAAGACCGATATGGGTCTGGTTCATACTGATTAAAATCCATTTTCTACACAAACTTCGAATCATTAATTTAGATCATTTATTGACCCACTTTATTGTCTTTATCTGGATCAAATTACGTAACTTAACCAATAAGTTATTAAAAAAACCAAAAAATGCAATTAATAATTGTCCAACTTTATGGGAAAGGACAAAATTGTCCAACATTCTCCCCATTGGACAAGTATTAATTGCAGTTTTGACTCAAGTTTAAAAACAATTTAAAAACTCGGTTAAGTCATGCTACTGAATTAGTTGACCCGGTTTAAAAACAAAACATTTGATCCAAAGATAACGAAAGTCCATCATTCTGTCCTACAAGGCTTTCGATACCGAAAAGTATCAAATGCACATGTCATGTGCGACATAGATTCAATACAATCACGTATACCTAATAACTCACTAACATGAGCGGAAAAATAGAGTATGACAAACTAGGATGATACCTTTATGATCTAAATTATATCATCTTCGTTTGTAGATTTCGATTTCTCCAACTTTATGCTAAACCGCATATGCTAAACTGTATTAGAAAAATCTTGTTTTCTCAAATACTGTTCGTTTTCTCTCACTGAATCCTGAACAGTATTCGAGAAAACTTTTATATTCTCCAACTGAATGCTAATCTGCATTATAGAACCTTTATGTTCACCTGAATGCTAAAATGCATTAGAGAAATTTTATGGGATTAAAAACTTATATTGCCCTATGTCATGTCAAACTTCATGGATATTCGCTTAAAAATATATATGTCTAAATGACATAGGTACAAGGTCAATCTGTATATATGCTCAATGACCTTTAAATGCTTAAGATCGACACAAATCCTAAGACTTGTATACGTATTATAACAATGTATGATAACACATATTACAGAGGATCAATGATGATCATCTCGATGGATGAACCATCATACTGTCATAATACATCAAAATGTACAAATGTACATGGAGCGGACATAATGATCACCTAACTAACAATGTCTAAGGACGTCAAAACACCTATACTGTATACTTATGTCACAAACACAAGTAGGCGAAGTCCTTTAGTTAAAGGATCTACTAACTTTTCCTCAGTCTTTAAATGCTCCAAATCTTAATGTCACCTTTTTGTATCAACACCTTTATGACCAAATAATTGACCTTTAAATGCTAAAACCCTTTGATATTCTTTGTTGTTATTAAACAACATAGCAGTAAGATTATCACAGTATAACCAAATGGGTCTAGCCACTGAATCAACCACAAACAACTTAGAAATCAAGTTTATGAGCTAAATCGTCTGTGAAGCAGCCTCATAGCATGCACTCTGCATGCTTAGTCTAGGAAGTTACTCGTGTCTACTTGACACACTTCCACAACATTGTATCATCTGCAAACTTAAAACTTTAACCTTAAGTGGACTTTCGATCATTCGAACACATGGCTAAAATCTGAATCCGAATGCCCTACGAGATTTAGTCTGTTGACTTTTTTATATGTCAATATATAATCCTTAGTTCCGTTAAGTATCTCAACACTTGCTAGACTGCATATCAATTGTAGCACCCCACTCCCGCAAGACCCGAACCCGACATCGTGGGTGATATCCGAGTCCGTGACCCGCCAGGTTGGCATGCTAGAGCACTCGAATACGGTCAAAAACTCAGTATAAATTTTTTTTAATACATCATATGCGCGGAAATCAGTAGACAATTTGAGCCCACTTTAATTTGTAAACATTTTCAGTCATAACAATAGACTCAACAATATTTAAAATAGCCATTTACTGTACAAAAATCCATAACCAAATTGGGCCCAATTTTATCCATAAACATTTCAGTGAACACATTACAATCAATAGAAT
>JAOTBA010000008.1:23732393-23746539 GCA_025629845.1 Erythroxylum squamatum | reverse complement strand
TGGGAGATTTCCAATTGAATTGGAATTGAATGAGAATGTTGGTTGTGTTAGGGAATCAAGGACAACCTATCCAAGAGTAAGAGGAAGGACCCAATTGAATTTGGATTTCAAGAAATACAAGGTAGGTAATTTATTTATAGTTATTGTGTAATGGGCAAAATGCCTTGTATGTGTGTATGCTTGAATTTCCAAATTGTGAATTGCTATGATGTGGAAAATGCATTATGATGTGTTTTATGTTATGTCATGCATTGAAAGATGTATGACATTTTGATATGATTGAATTGTGAGTATGAACATGTTATGCCATTGAATTGAGTCATGGAATTTTGTATAAGAAAAAGCATGAGAAAATGAGATTGTGAATGATTGAATGAAGCATGAAAATTGATTGTGTTTAGGCGAAAGAGGAACCGTTTCGTAGTCACGTGCACGTCGACATAAAGCCTTCTTCCGGCTACCCGCTTGTGGCCCATGAGATTCGAAAAATGGACTCATTTCGTTCACGGTGTAAACTCGGTTTCGCCGTTTTGTTTCACGGAACCCTCGAGCCATTTGGTTGTACATTTGCATTTTGACATGCGTAGTTATTATGCAAATTGTGTGTATGCTTAGATGATATTTTGAATTATGAAATGTGAATTAAAATTGTAAATGTTGAACTGTCATTGCGATGTGTATGCCTATATGAATGTGTGTGTATAAGGTTGATTGTGTGGTTCATCGCCAATGGCTATAAATATCTTAGCCACTGAGCTTTGTAGCTCAACCCAATATTTTTCCCACTCCTCAGGTGCAGATCGAGAAGATCAGTGAATCCTTGCAAGGTATTTGGACAAATTCCGAGAGAGTTAGCTTTTGTACTAAGTTAGTGGCTAGACTTTTGGATAGCTTTATAAGCATATTGAACATTGAGCATCCAATGTATTTTGTAACTTGTGTTAAGATTTGATGAAATGTCGATATGTTATTAAAGCTATTTATGAACTTCATTTTGATCAAGAAATGAGAATGAGAACTTGAGAAGTTCCTTTGTGTATGTACTTATTTGATCTTGTAGTGTACAATTCATATTTTCAAGTTTTCATAGGGGTAAAATTGTGTACTGACTTAATGGAGTAAACTGGGTTGATTTAGGCTATATTAGATAAAGTAGTCTTCTAAAACGTTGTAGTTTATCCTCTTATCTTTCCAACGGCATAAAGTTTGTAAAATTTAGGTATCGGAGTTGAGAGATATGAGCATTACAAGTGATGATGCTGCATGGAAGATATGAACATGACAGCTATGGTAAATGTTGAGAGTTTATGTATTCTATGAGTTATTTGAGTTGAGATTTGGGAGTTTAATGCATTCAAATTGGTAATTGAATGTTTGAGGAGTGTTAATGCACTAGAAGGGTTGAATTTGGGGAGATTATGAGTGTATTTGGTGTTAGAATGTATGTTGGAAGCATTGGAGAGGCTTGGGAGGGAGTTTTGGGTCACCCATGTCCGTTTAACGGACATTAGGTCCGTTTAACAGACCTTCTCAGGTGAAAAAGGACCCTCAGCCCAGTGCATGTCCATTAAACGGACATGGATGTCCGTTTAACGGACCTTCTCCGGTGAAAAATGGCTTTTAAGCTAGTCTATGTCCGTTAAACGGACATGCATGTCCTTTAAACGGATATTCACGGGACAGTTACAGTAAATCACAAGTTTGACCACATTAGAGGCCGAATCTCACTTTTAGATCTTCATAAAAGTTGTAGATCTCGATATCGTCTTTCAAATGGTCAAAAATCAAGCCAACATTTGTAGCAAAAGTTATGGCAATTGTGCCAAGATATGTACAGTTGGAGTAAGGACATAAACATGTTGGATTCCTTTGGCCATAACTTCTTCATTCGACCTCCAAATTAAGTGATTCTTGAAGCGTTGGATTCCTAACACGTTTTGCTACCTCTCCATAAAAATTGGTAACTTTTGGTATTGAATTCTAAAAGATTGATTCAAATCAAGTGAGGGTTCGTTGAAATAACCTTACAAGGAAACCCGCTCACGCTTTTGGACTCCGGATAGTTGGGCTCGAGGAACGAGGTCCAACATTTTGGGCTTCGAGAATGGGACCTAACACAGACAATACTAATAGGATTATTTCAAACCCTTATATTCGTATGACAAGAATTGCTTCTCACAGTAGCCTTGTATCAAATCTTGATGATGAGGTACTCAACTTGCAAACTAAAAATATTGTTCCTCAAAATAAGGTTCTTTGTCGCATTGATAATAAGCTCGATAGGCTTAATCAATAAACACAAGCTACTTAACAATGAGTAGAGTCTATGTCTTCTCAAATCCAATTTTTGTATACTTCTTTACAAGATCAAATGGTTCAACTTGATGTAGATATAAGAAGATATATTAATACTCAATATTTTGGACCTAATTTTACTACAAAAGAGCAAGAACTCAAAAGGGTTAAAAATGTACTTCAGCGTATGGAAGCAGACATACAAACAAAATAGTCGAAGATTATTTATGAAGCTTATCATACACTATTTCCAATTATCCAACCAATTTATTCAACTCCAACTTATCCTAAAGCTGTTGATTATAAGAAGGTGTTCAAAATGAACTATCCTTTATTTAGACAACAGGCCACTCACTAGCCAATCAAGACTAACAAAACCTTAAAAACCTAAGGTTGAAAAACAAACTG
The DNA here is from genome assembly GCA_025629845.1 of Erythroxylum squamatum. Taxonomy (NCBI): domain Eukaryota; kingdom Viridiplantae; phylum Streptophyta; class Magnoliopsida; order Malpighiales; family Erythroxylaceae; genus Erythroxylum; species Erythroxylum squamatum. The sequence continues at coordinate 23,743,836 of JAOTBA010000008.1, read as the reverse complement.
ATCCATCACACTTATACACCAAACCTATTGATCCTTGGAGACAACTCTTACAAATTAAAACTCCACCCTTTTCACCACCCAAAACCATCTTGTTCCATCAACTGGAAAAGGTAAAGCTCCTTAACAAGATTTCATTTCCACTTTAAAATCACTATCTAAATTCAACATGGATGAATATAAAGGTCAATTATCTGATGATTCTGAACTTTTTGAACAATCTTCAAAGGTTTCAGAACAATTTACATACATATCTAAATTTGCTTAGATAATGATGTCTATGCCAAATACTTCTTAATAAACTAAGGTTGAATTAGAAAGAAGTGAAGCTAAATTAACTGGGACTGAACCTTTAGGACCTTAACCATCACCTATGCAAGTACCTCCCTCTAGAACTACGTCAAGAACTTGGTTTAATTTTGATGATCTTCCACCTAAAAAATGGAGAGATCGACTACATGAATTTGGTGCTTTGATTGATTTACAAATGACTCGACCTGATACTACTTTAACAGATATCTTGTATAAATTCACAACCTATTTTATTGGTACTTTAAGGGAATGGTGGCAAAGCTTGGATGACTTATAAAAACTCCAATATGTGTTTAAGTAGTAATTGCTGATATTCTTTTTGGTGTTATCCATAAAGAATTCATTAGAGATTTTCATCTTATTGATAAGCAAATATGACAAGAATATTTTGAAATAAAATGTTGTTTTATATATCGGAGAGATCTTCAAAAGCATTATCAACGTATGATGGAATGGTATTACTTGCTTAATGGTTTCAATGATGTCAATCTCCATTATACATTCATTCCATCTCTCCTAGATGAACTCCAACCTAAACTTCAAAGGACCATTACTGCCTTATGAAGATATATGTAAGAAATATCTCTTAGAGATAGTTATTAACTTGTATTAGCTTCTCTTGATAAACTCTGTGATCAATAAACATGTTTCAAGAACATGATTAAAAGTGGTCCTCTCTTAAAAATGGCTTGCAAAAAGCCTTATTTACAGATCAAGTGTAAGGAGAAAAAAGAATGTGAATGTCATACCCAAAAGAAATATCATCACAAGAAGTTCTCATACATATGATCTCAAAAATTTTAAGTTTATACCGGAGGTTATCAAAAGCTATTTAGAAGAAGTAAATGACGCAGATAAGTTTGATTCTTTAAAAAGAGAACTCTTCATACTAAAAAGCATATCAATGTTTCATTTATGGCAAGACAAGACATTTTGCTGGATAATGTCCTCTTAAGAAGAAAAGAGATTTAAATTGATGGAATATATTGAGGCAATTATGCCAATCCATGACATTAATAACATTGAAGACATCATTTAAGAACAATCCAGTGAAGATTAGGAAACCAAATTTGTTATACCTATTTATTCCTTTGATCGTGAATTTGACTCATCTAAAGATTTAATAGAAGAAGATATTAAGGATGATAATCTATACATGCTACAAGAACCACGTTTTACGATGAACTTAAAACCTAAGACTATCCTTGTTCCTTATCCTTATTTTCATATCCAATTGTTACAATAATACAAATATGATAAGCCAATTAAGGTTATGGGATAGATGGATACTGGATCTTGTTGAAATATTATAAAGCTTAGCTTCTTTCCTCCTGAAGCATGGACATCTTATGATGAATATTTTATCGCCGCTGATAGAAACTCATTCAAAATTAGGCTTATCATAAAAAGAAAAATCAAGATAAGATTTTCCCCTAATTATATTGTGTAGACAAAAGTTTGATAGTCATCTCGCTGGCCTAAATATCTTGATTAGAATGAATGTATATTACAAGGCATCCCCTCTATAAATTCTTCCTACTGGTATTAAATGTTGAGCCAAATTCAGTGACTATACTAATATATGTGATATGTTTGAACTCACTCAGATACCCTTTTAGTATGAAATATTGAGAGATCAGCTTTATAAGCACTGTCCTGAGAAACATGCACAGTTCTCACACTCTCATCCTCTTTGGAAGAACCCACAATTCTTCATTCATCTACCATTCAAAAATAATAAAGATATCAATACTACCAAGGCCACTCATCTTAGAATGAATCCTGATGACTTGAAGCTGACATAAAAAAAATGTGTTGTCCTAAGTCAATAAGGATTAATTGAGCCCACAAAAATCAGATTGGGCTTGTCAAGCTTTTTAGATAAACAAAAAGTTGAACAACAAAGAGGGAAAAAGAGCTTGGTTATTAACTATAAACCTCTTAATGTATTTATTTAGGATGATAAGTTCTCACTTATAAAGATCAATACTCAAGTTTTATTTCTAAAGAAAGCAAAAATCTTTTCGAAGTTTAACCTAAAGGTATGATTTTAGCAATTGGAAATTGACCCACAAGAAAGATACAAGACAACTTTTTGCATTCCTAATGCTCAATACCAATGGACTGTCATGCCATTTGGACTTAAAGTCCCTTCATCACTATTTTAAAGGGCTATGACAAAGATCTATGAGCCTGCCTATTCTTTCTAGTAATTTGATCTACATTGATGATATCTTATTATATTCTAAGACTCATAAAGATCATAAAGCACTACTTTAATCTTTCCTAGATCTTACCAAAAATATGGAGTCATGCTTTTAGCTAAAAAGAGTCATATTAGATCAACCTAGATAGAATTTCTAGGTATGAGCTTTCATGATTGTTATTATCATCACAACCTATATATTGTTAGTGAATTATTACATTATCCTAATGCAAATATCAGGCAAAGAAAATTAAACAAATCCTTGTACTTGTTAATTACATTAGGGATTTTATTACACATATGGATAATTATGCAAGTTCTTTATCGAGATTGTTGAGAAAGTATACACCAACATGGAGTAAAGTGCAAACCAAAGTGATTCAATACCTAAAACAAGTGAGTCAGCATCCACCCTCTTAATAGAGTCCTAGAAAAAGGCAATCCATCTTTCAGACGAATGCTAGTGACCATATTTGGGGTGCCATCTTAATTGAAGAAGTTGATGGAAAATATCATTATTGCAGTCATGCTAGTGGCCAATTTAAGGAATTAGAAAAACATTACCAGATCATCTACAAAGTGATTTTGGTTGTAAAGAAAGGCATTGAAAAGTTTAATTTCTATCTCAACCTTTATCACTTTGTGTTAGAAATAGGTAATACATCTTTTCCAAAAATCCTTAAGCCTTACAAGAAGATATTGCCTAGCAACCAATTACTTCTTTGGAAAAATTGGTTTTCTCATAATAAATTCACAATCTGCCATATCAATGGTCATCATAACAACCTAGTTGATTTCCTCTCAAGACGTAGAAAGCCAATCCAACTTCTCACTCATATCTTAAGAAAAAAAATAATTCCTCTCATCATCCTCCCAATTATAAGTATTCCCTCTACGTCAAAGTTAAGAAATCTTTTCCTCCAATAACTAGAAATCCCCCTACTAACTTAGAATAAATTATTGTTCTTATAAGGAAAAGTCTATTTATTACCTTCATCTTATTCTGACCACTTTGAACATTCCTCCATATGTACACCATTTTGATATTCTGACTCCTTATCACACTCTACACCATCTCTATGATTTTCTTATTGAACCAACTATATGGCATCTTCAGACTTTATTTTCCTTTTATGCATGTCCTAAGATCTTCCTTACAGGTTTCTCAATGTTAAACTAATCCCGCCAATGCTAGTTCTCTTTTATGGAAATTTTTAGAATGGTTACAACCATTGATAAATTGACATATTCAATTGGGTCAGATACATAACAGATATCAGCTATGGAGTATTCCTCTTACATAACAAAAAGCTCAATCTTTCTTCATAGTCCATTGCCCCTATAGTATGACTGAAAATGGTTATGTATAAATCATTAATCATTTTCAACTTTGGAAGATATCTATTGATTGGCCTTAAAAATAGAAAAACATCATGTGTGATCTCTATCATTTTCTTGATCACATCAATTGTCATCCAAAATTTAACAAACTTACTACCCAGACATCTTTAGGTCCATACGCTGAAGATTTCACTTTACCATAACCCATTTCACAAACTGTTGGTTACTGGTCTTCATTTGATCAGTTTGCTCGCATGAATTTCAATATACTGGCAAGGGAATTACTATGTCCATCTAGATTTGAACCCAAAAAGAACTTATGAAATTGGATAAAACTTCACTGCTCATAAGCCTAAAAAAGAGCCCAAAAACCTTCCAAACTATTTTTAGGACGCTCAAGAGCTATAGCCCCCAATTTGGACAAATGTCGAAATAACCCATTTCATTACAGAAATGAAAAAATTGGATGATGATGTGTTGGTATCATATGAAGACAATGGACCCCGATCCTTGTCAGCATCACTCTGTTGAGAGATTCTTTCTTATCATTTATATATATTATTAAGACCTAGTGTCTTCCAATAATTTTTACTTTTACTATGCAATTTTGTATTTAGTTTACATTATTGTACTATATGGGGTTGCTTATATCTTTATTCAAAAGTTGTTTGTCTTATTCCTCCTTGCTAGTTCTATAAAAGCAAGGTCTCTCTTCCTTTGTAAACAACGATTGAATCACTAATATCAAGTGTGTTTTCTATTTTATGGATTTCGTATTAGTTTTTATCTCTCCTGAAGCTTGATTCTTGAATAATGTAGTTGTAGTCATACAGAAAGACGAGTATGCTCTACTCTTATGAGGATTTTGTATATCAGAACGTCGTATTGATCTTGTTTGAGGTCTAAGTTATACGAGAAAAGATTGGTTAGTTAAGATCCCTAAAAGCCAGGCCTTTAGAGTTGACGTTCATTAAGAGAAGAAGTGTTTATGTCTCTCTAGTATAATTGGGATCTCAATTACAATCATCTTTGTTTGATCTTAATCTTTAACAAAGATTCAATTCTCAAAATCACTTGAAAAGTACATTGGATAGAAACCTATGATGCAACTCTTTTGAGGCTTATTAGTGAAAGATTCCACTAACCTAGGATGATAGGTAAGAAGAGCTTTTCTCGATTCATGTGGTCTAACAATGCCACGTACTTGAATAGTTTTAGTTATCCTCATAGCCCTCTAACTAAGGGTTTCCGGAGTGGTATAGTTATATTAAAAGTTATATTTTTATAATATTTGTATTTCTTATATTAAAAAATATTCAATTTTTCATGTAATTCAAATGTATCACATTTTATTTTATTTGAAAGATTTTACTTAAGAATAACAATGAGTTGATTCGGATCTAAGTTGCTTATCACTTCAGTTCAACTTGAACTTCAATCAAAATCGAGGTATTCAATTCAAATTTGAGTTTGATTGAGTTTTGATAGACTCAAAACTTGATCAAACTTGAGGCATTCAAATTTGAACTCAAACTCGACACCCATGTACATATACATCTTAAAAGAGACATTGATCCTAAGATTGATGCATTGCTCAAAGGTTTTGGCTTGTCGAATGATCTTGTCCAAAGTCTATTATTAGAGGACATTAGATTAAGCTTAATTGATGGTAGACCTATGGGAAATAATATGCAACAAATGAGAAATGGGTGGAATAAAAAAGAGCTTTGTAACCTTAGTTTTAATATAAATGTCTTTGTCATCAACCAAACCAAGCCATCTCTTCTCTCACTAGTAGTTAGAATAATCTAATAATAATTTTGATCAACTATAACTGTTCTTCACTTTATATCATTGGTTACTAGAAGAAGAGGAAACAAAAGCAAAAGGTCCAAAAACATCAAAGCATCGTTATTCTTTTGAATATATATATCAAGTAACAAAATGACATCATTTTCAAATAATATATTAATCGAGCTTTGGGTTGAGTTGGTCTGTGGAGTTAAAACTCAAATTTGAGTTCAACCTAAAGTTCAAAATTTTAAAAGAAAATTGAATTCGATTCGAAGTTCAATTATTTTAGACATAATCAATTGACTCTAAATCGAGTTAGACTAGATTGGACTAAAATTTTCATCCCTAATCTTAATAAAATAATGTCTTCCACTTTTTAGATCACATGTTGAAACAACTCACAATTCATCAATATATACAACAAAAGATTTACAACTTACAGTATAATTTGTACATAATTTTTAAAATTTACTAAAATGATTTTTATTCTTTAGACTAGATTGAACAATATAATATTTAAACCACACTAAGTTAATATATGCGAGAGGTGGGCAAACTTGATAGTGAACAGGGAAGCTAGAAGGACATTACTCATCTTAGATTGTGTTGACTGTTGATTAGGTTTTGTTAATTAATCCTGCTCAAATTTGCAGCTGGAAATTGTTGTTGGTAAACTTATGTTACTGGATAGATTAGCTAGCTCTATAAGGTCTCTTGGTAGGTAGGTTGTATAGAATATGATGGTTGTGTTTTCTGTAAGGAATTAGGTTGTAAGGAATTGTTGTAGGTTCCATTTGAACTCCTTTTGGTAGCTAAGAGATTTATGCTTAGGAATCTCTAATTATGTACATAACATTTTATTATTTGTATAAAGTCTTACTGATTTACCAAAAAAATGTTTCTTAAGAGCAATTATTTATGAAAAAGATTAATTAGTTCAATGTAAATAACCATTCATTAACTTTTAACTAGTCACTAGATAGTACACAATTATTAAACGATTAGTACTATTTTTTTATTTTCCATTGAAAATATAGGAACTTATGAACAATATCCATCTATATACAAAAGCATAGTGGAAACGATAAATTTGGGACTACAGAAATTAGAAAGCTTTTTATTATTATTTTTTTCTGTTATCCTGATGGCATGCCTACTTGGTATCCTTGTCATTCTTATTTTTCTTTGCAGCTACGTTCCTAAACTCTTCATGGCTAATTTGTCTTGTAGAGTCAGATGTAGTAAATCATGCCAACCTCCAGCAAACTAGTGTGAGGCACATTTAGAACCACATCAGGACCCCTAGAATTCTTGCTCAAGAAAGTATATACTAGATCAACAGCAATTTTTTTGATAATGGAGGACGATTTTTTTGCCTGAGCGTGGGAGTGCCCCAGGATGTAAGCAACACCAGACTCCTTGGCTTGCAATATTTGCAGCGACTCGGTTTTAAGTTGGGTATTCTGCGGATTCCCAACATCAGAACAAACTACTTGGATGTCACTTGAAGACTCCATCTTTCCCTGATTTGAGCCGCGAACTATGCGCTGCATGGCAAAAGAAACACCAAAGGCTGAGCTTTCAATTTCTCTACATGACCCGGTCAGCTGCTTTGAATAACTATCTTCTTCCGTTTCTACAAATTGAATTATTGCAGACACCAGTGTACTCTCAAAATCATAGTTTTCCTGTTGTAGATCCTTGTAACCATACCTGACAGTGCACCTGAACATGCTACACTCCTTTGGCCCCAGCCTACCGATTAGCAACCGTTCTTTTTCACATACATGGGGAACCTGAACGGATTTGACACAAACAAAAACAAGCACTTGATGAAATGCAGGCAAGTTGGTCACGAAGTGGCCAAAAACTGCAGGGACTCCAATCACCAAGTTTGTGTAAACCAGCCCAATTCCTGGAACCCGTACCATCCCTAGGCTAGGTCCCAAAGAAACTATCCTATTCATCGAAACCTTGTTCTCCACATCAAATTCGTGTTTTTTCATTGTTCCATAGTTCCATATATACATTACAGCCATAAAGATGAAAGACAGCACAAGCGGAATCCACCCACCTTCTGGCACCTTGTAAAAAGATGATGAAATGTAAAGCAGTTCAATTGATCCAAAAAACACAAAAAAAGCGACTGTGTAAATGATCCTTTTCTTCCATACAATTATCATGACCAGGGCCATCAAGCAGGTGGTCACAAACAGAACTGTGGTTACCACCATTCCTGTAGAACCAATAAAACAACCATAGTTGAGGGAAAGTTCAGCAAATTTGTATGCACGTAATCGAATAGCACATTTTCTACCGTATGCATGGCCCATCATATTGGTGTCCCTCAATCCTAGTGTCACTGCCACACAAAGGCACATCAAGATCCAATTGACTTCGGGGATGTATATTTGCCCATAGATTTCACTTGAAGTGTGAACAATTTTAACACGAGGAAAGCAATGCAGTGCACAACACTGGCTGATGATGGAGAAGGTAGCTGATATTACGGCTTGACTTCCTACCACAGCAGCAAATGTGGCCACTATGAACACCGGCCAGAATGTAGTTTCTGCAGACGGCAAAAATACTATTCATGTGATGAATGCAAGAGAATATTAGACTCCATTTCGACCACAAACGACTTCTTGCCTGGTATGGCTTTGTAGAAACTTCTCTGGATATCTTCGTGGTGCTTGGACAGAAATGCTGCTTCACCCATGTATGCTAGGACCAAACAGGGATACACTAGAAACGTGAATGCGAACTGCAATGGAAATTCTAGATGATACGGTTCCTATAGAGACAAAGCATACTAAACAAAGCTTCCACTTTTGGTGTTGCGTAAAATGTTAACAAGTCACCTTTATTGAAGCTTTAGAGAAATGGCCCAAGTCAGCAAACATTGTCTCCACTCCTGAAAACGTATTCCACAGTAAACTAATTTTAGGAACCTCTACTCAAGACTTCAGGACCTTATGCTAAACTATGATGCCTTATATGGAATGTGAAAGGGGAACCTGTTATTGAAAGAACAACTCCTCCTAAGGATACCCATCCTTTAGTGTCAGTACTTTTGAGAAACCTCAACATGTAAACTGGAGAAATTGCATAATATATCTGTCGATTCCACCTTATTATATTATATACACCAATGCTCGCAATACACAGAAGCCATGCTGTGACAATAGGGGCAAACATGAAAGCAACTCTGCGAGTTCCATGGTGTTGGAGGGAGAAAAGCCCAACCAGTATAAGACACGAGATGATCACAACATAATCTGAAGGTTAAAAGAGTGAATCAATTAGTTTAACTGATGAATACTGTTTCATTTGGAAACTTATTTGAAGATATTGATGTATAGGTTGAACTTACTCTCATGGAGTCCAGAGAACTTAACTTGAACGCCTGAAACTGCGGAAAGAACTGAACAAAGGGAAACTCCGGATAAGAATGATCTCTATTAAAAACTAAGAGAAGCTGTATAAAATATAATAAGTACCCATTTAGCAAAAATTCATTTATAAGAAAAAAAAGAGAAATAAATAAAAACAAATAAAAAAAAAATTAGTGAGGTTTAACTAATTGAAAGTCAACACTTTTTGAGAGTCAAGAACATTTCATCAATAATTTAATTCATAAACAATATAATTTTAACTAATTAAGATTTGTTGTAATTGCGGCATATGATCTGTTGTAACAACTCTATTTAATCAAGAGACAGCTCAGAGTATGGGCATTCAAACTTTTACATAAAAGTTCAGTCTTGTTATGGTATCAGAGCCCTATGGGTTTTGTTGTTCTTTTATTCTATCTTCCTTGTAAATCTATTCTAGTCTTAGTGGTTCAATTGTGAATCTCTTATAATTGCAATCATGGAGAAATCAGAGATAGTTTGTATCAAGTTTTCAGGCAAGAATTATTTTGCTTGGGATTTTCAGTTTCAAATTTATGCTCAAGGGAAAAAATTGTGGGGAATTATTGATGGCAGACAGCAAGCTGACTGATCTGACCAAAGCTGCAGAGTGGGCAGCCAAGGATGCTCGAGTTAGAGCTAGATACTGTAGACTATGGACTCTTCCATTGTTGTCAATCTTCGACCTTACAAGATAGCTAAAGCTATATAGGATTACCTCGAGAAAATTTATGATCAAAACAGTTCAGCTATACATTTTCAACTGGAATATGTCATTTCAAATTGCACACAAGGAAATTTGTCCATTCAAGAGTATTACAAAAGCTTTGTCACATTATGGATAGAATATACAAACATTGTGTATGCTTCAGTTCTTGCAGCATCTCTATAAGCAGTTAAAACTCTTCATCATACTAGTCAAAGAGATCAATTCTCGATGAAACTCAGGCTTGAATATGAAGTGTTACATTCTAATTTATTGCTTCCAACTCCTCCCCCATCCTTGGATGACTGTTTGAATGAACTACTAAGGGAAGAGCAATGCCACTTAACTCATACCACTTTAGAACAACAAGGGAATTCCACCAATGTTCTCAATGTTGCTTATGCAGCACAAGGAAAATAGCAAGTTCGAACTATGTCCAACACTCAATGTTGCAGTTGTAAGGCATATGGGCATATTGCAAGTCAATTTTCTAAAAAATTTTGCAACTATTGCAAAATTAAGGGACATATTATATCTGAATGTAGGAAGTGTCCACAAAATCGTAATCCTTGTGCTTTTCAGACTTCTACTACTAATATGGTGACTGAATCCCCAACAATAGTTCATTCTTTTTAACCTACAGTTTCATCTCTTAGAGGAGAATGTTCAACAAATGATTATATCAACTCTCTCTGCTCTTGGTTTAACTAGTAAAAATACATCTCTTTCTAAAATTTGGCTTTTTGACTCAACTGCTTTAAATCATATGATTCCATCATCTGATAATCTGCTTAATGTCAAAAAATATGATGGCAACGTGCAAATTGAGATAATGGGGATCATATTCTCATCATTGCCACTAATGATATTTCTGTTGGGCGTAGTGGGTATATTTTATGACAAGGAAAAATAAAATGAGCAAAATGAACACAGAATTTTGAACGTGGTTCACCCTTAATTTTGGGCTACGTCCACGAACAAAACTCAGAATAATTCTTCCACTATTACAAATAGTAAGTATACAGAAATAAAACCAAAATAATGGCTCACAAGGTGTTTCTCAACCTAAAAATACTAACCTCACTATTTTGTTAGTCACTAACCCTTTAGGAATATATTTCCTAACTTCAGAGCATTTGATTTGCTTTGGTTTTCCTTCTGTATTTGTTGTACAGTTGGTATGAAGTAGGGAGTGCCTTATATAGGCACTCCACCGTGTGAAGACAACTGCCTTGTAGCTGTCTTCTTACATTTCTTTTAACTAATGCGGCACCGATTTCAGTGCCGCAATATTTGATTAAATATGGCATCCCTCCATGTGAAGAGGGACCCATTTTCAACAAATCTCCCCCTCCCGATTACATGGAGGGCTCTATCAAGCTTACTACTGATCGACAGTACTCGAACTTCCTTTTTGGTAGAATCTTAGTTAACATGTCTGATCCATTTTCATTAGTATGAATCTTTTCTAACTGTAATTGTTTCGTCTTCATCACATCTCTATCCAGTGATATTTCACGTCAATGTGTTTTGATCGTGAGTGAAAAGATACATTCTTACCAAGGTGAATAGCGCTCTGACTGTCACAAAATATCTGATACTGTTCTTGCTTGATACCAAGTTCATTAAAGAACTTCTTCATCCATAGCAACTCCTTACAGGCTTCCGTTG
>JAOTBA010000008.1:23681866-23694160 GCA_025629845.1 Erythroxylum squamatum | reverse complement strand
GGTAGTGATATATACACTACCATTATACTACAATAATATAGCTAATTTCTAGTATTCGAAGGTGTAGAGTCCTAACAGTGGTCCGACCTGCCGGATTCCAACTGAGGGAGAGACAACCCGTGGTTTAGGAGACCAGCGAAGTTTTAGTAACTCACCTTGATGCCACCGAAGATGTCCGACAGGGTAGATGTCTTGGAATCTCGTATGGCTAGCTTGGAGGCAGGATTGGAGGAAATCCAGGCATCCATGCGAATGGCGATGGTGGAAATGCAACGAAATCTGCTGCTGGAAATGAGCAAGGTGCTGGGTAAACGACCGGAGGAAGGGCAAGGTAGTGGCGATGCCTCCGGACGGGGGCCTCATGCTACAGAAGAACGGAATGCATATCACGGCCAGTTCAACCCGATGGCACACTCTAACGACTCCATGGATGAATACCGAATGTCTGTCCGCAAAGTGGACTTACCTATGTTTGGTGGTTCGGATCCCGTAGGGTGGATCACACGGGCTGAGATGTATTTTGAAGTGCACAACACGTCGGATCAAGTCAAAATGAAGCTGGCGTTATTAAGTATGGAGGGTTCCTCCATACACTGGTTTAATCTTCTCCGGGAAACAGAGGTGAACTTGGACTGGGAGAAGTTCAAAAGAGCTCTCATAGATCGCTATGGAGGACGAAGGTTCGAAAACCCATTCGAAGAGCTATCGGATTTGCGCCAGACTGACTCGGTGGAGGAATATATTGAAGCCTTCGAACTCATCTCATCGCAGGTGGGTCGACTACCCGAGGAGCAATTTATGGGGTATTTTATGAGTGGGTTAAGGGCTGACATCCGAAGGAGGGTGAGAACGTTCGGACCCTCGAACAGATACCAGATGATGAAAATTGCGAGGGCGGTAGAAGAGGAGGTAAACGGCGAATTGGAGGGAGAAGACATGGCTGGGACTCGCACGCGTACCTGGCACCCATCTCGCGGACAGAATATAAGGTGGAGTTCTCGGGTCGGGCCGACCCATCACCGTGAGATGGAGGGTCCAAACCCGATGGGTCGTGGGCGATTTGGGGATGAAATTGGAGCTGCGAGTCATCGGGAGATGACGGGGGTGCCAGCTGAAACACATGCGCCGCCCAGAACAGCCACCCCTCTACCGGCGACACTAACCAAAAGGCCAGATGATGATCGGCGAGGACAGACAGAAAAGAATCGGGGTCTGCGTCATCTGTCCTACCATGAGCTAATGGACCGCAAAGCTAAAGGCTTGTGTTTTCGGTGTGGCGAAAGGTTTCATCCTCTGCATGTGTGTGCTGAAAAACAATTACGCCTACTGATTTTGGATGACAACGAAACGCTGACAGAGGATGGAGAAATCATCGCGTTGGAAACAGAAACTGACGACTGCCGCACCATGGTTCCTCCCTTCAGCCTTGAGGGCAAGGCTGCTCTTCAAGGGGGCGGCAATGTTAGGATCATTAGATGATAGGAAGAATAAGCAGAGGGTAGGAGAGTAATTGGTAGACCTTCGGGAGAGAGAGAAAGAATTATTCTAGAACAAGAGTTAGTTATAACCGTATGTACTAGTGAGATTATAAAAGGAGGAAGAGAAGAATGGAAGGATAGGCTGAAAAATAGAGAGAAGATTGTGACAGAAGGATCATCACCTTCTGAGGAGCATCTGCTCTGGTTAGGGAGGAGCTTATTCAGCTCTGGTTAGAAAGGAATACTGTATTCCGATACGGTAGTGATATATACACTACCATTATACTACAATAATATAGCTAATTTCTAGTATTCGAAGGTGTAGAGTCCTAACATAACGCAAGTGAATAAGACAAAGGGTATCCAGTAAAGAATGCAAGCTGCGAAAATTTTTGAAATGTCAATGATGTTATAGCAGGCATGCAATTCAGGAATTGATAAAAGAAATATTTGACAAAATCAGGACTCAATGTGAATAGAACTTTTTCTGAGCATTTCAACATAGAAATTTATGTCAGGATAGAAAATATGTGCCCTTCTCCCTGTAGCCACATATATCTACCTGGATGCACCACAAGGTGCTTTATGGGTGATAGAAGGCCTGGCTGTATGACAGATAGATAAACAAAACAAACCTGCTCAATAAAATAAACAAGCAACTCCTCTGAAAGTTCACGGTCACCAGACTGTGAGCAAGTCTCCATGCAATCCTTGTAAAGATTGTCTTTCTTTGACAATGCGATTGACTGCTTCCACCTTCCTGCTTTCTTGTATATGTAAGCGGCAACACGCCTCATCTCAAGAAGTTCGTGCTTCTCAATCTGCACATGCATGGAGACAATAGCTCTCGTAAGTATAACACCACCATTTGGATTTTGAAAACATGATAGGATTCTATAATTGACCTTCTGTGCAAGGCCTATCTGATCAAAGTTGTCGTGCAATTCAATAGATTCACGAAGTCTGTCATAATCCTCTTCCTCTATATAAATTTCATTCAAAGCTTCATTTACAGCAGAGACATTGTTGCTTTGAACTGCAATCATATATGGCTTGACCAGACGGATGTGACCAGCCTGAAATTCAGAATAGAAAAAATTAAATGAAATAACAAAACAAGATTATTTAAAAACACGATGTTCAGCAAAGCATAATAAAATGCTTTGATCAGTGCCATCCTTTAATAAAAGTTATAAAGATTTGTAATTCAAAACCCAGTCTTGGCACACACAAAAAAGCCCACTACAATACGATAAGTGTGAAATTCTGAACACCGCCAACTACAAGTCAAAAACAAAGCTGAAGCATAAGCAAGCAAAATTTTGCATATGGCAGTCTATACCTTTCGCATTATGTCCACCACACGAGTATGATCAACACGGAGAGCAAGCACATTGAGAAGATCATTGATCAGATCAGGATGTTCTTGCAAGTAAAAATGTACAGCCTTGTAGTAGAGTTCGACATTTGCAACCTTCACAATTATATCTTTAAATTGCATGTGGTCCCATGCTTCAGGAGAATGGTTCATTACAGTGGTTGCAGCATTGTCAAACTCATCGTACTGAATATACAAATAAGTTAGCTCTTTCCAATGCTGCTGCTCATCACAAGCTCTTATAAGCTTGGGAATATTCAGACGAGTGGAGAAAAGTTTTATATGCTCCATAAGTTTTTCAGGGCGGTATCTAGCATACAAAACTCCCAACTCAGTAAAGATGCCCATATGAGCGCGTTCTAATCCAAGTCCACTCTCCATTAAAGATATTATCTCGTTAAAGTATCCCCTGTTCTGGTAATACTCACTGACCTCTTCCATGTCATCAACCTACCAATATGATAGAAGATTGCATCAGCAGTAAAATAAAAGACAATCTACCAGTAAAGTTAATCAACAGTTCTAGAATTTTATATCCGCTGTTATATAGATGAGAAGCACTTATAAGTAAATCACTGGCGATAGGGCCTATTACATGTGCATAAAAATTTAAGAATCATTTCACTACATTCCAAAGCTAGTAAAATTGATCACAAACAAGAGTTCACTTACCTGTACAATAATGTTGAGCCCACATATCTGGGCTAAGCGGAACTCCTCAGCATCCACACAAGCAAAGCAGACTTCCTTCCAGGTTTTTGCACTGTTTGCTTTCCTTGCTGCATCAACAGCACCTTGGAACTGCTTAAGTTTAACAAGCGTAACAGCTAGCTTAGCCCAATTAGAAATGAATGCAAATATGATCTTTGCTGCTTCATACAGGGCTTCATCATATAAGCGATCTCCAACATTTTGTAGATTAGCAACATTAGGCATGAGAATAAATTCTTCAATGTCACCCAAGCGATCAATTTTGGCATAAGCATAGATGAGTTCACCGTCAACCTTGGGCTCCTTTGTCTTCTGCCTCACCATTAGGAGATATCTCACAAGGTCATGGTAAACATTTGCATCCTCAGCAGCCTTTATAACTTCCAAAAACTCAGTTGCATCATCTGCTCGGATGAATGACTCTATTGCATCACTCACTAGACCCTCTCGCAGTTGGGCCTTACCCACTTGACTCCATACAGCTTCTTCTTCAACACGGAAAGCAAACTCCACCGCTCGTTCAACGCTACGGATGTTATCCAACAAGACATTCACAGCTTGAACATTTAAATTAAACTTCTTGAAAATGGCAAATGCTTCTTCATACAATGAAGACTCAACAGCCACCTCCCCAATAGCAGGTCCATCAAAATTGTCAAGCCTATTAATGTAATCCATAACTCTTGATTGATCAGCCTTAATTGCTGTCAGGATCAACAAGTTCTGCAGGTTGAAGTTTCCACTAAAAGCAGAATTTTGAAGAACTATCTTCTCAAGAAGCTCAATCAGCTCATGTGGAAGATCAGCAGTCATGAATGCTTTAACAGCAGCAGAAACTTGCTCAGGACTCTTGCTTTCAGGCAAAGCAGTAGACACGACTTGATCAATTAGCTGCCTTCTGTACTCATTTTCTGGGCTAAGCACTTTCTCCCAAAGGTCAGAATCCATCCTTTCCACCACATACCTGATATTACAGCCATGAGCAATCAGCTAAGGGAAAAAATTGCAGTGGATATATCATATAAACCTAATCCTCAACAATGAAGCACAAACCTGGCCTGCAGTTTGAAGAGGGAGTTCTTATTTGTAACGTTTATAAGTTCGTCATCACACTGTCCTCTACGATATGCAACAACTGCAAGTGTCGGGTCTCGTTTCTCACAATACTTACCAACAACACGTGAATCATAATATGGATTTGTGGTAAGGAAATGCTCTGGGTTGTTGCCACTGTCAATGATAATTTTACCCAGAGCATTGTGAACATGCACATCTTGGCTTCCCTCACTTACTAGATGCTCCAAGAACTGGGTAAGCAAACGAAGACGATTTCTGCCAACAGAAAACAGAAGTGAGATGTAGAAATATAAAAGATATGTGGTGATTCAGAGTAGATAACAGACCTTTTCTCACACTCGTCTACTAGAGGCTCCACTGGCAGAAGGGAACGAACTGAAAGAATTAGACCTTTAATGAAATCTTCAGGGCATTCATCATCAAGCAGCTGTCCAACAACTAAAGGAGCATTTCCCGGATTGACCTATAAAAAAAAAAAGCAACAATTATATCTTTTCCTGAAAGATCCTTTGGCTTATATGATGGAATCAAAATCTTTAATCTTACCTTTTGTACATAACCCTCAATGTAGCGAAGCATATTGTTTCTGTAGAGGTAGTGAGTCAGATCAGGAACAAAACCAAACCGATCACAGACATTGATCAATGGACGAGCATCTGGGAGCTTGGCTTCCATTAAGAAGTTCTTTGTTTTTTCAGCATCATAAAAGTTTGATTCACGTGTCACCCGTTCTACCTCCTTAATCTGCCCAGTTTTGGCAGCTGCTTCAATGTATTTGAAGTGGATTTCAGGATCCTCACTATCCCAAAAGCACAAGAAAAAGAATAAGAAACCAAATTGAGGCAAAATATTTGGAAGAAACTGAATCCATTACATTTTATTATAGAACATGACCAAAGTGGGAAAAGCATTGTTGCCTTGGAAACTTCACTGGGTCACAACTGGGTAATTAAAAATCCAACAAAGTGGGTTGGACTGATAGAGATGGATGTTTTTGCACGTAGAGATGAGTAAAATCAACAAGTGGTTCAGTAGCATAAATAACCCCTATTTTTGTTGATTACGGCAAACTATTTGGAAGAAACTGACGCAATTACATTTTATTATAGAACATGACCAAAGTGAGAAAGGCATTGCTGCCTTGGAAACTTCACTGTGTCACAACTGGGTAATTAACAATCCAACAAAGTGGGTCAGACTGATAGAAATGGATGTATTAGCAAGCAGATAGGAAAAAAAACCGAGTGGTTCAAGTAGCATAAATAACCCCTATTTTTGTTGAGTTGATTAGATGATTTCAAGCACTGTTGCAACCCATTACGAGTCAGAGATACAAAATATTACTTTTCAAAACAAAAGACTAGTATGTAAAAGAAGACCCAATACATTCTTTTGCATCTCTTAGCCATAATACTGGTAGTGTAAATAACCCTATTTTCACTGATTAGATTAGATGATTTCAAGGACTGTTGCAACCCATTATCAGTCATAGAGATTAGGAATATCGACAGGGATTGAAGAAAAAGTCAGTATACTTTCTACTATCATATAGAGACTGTATACTAGCTTACCTATACATTCTTTTGAACCTCTTTAACAGTAATACCAAAATTTATATTGAGTAATGTATGAAGTAGCAAATTGCTTTTAGCGTCTTAATGAATCTTTTTCCCCCCTGAAAGAAGTAAAAACAATCATAATGGCATGAACGAACCTGGAGCTCAAATATGAACCCAAAAAGAAATACAATCCTTCATAGGACTTAAACTGCTCAAAGAGTTTAATGCAGGAATCTACACCCAATTGCTCAGAGTACTCTTTGCAAGCCTGCAAAAAAGTAGGTATTAGCCTTCTCAAGGAATATCTCAAACTAATGACTACAAATAGCAGTAGTTCACTTACCTGCACAATTATCTGCAGATTGCCCCTCAAATTGACAAGTAGAAGATCCTTCATACACTCCAGAGCCCATTCCCGAGAAAGGGTGCCAAAGAACTCAACAAGAGCCTGAGACACCAACAGGTCAAATCCCAGTAAAAAAAATAGAATCACAAGAAACTCATAAAAGCATTTAGCTTCCAAACCTGAGGTTCAATGGCATGTGTATTCACAATGACACGCTTAATATCAGGCAACTCACTATAATGCTGCCAAAAAAAAACAATTTGTCATGCCAGAGAGTAAGAATAGTACTTAAAATGAATGAGATATTAAATCTTTTTACCTGAAGTGCCCGAATATAAAGTCCAGCTTTTTCACACAGTTGGGCAATGCGTGGGCGGTCATAGTGACTAAACATACCATTAGCCAAAATAGCATCTGCCACATTTGGGAAGGTAACAAGATTGATCTCCAAAACCTGAATATAGATGAGTATGAGTTTACAAAGCTGTCAATTACAACTGTGGCTGTAAAAGAAATAGGGAAAAAAAATAGTGACCTTTGTCTGAAGAAATCCATGTTCTGGTAGATTTGGTTTCAGAACATCCAAAAGAAATGCTGTTGCTTCCCGAATCAAGTTCCTCTGTGGGGGAAATAAATTACATTAATAAAGGAAATAAGTAAAGACTTAGTTGTTTTCTCTTCTTGTGATCAGAAAAACAAAAAATAAAACAGAGAAGGCAAATCTCCCACTTCATCAAAAAAATTTGGCGTTAGAAATTTTGTTAAAATATTTTCCAAAGCTATCCACAAGAATGTTGGAAAAAGAAACTTGGATCATTGAACCTGAAGAAATAGGTCAGTTATTGTGTTGTAGTCAACTGGGCAGCCTCCCTCCATTTGAGACATCATTAAAGCAAAATTAACAGCACCCTGCAATGCAGAAAATTCAAATACAGATATTAACAAAATTCGATTTATATAGAATTAGAAATACTAATTAAAGGCAATTGATATAATAATTAAAGATGACCATGATTAGATTGGTCATCTTTAGAATAATAATGCCAAAATAAGTCACCAAACCTGGGGATCTGTCCGCAATATCGTTTGGAGAAGGAATAAATAGTCAGGTGTATATCCAACCTGGAATCAAGTGGAAGATTGTGGTCGGATTAAAACAGGCAATAAGCTATAATATAAGTCTTACAGTATGTAATCGCAGATTCTGAGAGAGTAAGCAGTTTACCTGTTTCGAGTATATAAGAATTTTGTCAAATTCTCTCCTTTCAGCAAATGCAGCCACAACTTTGGGAGTTGCCCTAGCCTTAATATATATCTTGAGTGCAAGGTCATTATCTACTGTCTGCATAGGAGACATGATTCCAACATCAGAAAGACAAAATAAGTAAAACTAAGGGTAGTAATTTGATAGCAATTATACATTAAACAAGAACACCCAAATAAACCAGCCTACAAGGTATGCATGTATATACCAAGATAATATATGTGTGAGAAATGGAACAAGGAGGAAATAAAAAATCCCCCAGCTATCTCAAACAAGGTGCCTAAATCAATTATCAGCATCATTCATTAATCTAGCGCTTGTTGACTTGTCATCATTGTAGCCTACTTAAAAGAAATGGCTACATAACAAACTTTATTCAGAATAAGAACTGGAGACCTCAAGAAAGTTCTCGACAAACTTACCTTCACAAGATCTCCAAGCTCCTCACTACACTCAAGCTTGTCTTCAGCCAACCAATTCTCCAAAAGATTTTTTTTATTCTGGTTCACGACAAGGCGTGATAATTCCAAAGACTCAAAAGCATTAAGCTTTCCTTTAGTCAGTAGAGTTCCAAAATACTGCAGCAATGGTGGTGTTTGCCCAGCTTGCACAGGAACACTCTGCCACAGGAATAAAGAGAATAGCTTAGATCGTTGTACTTGTCCATATATAGATTCACAAAGAAAGAGAGAAAAGAGGGAGACAGAGAATTATAGAGGGTGCGAAACTATGAGGCCTTTGTTTGCAAAAATAACCTGAAACTTAGCAACTGTGTCAGGAGTTCGGAGAAGTCCTTGTGGAGATTCTGCAGCAAGTTCTGCTGCTTCTTTATACTTTGCCTGAGAAAATAATTCCTGAAAACGCTGGACAACCTGGTAAAGACAACAAACATGAAGATTATGAGTCAACAGAGTGAAGATAATATCGCACCTAATTCAAAAGTTAATTCAAGGATCAACACCACAAATACAATAAAGATAGGCACATCAAAATTCATAGCAAATCAAGAAAAGAGTTTCTAGCAAATCAAGAAAAGAATTTCATGCAAAGTCAAAGAAGTGAAATGGTCCTTCTCTTTACCAGGTTTTCAGCACCAGGAAGGTTTCCCCTTTTGGCCAGATTAACAGCAAGCTCCAGATTGTTTAACTGAATGTAACCAAAATGATTAGCTCCTCTTGGGATAATGCCAAAACACACAAACAGAAACAGAGAGAGAGCAAGCCAAGAACTCTTAGTAGCATACCTGGCCACTAACAAAGGGTACAATTGTAGCTTCATTTATTGTGGCAAGTAAAACTTGGCCCCTTCTATTGATGGCATAGAAGCCACCAACGGAGGATGCATCAGTGGTTAAAAATATAGGATCTGGACTGATACGATTTCTGTATACAGCACTAGCAGTCTCCAAGTCATAAACAAATAGCAGTCCTTGCTTCGTTATCACATAGATCAAGCCATACTTTTGGGATATCTGCCAAATAAAAACATGAGGTTATTAGATTATGTTAACCAAATCAGGTGGGATGAATAAATCAATGAAATTTTAAATTCTACCTGCATTGACACAGGAAAATCATCAGCAAAGTCCGGTGGGAAGAATAAGTCTGCTTGTTTCTTAGTAAACGATGGTTTGCCTAACACATTAGCAGTAACAATATTAGAATCACTTAATGAAACAGACAAAAGTACAGGCATATGCTTCTAATATCATGGAGAACAAGGTTTTTGCTTTTGATCACACTAATAAATTTAAATGAAGTAAAAAAGCACGTTCTTCATGAAAAAGAATTCCCATATGGAAGGAGATACTAGACAGAGGTTAAGTTACCTGGCTGCGCTCCAAGTTCTATAACATGTAACTTCGATGTTATTTGTCCAGCATTGAATGACTTTGTGGCAAAAGAAATAAGAAGTGAAGGATTCTCATTTCCAGGCAACTGAATGAACCATGAAATATATCAATACTTCAGAATGACTCAGTATACAATTATAAGCCAGAAAAGTGTCATCATCAAAAGAGGCCTACTTTGAATGAAGCAAATGCAGCAGCATGTGCCTCAAGCGCCTGACTACGCTGTTGGTCCACAGAAAAAAGTTGCATATTCCCCTTGACCAATTGTGGCCTCTGCTCCAAGAAAAAAGGGCATGTTAGAAAACTCTATCAAAGGATCTGATAAAATGATTAGGCTATACCCAACTTTTACCAAAAATCAGTAGAGAATGTTTCAACAGCTAAAGAAATGGCATACAAGCTTTAAAATGAGACAAGGACAAGGAAGAATCGTGTTTGATAAAACAAATGTGGTATGAGGCAAACAAAAAAAGATAAGGCAAAGAAACATTTGAATTAGATGTCAACATACCATGAATAGGAAGTATATTTTCACACTGAAGTGACAGATAAGGAAGAGAAAAACTTAACTGTAATCATGAAGGTTACAATTACAAACAAGCATTCCACCTCACATTAGCTAATATTCAGCAGCCTGAATCTTAGTAACTAATTAACTAATAATACAAATACAGACACAAACTGATGCCACTTTCTCTATAAATGCTGAAGCACCTACTATCTATATCAGATACTAGAAGTAACTTAAACTCACTTGAAACAAGTGAGAGGATAGATGAATACAAAATCCAACAACAAAAAGATGAAAAAATAGATACAGGGTTAGCATACCTCTGGGGGGCCTTGGGCAATTCCGATCAGCACCAACCACTTTTCGGATGGATCACATCGATAATTGATGATTTGATTATTTACCAGATTAGCGGTTCTGTCAAACACTTTAACAGGCTCGGAGTCACCTGTATAAACGAAAAGGCAATAGAATATTAAAATAAAGCCACATAAAAAGGATAACACTTATAAATAAAGAAAAAATGAGGCATAGACAGATCCATTATAACAAAGCCAAATCCATTAAAATGACATATATAGAAAGAAAGGGATGCATGTTCTTGTCTGAAGGAAAGGTAAGAGATCATTGCCTTCAATTGACCAATGATAAACCGAAGTCTGTGTGACCAGTGCTAGCATCTTTGAGGAAATCCATTTCCAAAACACAACCTTAGGCACGGGAAAAACAATATTGCCCAGAATAGTGAGATTCAACACAGGACTAGAATAATTAACAAATGTACTATCATATCGCTCAATTAGAGGGGAACAAAAGTGTCACCTGCTCAGGCATTTGGTGGGACTTCACTTTTGCTTTCATTTCAATATTGAATATTTGCAAGTGATCCTGAGTAGTTCCAGGAAGTTGAGCTTCAAACCCAAAAGTCACACATCAATAGATGGCATATCAAACAAAGTAATAAATTGACACCACAAAATGCAATCCACATCTAAGCTATAACACAAACAATAGTTACGCCATCCTACTACAACCACGAAGGGTGCAGATCAAAGCAAGAACTTAATGACCATGAAAGATATAAAACTTTTAAAAAGCACCTAGCATTAGATGTCGGATAATCGCACATAATCGAAGTGAATAAACCTAAAACTACACCAAATCCAACCAGAAATTTAGCAAATTGCATAAAATATGTAATATTATCCATCAAAGCCTATAAAGAGAGTCCAAAAACTAGTAGATCAAATTAAAAGACAACCAAGAAGTCATGAGATTTAGCGAAAAAGAAATACGGTACCTTTGAGAGCGAGAATTCTCGAATTGGGATTCATCAAAGCGGAATCGGCAGTGATAGGACGTCTCAAAGGCTGCATGGGCATGTTCATGTCGATAATGACGACGCTGTTCTGAGGCGAGGTTTCTCTGACGCAGATGTACTTATCCGATTCCATAGTAACGTGCGTGAAATTAATGAACTGAGGATTGATTCCGAGGCTCGGCAACTGCAAGAAGGCAAAGAAACAGTTGAGAATGAGTAGAAGAAGACAAACAGAGCCAAAAGTAAATAGATCTGAAGTAGAAACGAGATTTGATACCGTTAAAGCCTCTTTCATGATGACAGGGGCATTAGCGGCCGCCATGGTGGCCTGGATCGGGATTGAGAGAGATCAGAAACCCGATCGACGTAACGGGAGAGAAAGAGTGAAAGCTAAGAGAAGAGAGAAATGCTTAGATGCAGATGCAGAAAGAGAAGGGTCCAAGAAAATTGTGGCCTGGGAGTGTTGTCTGTGCGATATATTGTAATATGGGCTACGAGCGACACATGACATGACTTGCTGTCATGGCTCGAGAGTTAAGAAATGGGCTTCATTCTTGGACTTTTGAACACTGCGCTTCCTGGAATATTGAAGCTAGGCATGAGGTATGACTTGGACACGTCAGAGTTTTAAACGTCCTCGCCGGAACACGTAGGACTTGTTTGGTTGAGTTTTTATCGGTAGAGCTTTTATCAGTAGAGTTTTTATCAGTAGAGCTTTTCTGATAAGAGCTTTTTTTAAAAGCCAGTTGACTGTTTGGCTGTCGATTAAAAAAACAGCTTTTTTAAAAGAGCTTCAT
>JAOTBA010000008.1:23611896-23631151 GCA_025629845.1 Erythroxylum squamatum | reverse complement strand
CCACCCTATGAGTTACCTCTGGAAGGCAACAAGGAATGGAGTCAAAGCACAGAATCAGTATCCAAGATATCCTTGAGCACCTCAAGTCTAAGGATACTTGCACCATTGCTATGATGAGATTATCACTGACATTAGAATAGGACATCCATGTGATAATCTCATGGCAGGTCATCCAATGTACTTACTACCACTAGTAAGCATCCACATGTCAACTCTAAATATCTCATATTTACAGTTTCTGAGATCCACTGCTTGATCCAATCAAGGAGTATGACATATGCTAGTCTATCCGGATTAATGATGTCCAGTCTCATTAATCCTATGACTAGGGAGAATTTAGATACTGACATAATTGCACATGATAGGAATCTCAATATTATGATCACATCATAATTTCCTTCATGCTATGTCATATATCACGGACTTCATCAATTTGATTAAAGATCAAAATCAATTCATAATAAAATGAACATCAAATAAATGAAATATGCCTTTCTTTATTTATTCATAAAGTCTGTACATGACTATGAACAAAACGCGCTAAAGGGGATTGCCTTTAGGGCATAACTCTAACAATCTATCGGTACTGTACACATAAAAGTCAACTTATTTTCAGTACCGAGCAAGCATAAGTCAACTTACATACTGGTACAAGTCGACTTACACCTACATCTGACACATGTGTTACCTGCTCAGGAGGTTGAAGTTGTAACTATCTTGAGTTATGTTGAGGAACCGGTTAAGATAGTTGTTTATTAGACTAAGCAATTGAGAAACCGAGTGATTCCATTGCTTAAAGTCCTTTGGAGGAATCATTCGAGAGAAGAAGCCACATGGGAAACTGAGGAGAACATAAGGAAACAATACCTCCATCTGTTTGATCAATCAGGCAAGAATTTCGATGACGAAATTTCTTAAGGGGAAGAATTGTAATAGACTGTTAGAGCCTTAGATTATTGCATATGAGTCATATCATTTTAGCATTCATGAAATGCATTTCATTCACTTGTATATCATTAGCATATACACAGGAATTATGATTTCGTACACATTGCAAAGATAGTATATGCACTTAATCGACATATTCTGGGGTATGAAAGGTTTAAAATGATCATAATGTAAATGGTGTATTGTTTATGTGTTGAATTTTGAAGTACAATGAAGGAGAATTAATGCTAAAGAAAGGTGCTAGTGTAGTGTTCTTGAAGTGGGAAAGAACTAGGGTTACATGAATGATAGTGAATGAAAGTTTATGTTTTGGTTTTTGATACATGAAAAATTAGGATGACTATGCCTATAAATTGTGTGACATTTGGCATAGATAAATGAATGACATTTGGCATAGGTAATTAATTGACAAACGACAGTAATGAATGAGTGACAAATGGACTAGTAACTAGGTAACATTTGGCAGCTTACGGAGGGGATATGGGGCTTACATGCTTAGTGACATATGCCATTGTAACATGGAGACACCTAGCATTTGATGAGCCAAGCAACTGCAGAAGTAGTTTTTGCTATTTTCATTCTTCTCCTTTCCATTACTTTCACCACCGAAACACTCACACACTCTCACAACTTCTGAATTTTGCTTTAATTTCGTTCATAGTCATCTCAAAATCCTTACAAAATCTGCTTAAAGATAGCTATAATCTTCTATCATCATTTTGCCTTTGCTAAAATCATTTCACTTCCACCTTGAATTTGTGTTGATCTTGCATGCATGGAGGGCTAGCTTAACTTGATGAATTGAGGTGGAACTTAAGCTAAACAAGTAAGTAAAGTATTGATCTTTATGGCATGTTATAATAGAAATATTGTGATGATTGAATTGGGATAGATTGTATATGATGTTGATGTTGATGTTGAAGATGTCATGGAAAATGGAGAATGAATGGGTACTTTTTTATTATGTTTTTTGCATGTACGAAAATAGTATTTATGGGCTATTGTATGGATGAATTAATTTGTGATTTGAAGTATAATTGATGAGGAATTCATGCTAAAGATAGGTGTTATTAAGGTGTTTTCAAATCTGGAAAATTAGAGCTGTAGGTGTGTTTGTAAAAAAAATGACCGTTAATAACATAAGTGAGCAGAATTTTGTAAGCCTTAGTGTAACCAATATGGAAGTTAAATTAACCTAAAATGAAGTAACCTTAAAGGAAATGAAATCTGGAAAATTTCAGGTATTAGTGATGACTCTAAGCTTGTAAAACTCGTGAAGTATTGAAGCTAGTAAAGTGCCACACATTAGTGATGTTGATGACAAATTTCAGACTTGTGTACATGTTGAACTAGCGGAGAAATTTCACTCTAAATTGATATATTTAGACTTGATTAAGGCTAGGAATGAGCCTAGATTGTTGCTTGATTAATTGGTTAAGAGCTTGATAAGTTTATGTAGTTAATTAATGTCATAATCTAAAGAATGGACTGTTTTGATGTGTTTGAGTTCAAATATGAAAATTATGATTTGTTAAAGGAATAAATGAGTTTTTTAATGCAAACATGATCTTAAGGAAATGAGTAATATGTATAAGGTATGGATAAATGAGCATTGAAGAACATGGGGTATTTATGAATGAGAATTGGGTAAATATATGAATATACATTGCTAGAAAAAGTTTAGTGAATGTATATATCTAGGTTGCTAAAATTCCAAATTTTAAGTAATAATTGTGTGTATGTTATAAGAGGCTTTTGATCATGAAAATGTTCAAGGATAAGTGTAAAGTATGGTTGATGAATTTGGAGTTAATCAAACTAACTTAAAGGTACAAACCTGCTTGCAAAATGGTAGTATGCAAAATATGATGTTTGAATGGTCAAGATTTATGAATAGTTACATACCCGGAAAGGTCAATTGAGCATGCATTAAACATGACATATATATACGTGCATGATTGAATATTCATATAATTGATCAACTTAGTAATCTGAGAACTATATGTGTGTATTGCATGACTAAAGAAGCATAAATTGATCATCAGCATCTAGACATTACCGGGTCAACAAGGTAATAGCTTATCTGGAGCGTACTGTGAGTTAACTTAGATGTTTTCCCACTATGACTAAATTGTTTTTGATTAACTTTTAGATATTGAGCTGTTATTTATATGATTGTGATAATTCCAGACATTGATGGTTTGAGGAGTTTGATATTCAGGATTGTATTGGAAGTGCCTTCTAATTGTATATGAATATGGAAAATGTGTACTCAACTGAATGTTGAATACCGGACTCAGATCCAATGAATGTGATAAATAATTATGCACATTGAATGAAAGCTATTGATAGCGTATTATATGAATTGATGCATTTCATCACACTGTTATCTATGATCAGATAAAGGAGTTGTGACAGGAGTGACCAGTGTTAAAAAGAGCTTAAAGCTTAGAAACGTGCAAAAAGCGCCATAGACTCAATTATTAATGAGCTCGGTATCCACAATGGGTATGAGACAAAAAATAAAAGGAGCCTGGTATCCACAATGGATATGGGACAATAAATAGGCTCTCGGTCATAACAAAGTAAAAATGAAAGTGGAATCACATGTGCATTTGCATTTATATACATATATCTTTACATTTAATATATGAATGACTGCGAAGAATTACTGAATTGTGTTGATATAGTGATATGCAATGTTTGTGTACATATTGACGATATGAATGATTGAGATAAATGATTGGATTATTTTGAACTGATTATATGAAATGTTTGAAGTTCATAATGTACAGTTGAAATATGATCTATGTTGTGATATGGTATTCAATACTGAATGATGTGATACATCTGCTGAATTGGGAAATACACTTGTGAATTTGGTTTATACTTGTGCTATTCGTGTTCTAACTTCATTGAACACATAGATGATGGTTCACTCACTGAGTTCGCAAACTTATCAAAATTGCAACATTCATTTTTAGGTACAAGGGAGACCTAGCTTTTAAGGTGATATAATATAAGTCTAGTATTATCAATTTTGGAAACAAGAATGGCTCAAAGGTCTGCTCAGTTAATACCTTTGGAGTATAGATAGAATACTTTTGTTTAGCTTCTCCTTTCATGTTGAACTTTTTATATAAACTTTAAACTCCCAAATGTTATGTTATGTATAAACATAGATTATGAAATGTAATGACAATGTAAGTAAGTTTCATTTTGTGAATGAAATGAGAAGTTTTGATCTTTGGAAATACTTATGTTCTGTATGATGCCATAATAAGTTGATGTGATTACTCTAACATGCCATTTTTATCGGGTATGTTCTTGAATGTCCTCTGGATGTTTGAGCATGTGCTATATGTTAGTGGTGTGTTACATAAAAGGCTTGGAAACCAAAAACTAATCCCTCTGTAATAACCAGTTCTCTCCTTGAATATGACCCTCTTCCCCAACATTCACCTCTAACCTAAATAACAAATCATATTCTATTCCCCTCAAATGAACCAGAAAAAAAATCCTCAAACCAAAAAATCCTTAATTAATCCCCCAACCATAACAAATAATACACCTATTAGTCAAATAACACAAATTAAGCTCCCTTAAGAGAATAAAAACACAAATCCATCACTCTACTGAAACTCTAAACACAAAACTCCTCCTATAAGATCTGACCTACCAAAACCACCAATCCCTCCTTCCACTAAAATTCAAACTCCTGAAAATAAAGAAGCATTGCTCTTGAGCATATCTCCTAAAAATATATAGGGCTAGGAAACAAAAAATAATGATTATAGTATCGTGCAAAATTTCAAAAGGAGATCAAGAAAAAAAATAAAAAGATTAGGGCTTGTAAAGCCCTTATGCATCATGATCATAACATGGAATATAAGGAGATTGAACTGCCCTAAGAAATAGTAAGCAATAAGAGATTATATTAAAGAAAATAATCCTTGTATAATAGGCTTGCAGGAAACTAAGATCAAATAATCAATTTTGAATAGAGGCTTGAGATTCCTACGAAAGCAATAGATAACTTTCTAAAATTAAGTTATTCATAGGCCAGGTAGAATAATACCAGCCTATAAAACAAAACTTATCCAAGTCCTCAACTCTAAACAAATAAAACAATTTCTATATATGGAGATATTCTCAATTTTGCATTAGGAAAAACTACACATTACTTTTATTTATGTTGCAAGTTATGCTTCTCAAAGAAAGGAGCCTTAAAGAGACATTAAAGAATTAGCTAAATGTGTCGATGATACTTGGTTTGTCGTCTGAGACTTTAAATGCATTCTCCACCCATATGATGCTAAGGATGGAAAATATAGCCCGACCATCGGCCCGTGGCTTGATAGTAAGGCACAAATTGATGTCGTTTTGTTAATTTTTTTTAAAAAATATGTGGTCGGGCTGGCCTATTGCCATCCTTATGAAGCTTACCAAGGAATAATAAATGGAAAGAGGAGGAAAAATTTAGAGATTGCATAAGTAACTCGAGCCTTGTAGATCTTACCTTTAAAGGTAACTTCTTCACCTAGACTAATAAACAAGAAGGTTTTACAAGGAAGAATTATAAATGGTTAGTTAACTTGAATTAGATGATTAATTTTATAATTAAATTGCATGGTTCAATAATTTTGGATTCTTATACCATTCCCCTTTAGAAATTGGTATGGATAAGTGTGTAAGGAAGTTAACGACCCCATTTTGTTTCTTTACTTTTCTAAATGAGTCGGAATATTATAAAAGGGTCATTCAATAAGGTTTGAACAACTCAACTAAGGGATTTGAATCATATAAATTGGTTATTACATTGAGAGAAATCAAGGAGGGATTAAATAAACTTTAAAAACAAAATTCAAGATGAAGTTACTTAAGGAAGTGGAGCAATCTAGAAGTGAGTTAAATGACACCTAAGACAAGTTATATACTAATCTAATGAACTAGGAGTTAAGAAATAAGGAGAGAACTAAAATATCATCATACTTAGGTACCTTGGAAGCCTATAATTCACTTAAAAGATAGAAGGCTAGGGCCAACTAGCTGAGGGAAGGAAATTCAAACTCATCATAAGTCTTTAGATGTATCTGAAATAGAAGGAATCTTAACAAAATCTTAGGAATCTTGGACTCAAATGGAACCCCTATTTGATCTAGATTCTCTAAAACAAATAGCTCTCAATCATTTTCAAGCCCTTATAAGATCCAGATCACCTACCCCAAGCTCCTATCCCTTAATATTTATCACTTCGTTTTTAAATCTAGCACAATTAGATTCCATACTTACTCCCATTTCAAAATATAAACTAAACAAAATTGCCTTATTCAGTTTCAATCCCAATAAATACCTATGATTTGATGATTTCAATTCATATTTCTTTTAAAGGTCTTAAAATTTGTTAAAAACCCCAGGTTTGTAGTATGGTTAAAAAGTTCATTATCTTTTTCACTCTTTTAAAAGAATTAAACAAGACATCAATATGTTTTATCCCTAAAGTCCCCAATCATACCTCCTTCAAAGGCTATAGATCAATCTATTGTCGTAAAATTCTTTACAAAATCATCTATAAAATCTTTTCCCTAAGAATAAAGTCACTAATGAAATCTATAATCAATATTTCTTGGTTTGGTTTTATTGTAGGAAGAAGCATTGGAGACAACTTGTTAATAGCTTAAAAAATCTTCAAAGGTTATCAATATAACAAATCCATTAATTCCATGAAGATTGAATTCAATAAAGTTTTTGATTCTCTCAATTGGGCATCTCTACATTAAATCTATATGTTTTTTTATTCCCTTCTAAATTCATTCATTGGATATATCCATGTATTTGAACCTTATCTTCCAGCGTATTGATCAATGAAGAAGCTACCAAAATGTTTAAAGCATTCTAGGAATGTTTGTGGATGACATACTTCTCCTTTGTAGGGTTGATTCCAAGTTAGTCTAATTATTGCTACATTATTTGGAAAGCATTCTAGGAATGTTTGGAATGTTTATAAACAAATAAAAGAGTTAGATAATCATCTCCTAAGTCCTAAACAACTATTTCAAGTTTTGACACAAATATTAGGATTGCAAGCATAAAAAGTCCCTCTCAAGTACCTTGGATTACCAATCTCAACCTTAAGATTAACCTACTAGTACTGCTATATGATGAAATTCGAAGCAAATCTTATTGTTGGACATCTAAAAAGTTGCATTATATAGGTAGAGTCTAATTGTAAACTCAATTCTCAATGGGATGCACATCTACTAGAGTTCACATATAGCTATGCCAATTAAGATTATCAGAGTTATTGAAACAATCTTAAAAAACTTCTTATGGAGTGGAATAGGATATACCAAAAGAATTCCTAAAGTCAAGTAGAGAGGTGTTTGTACTCTCAAGGAACAAAGAGGGCTAGGAATAAAATCAATGAGACAGACAAACAAGGTACTTATGGCTGAAAGAATCTAGGGTTGTTTAATGAAAAAAAAACTTTATGGGTTTAATGGATGAACAAGGAATATATTAGAGACTCCAATTTCTGGACAATGAAAATACTGACCAACTCATCTCTTACCATAAATCTCATTTTAAACCTAAAGGAAATAGTATGGAAATAAATGAAGCATCTAATTAGCAATAGGAAAAAAAACATGTTTTTGGTTTGATGACTGGACATAATTAAAGCCTCTATATCTTCACTCTTCCTACAACACACTATAACTATATCTACCATCCAATGAAAAAGTTAGCTTAATGATTCAGAATAATCAATGGTTTTGTCCTTGAAGGGGATTAAGCATTCTTGTTCCTAACTTTCCTAGTTACCAATTTGATCAGAGTAAGGAAGAGAAGATTATTTAGCCTAGGGACCCCTCTAAAAGATTCATTATTTCCTCCTATGCAAGCATTTTCACTCACATAACCAGGAAGAAAGATGGATTAAACTGATCTAGTTAAAATATAGAGTTATTAAACACTCATTTATCATATAGTTAGCCATTAAAAACATGCTTCTTACACTTGAAATGATGAGTCAGATAGGAAATAACTAGTATATTCTTTTCACTCTTACACAGAAATGAAGGACCACATTCCCCTCATTTGTGACTACAAAAAGAAAATATGGGGAAAATACTGCAAATGCTCAAAATTATATGGGGAATGTTTTTTAAATAATACTCCAAAGTATTAAACAATGTCATTTTCTCAATATTATATGTTGAAAAATTAGAAAGGGATCTTACCTTGTCCACCATAAAAGAAAATATAACTATTTTAATATTTTTGAAAGTTAGGATCGCTTTAAATTAATTATATAACATGATTAATGAATAACACATAATAAAGAAAAAAGTTCAAATTTATTGTAAAGTTTAAACCTTTTCTTATAGCTCCTTTTAAACTACTTTCTAAAACAAGTTCAATGTTATCGCTGTAACTACATAACTATCTAGCCTTTAATGGTATCCACACTAATAGGTTGAGAGAACTAGACAAGTGGTATAGAAAGGGGTAAGCAAGGAGTATTATTTCTTTTAAAGCCTACACCTATTTATAATAAGATTTGGGTGCTTTAGAACTTAGTTAAAATATAATTCTAATTTTAATTAAACTTTAATTAGAATTATAGTTACTTTTAATTAAATAATAATTATGGACAAATAAGATCTAATATCTCATATTAGTCCTTATTTATTAAATATCTCATATCTATCCTTTAAAGTTTATTAAATTTTATAATCAAGTAAAATTTGATTAATTACCTTTTTCTCTCATCAACCATTCTTTATGTATGCTCGTTAGGGTCCTAAATATGTTAGCAATTGGTTTAAATTATAACCCTAAATAATATTTAAGATTTGATAAATTAAACTCCTTTAATTTATCTTTAATTATCTATATATATATATATACATACATGTATATATGTATGTGTGTATGTGTGTGTGTGTGTGTGTGTGTGTGTGTGTGTAGATTGGTGTCTAGCAATGCACCTAAATATTAGAAATGTCAAAGTGGCTTTGACTAACCTTTCTATGTATATTTTTTAATATAATTTAATCCTTTTATCATGCAATATTTAGACGTAGAGCATAAACCAATGTCTACTATATTTGAGTATAATCATGTTATGATTATGTTAATGATATTTGAAAAATACTTTTAAAGTATCATTCTACCTTAGCCAAGGATTTTTCAAATTAATACTAAGCAAGAACAAAAAAATATTCTCCCTAATCACTTTAGGGTAATAAATCCTATATTGATCACTGAACTTTCTCTATGTAGTTTATGCTATATCTAATGACTATCAATTGAGCTACTCTTGACTATGATAGGTTATAAGTAGTATCAAAACATAACAATCCCCATATTACTTTGAGATCTTAAATTAAAGGATCACTTATACAATTTAATTTTTTGAAATTCAAGTTCACTTTAAATTAATTATATAACATGATTAATGTATAACGCATAATAAAGAAAAAGGTTTGAAGTCATACCTTAATATAAGGTTTGAACCTTTTTCCTATAGATCCTTTCAAATTGCTTTCTAAAACAAGTTCATTGATACCACTATAAACGCATAAGCATCTAGCCTCTAAGGGTATCCAAACCAACTGGTTGCGAGAATTGTATAAGTGGTGTGAAGAGGGGTAAGCGAAAAGAGTTAGTTCCTTTAATGCTTCACCTATTTATAATAAGATTTGAATGCTTTAGTAATTTAGTATAAATACAATTCTAATTTTAATTAAACTTTAATTGGAATTATAGTTAATTATAATTAAATACTAATTGCGGATAAATAAGATCCAGTATCTTATATTATTTCTTATTTATTAAATATCTTATATATAATCTTTAAAGTTTATCAAACTTTACAATCAAGTCTAAGTTGATTACCTTTTTCTCTCATCAATCGTTCTTTGTGTGTGCTCCTTAGCTTCTTAAATGCGTTAGCAATTGATTTAAATGATAACCCTAAATTATATTTAAGATTTGATAAATTAAACTACGTAAATTATCTAATTTTATATTACATATATATATATATATATATATATATATATATATATTAAGAATGACATTTAGTAATGCATCTTGATCACCCAAATATTAGAAATGTCAAAGTGGCTTTGACTAATCTTTTTATGTATGACTTTATAATATAATTTAATCCTTTTATCATACAATAATTATATTAAACATTGAGTAGAGAATTAATATCTACTCTATTTAAATCTAATCATATTATAATTCTATTGGTAATATTTGGAAATTACTTATAAATTGTCATTCCACTTTAGC
Organism: Erythroxylum squamatum; assembly: GCA_025629845.1. Taxonomy (NCBI): domain Eukaryota; kingdom Viridiplantae; phylum Streptophyta; class Magnoliopsida; order Malpighiales; family Erythroxylaceae; genus Erythroxylum; species Erythroxylum squamatum. The sequence continues at coordinate 23,620,897 of JAOTBA010000008.1, read as the reverse complement.
AAGGGATTTTTCAAATCAATACTAATCGAGAACAATAAAACATTCTTCTTAATCACTTTAGGGTGATGAATCTTATATTGATCACTCAACTGCCTCTATGTAGTTCATACTATATCTAATGATTACTAATTGAGCTATTGTTGACTATGATAGGTTATAAGTAGTATCAAAACATATAAATCCCTATATAAGATACCTTGGAGATCTCAAGTTAAAGGATCACTTATACAATCATCATAATGAGATTTGTCGTAAACATCCAAGTAATGCTCCAAATGGAATTCTCATATTAGGCCGGTTTAGTGAAGTTGTTTTCTAACAAACACCCATACATTTGTTTAAGTATCTCTTTAATCTATAAGATTAACTACTTCCTTCATGAATAAGAAACATAATGTATGCTAGTATTTATACTCTATTAATGTCTAATTTTAATAGAGTAACGAATAAAAATAATCTAGTGATAATCTATAAATGTAATATGAATCTTATAATTATAATTTCATCATAATTTCATTTATAATGTACATTTATCTTGTAGACTTTATCTTACATTTCCTTTAATTAAAGAAATACGCATGGGATAAAGAATGTTTCAAAATAATTATGTCACAAAATTACAACCTAGCAATTGGTTGTAAGGTATAAACTAATAATCTCTCAATTATACTAAGGCAACCTTTTAAGTATCATATACCATATCTCTATATGATAATCATTTTAATGTTGGGACGGTAGTCTAGTGAGAGAATTATATAAGATTCTTTTTAGTAAGAACTTGATTAAACTTTATAACTTTTATTTGAATCATCATTGTAATTAAGATAAACTACATAAGTATATACTTAGATCTTTAATAAGAACTTATCTCAATTTTCAATAGTATATTATTATTTAAACAATGTAGAAAACTATATCAAGTTCTTTAAAGAACGTCTTGATAAACATAATCATTATCACTAAATGAAAATTTTGTTATGACTTGATTAGAAATTAATGGTACATTATAACATTTGTAACTTAAAATAATAATGTTTAAAGTAAAATATACTTTGACTATGACTTAATTCTGTCAAACTAAAGTCAATATCCATATTATTTCGAACTTAAATATTAACTCATATATAGAATAAGGGATATATTTAATACTTTATAAGTATCAAATATATCTATATATTTGGGCTATAATCAGTAAATAACTTCTACTTCTATCTCTATTGATCTAATCTCTAGAACTAGGTTGTTAACTTTTCATATCTAATAAGAGTTATTCTTGGACTATTATTTCTTTAACAATGAAAAATGTAAATTATTGTTCTTTATAAGCAATATGTTACTATATACTCTTACTAAAGTGGACAACAATAATTTCACTAATCTTCTTGTAAACGTGATAAATCTATAATCATCTCTAAATTGAACACTTTGAATTCATCTTAAAAGTGAATATTTCAATATATTGTAACCTTTTGACTAGACATTAAATGTATTAATAAGGGCATTAGTCCCATCTGGATGTACTACTATGATATTTGAACTTTTCAAACTTCATCTTATTCCCACTACTTATATAAATATCATTCTCTATGTAAAAATAGAAACAAACATTTTATTCAATATGGTTTGTAAGATGATATTCAACCTTTTGGGTATATCATAAGTTTTTATTATTCAATTTAGTTCTAAACTTATTGGATAATAAATAATTCAACTAAGTATCACATCCCAAAATCAGTTACTTGGACCTTTTAAAGTCTTACCAGTTTATATCTAATATGGAATCTTGCTAATTGATTTAATTGGAACTATCAAAGGTAAGTTGTTAGACTAGTCATAACTATAAAAATATAAATATTTTTGGAAATTAAATGAAGTATATTAATAGAAAAAGATTGAGGCTAAACAATAAGAGTCATACAAGAAGCCAGTCAGTTAAAAATAAACCTAAGCACTAACCATATAAAAGCTAAGAACAAAATAAGGGAAGAAAATTATTAACCCTATTTATATCGATGTTGATAACTCAAGCCCCTAGGTCTAAGTAATCTGGTTGCAATATTATCCCTAAAATCAAGGCAAATTCCATTTGGTTTTCATATAAGTACTTGCCTCCTCATAAGCCTTAGAAGCTATTAATACCTCTATAATATAATAAATTGTTTTATATACAAATATATATTCTTGTAAGTTTGCTCCCTTATGAAATATGTAATTCTTTCACCACCATAATGCATAAGTGCAATAAATGAGTGATTTTTTAAACATAATTGAGTCTTTTCCCATCAACTTGATCAAGTTATTAGCCCATTCAATTACTTCACTCCATTTACTCACATGGAAAGTAACATGAAGTAGTTGCTAGACTTTAGATTATAGAGTATATGTGTCATGCCTCGACCTTGTTATCAGACCAGCAACAACCTCCGCACACTCTCGATATGTCCTTTTACCACAAGGAACCTCCCAATATTTTGTAAGGCTTATACATTACTCTATTTTGCACAAGCCACTAAAAACATATCATGATAAACAATAACTACAAAGCCCATAGGAGTTTTATAATTATAAGGCTATATTTGCAAAATATCTATACAACATTGTTTCTACTTCTAGTGGATACACATACAACATTAAAAGAAAATCTATACTAAGTCACTGAACTCGCTTTTGAGCGATAGCCTATCGTACAACACTCGACCCTTAATCTGGTGACAAAATTTACCTATCAAAAACCTGAAATGTTGGGACAGAGGGGTGAGGATTACACTACTCAGTGAGGGGATAATAATAATAACAACAAATTATACAAATATCATTTTCATATATTATCATTTCAAATTTATTGCACATTAAAACACTTTTACGTAAATGAATGCAGACAATTTATTTCAATAACATTTTCAAGTATGCATTTAAAACTTCACTTAGTCCTTCCTCACCATGGGAAGCTACGCACCATAGTTGAAAACATATTCAAATTAAGCTTAGCAGTTGGTAAAAGCATAACATTTTCTTTTGTACATCTTATCTGTTGAGTCTTCCCCTATAATCTTCACTCCCCTAGATAATGAGTTCCATGTGTGCACTCTTTTCTTTTAGGCATGCACAGGCTCCCCACTGTAGTGCTACAGTTGCCCTAATTCAGGCTAATGTGTTTTTACTTGCCCGTAGGTCTTTCCTTTCCGAATTTCTGGCTTTTCATTTCATAAATAGTTAACAAACTTACACAATCTCATATACAGTTTAGAAGAAAAAATACACTTCCTAGTCAGTGTATAAAATTCATACATTCAAATAAATCTCATAAATCATGTTACATAGCCTTTCATACAAAAATATGTAAATTCAAAACTTTTGTAGCAAATCAAATGCATAAAAGATAACCCACTCATAGTTTTTTCTTGCCAATTATACGTTTCTCAGCGATTTTGGAAATGCTAATGGATAGGCTTGTTGTGTATCCGAATCTAAACATAGGTTACATATATAAGTCACTCTCTTAATTATCAATTACAACCTATCTCAACATCTCCCCTTTATTTTATCTATCATGCATATACAATTTCAATTTCTCTATTTCCATGCACGTCTAATCATTATTTAGGCAAGTTATTATATTTCACCATAGAGGCTTAACAGACTTTATTTACTCCTTAAAGTGTTTCCGATAGTTATAAATATGGTCAAGTTTTAACATCAACTCTAATAGGATATGATACAAAGTTAAGCAGAAATTTCAGTTTTGACCCTTAGGGACATTTTCACCATTTTCTCATATTTTGGGTTTGAATTTTAATTTTTTCTTCATGAAACTTTTAGGGATCATCCTAAGCTTTAATTATAGCTAAGTTTGACTATCCAGATCACGCCTCAACAATAAGCCAGAAACTTTGCGTATCTGCAGAATTGCTCGACACTAGCAATGAGTTTCTTAGACCATTTGATTGCAGATTTAACTGTTCTAATACTCGTTAGAAAGATCATTACAACTAGTTTAACTCCGCAGAAGAATTTTTTAATCAAAAAAGATATCTATTTCAAGATAAGGATAGTATTTTCGAAACTGTCTAGATTGCACTTCTATAAACCCATTCCACTCCTTTCACTACAACCATCATTCTTAATTCAATTTCAGCAGCTCCATACACCAATAATAACTAGACATACTCAATTGAGTCCAAAGAACACTTACCTTGATTAGAGATTTGGTTTAGGGTTTTTGTTTTGCAATTAGGGCTTTGGTGCTTCCTCACTTCCTACATCAAAATCAACCACCAATACACATACACTCCCATTAGTAAATCACTATAAACATCATACTTAAACCCAAGAATGATTAACACAAACCTGGTCTTTTCTTACCTTTAGAATATTGTGGCAATAAGTGAATTTGGTGGTATGGAAATGTAGGTCTTGATGAGAGGATGATGGATCTAAGGTTGGATTCTTGATTTCACCTTTTGTTTGCTTGATTTTAAGCAAAGAAAATGAAAAACTTTGAGAGAGAAAAGAGAGCTTTCAGTCATGCAAGAAGAAAGAGAGGAGTTTCTTGTTTTGATTTAGGAGAAATTGTTGGAAATTTATTTTAAAAGAAAAAAGACCATTTTTCCCTTAAAAGGTCATTTAACCCTAATGTGATCTGAAAATTTGAGGTTGCGTTTTTAAACATCCCGTTCAACATTTTCATGGATTATAACTCATATTTAAGAGATTATGGAGTTTTGGTTCATCTTTGAGGCTTTCGGGACTTCCGGTTAATAAATCGGGTTACCTGATATTGTCCATCACCTAAAACAACTATTTTAGGGTCCGGGTCTTTTCTTTTTAAGGACTTCACTAGATCATACTAGGGAAAGTTCTGGGGTTTACAATATAGGAATAAACATTAAAAGAATAAATGAGACTTAGGTTCAGGCAAAAGCTAGCATAATAACCATAGTTGATCTAATGATCCATCCATCCTATCCTTCATTCCCAACTAATTTCTTACTACTAATCAATAGATAAAGGAGGCTTTGGGAAATAAGGTTCTTTCCAGACCAACTCAACCCGGATAACCTTACTGAAGTCAGGTCTATAAATCTCCAAGCAATATTTATTCATGAACTTGTTTGAATTATCCCTGATCCAAGTTGTTGAGTCAAAAACATCAACATTAGGTTTATAACCTAGCGAGTTAGCCTCAGTTACAGATAATCCCCCTTGAGTTTTAGGTCTAGTATTCCCTATAGATGAATTCCTTCATGTTAGCATTATAATGAAGCTGTTAGCTTAGAGCACTTAATTTATATCTTAAGTGAAGAGGCCTAGATTGCACTAATTATCAAACCAAAACGATATATTTTTGTTATCCCTTATCAAGTTTTTTAGGGAAAATTATGCACATCCCTATGTCTAAGCATCTTCTCAAAGGAACAAGAGTGCTCTTCATTAGCTTTTGAGCCCTAAAAACTTGTATTAGAAAGCTAGTAACATTTTAGTTAAAAATGTATGGTTCATTACATTAATAAAAATAAAGACTAAACACACAAGTTATGCCATTTTAATTTAGATCTAAAATAGTTGTTCATATCTTTTGTCTATATGAAATCCTTGATCAATCTCTCCACCTCCTTAATATACCTTTTAGGAAGAAATAAGTGTGAACTGTAATGAGTGTGTAGGTTGTAGAGTACATAAGCAATGAGCTGCATTTTTCCTATAAAAGAAAGGAAGCATTTATAACAATAAGAAATTTTATTCTTAATAGATTCTAATAAAAGGAGGCAATCTTTGGAAAATGGATTCTTTATTGCGATAGGTAAGCCAAGATATCTAAAGGAGGCTTATTTTATTCAAAGTTTAAATATTGCACCAAGTCTACAGACATTTTGCACGTTAAATAGAGATGTAAAAGTATTCTCTTGTTTCTATTAATTTTTAACCCTAACATCATGGAAAAATAGAAAGAGAGCTCATGAGAAGTTTAAGAGATGTTGAATCATCCCTACAAAATAGCAATAATAATTCATAAAATTCAAAATAAAGATCTTAAGTTATTTTTACTTATAATGGAACTTTAAAAAGAATTATTTATCTCAATTTACAGGTTATTATTCTAATAAGAAACTATAACACACCGCTACCATAGAGCATATACCTAAACATCCAAAGGACATTCAAGAACATACCCTATGAGAATGGGATGTTAGAGCAATCGTATTCACTATTATAGCATCATACGGAACATAAGTGATCATAAGTTCAACATTTCTCATTTCATTTCACAAACATCTTTTACATTGTCATTACATCTTATAATCCATACATGTACATTACAAAAACATCTGAGAGTTTATCTCCTACTAGAATTAGCTTAGGACTCACCTTGCCTCTTCATTCTGAACATCTTCCTGTACTCTCCTTGCCCATCTTTCAGTAACTGTTAAATTCGAATTGAGGCAAAGCTCAGCTCAGTAAAGTTACTTAAATTCGTAATGGCCAGTCTCATTCTGATCTCCATATTCAGTTCATCTTCAAACCACCTACACTTGTCTTCCTCAATCGGAATTAATGCAGCAGCATATCCCATTAATTCATTAAACATCAACTCATACTCAATTATAGTAAGATTCCCCTATTTCAGATCTAAAAACTCCTTCATCTTCCTATCCAAGTAAATTTTGGGCATATAGTTCTCTTTGAAAACTTTTAGAAAATCTTCCCACTTCAGTCTATAAGGTCTGGCGGAACTGCCAAGAACTGTCTTCCACAACTGATAAGCTAGACCTTACAGTAGCTAGAATGCGTAGTCGAACCTTTCATCGGACTCACAGTTCATCTGATCAAATACCTGCTCCGTTCTTTCCAACCATCCTTCTGCCTCCGCAGTGTCTGTACTTCTGTAGAAGTCTACAGCGCCCTACTTTCTAAGCTTATCATACCTCCTCTCTCTCCTCTTAGGAATTCTTAGAACCATTTGTTCAAACTGTGGTACTAGAGACTCTCTATTGGCTCCTATGGACTCAAGGTCAGCTAACTCTATAACCTGATCTCCTATAGCGGATGACCTATAACAAACAATAGTTGTGATCACTATACGAATCTCGTACTGTATATCATGTCTAAATGTTCTTATATGTCCCTAAGGATGCCAAACCATGCTCTGATACGAAAAATTGTAACACACCACTACTACAGAGCATATACACGAATATCCAGAGGACTTTTAAGAACATGCCCTATGAGAATGGCATGTTAGAGAAATCATATTCACTATTATGGCTTCATACAAAAACTAAGTGATCATAAGTTCAACATTTCTTATTTCATTTCACAAGCATCATTTACGTTTTCATTACATCTCATAATCCATATAAACATTACAAAAACATCTGAGAGTTTACCGTTCTTTTTAAAATATCTAACATGAAATGAGATGCTAACAGAAACAGTCTATCTAAACTCCTCAGACATCAGCTGACCAGACCTTTGAGCCATGCCTGATTCCAAAATTGAAAATACTAATATGCTACTAGATTGCCTTAGAAGCTAGGTCTCCTCAGTACCTGAAAAACAACGTTGCAATTTTGATGAGTTTTGTAAACTCAATGAGTGAACCATCATCGATATGCTCACTCGAGTCAAACACAACATCACAAGTGTATCACATTAGCTATAATCAATTCTCATATAGTTTTGTAAACCCAAATCACATTATACTTCATATCTCAATAAGCACATTATAATACAAACATATCATAGAATCTTTTCAGAACAATCTAATCTTTCACCTCAATCATTCATACCATCAACATGTATACAAGTATTGCAGATCACTATATCAACACAATTCAATACTTTTTATTCACAATCATTCACATGTACATAAACATAGCATAACATTATATCAACTCAATTTAGTCATTCTTTACAATGTTTCATATGATACATGTAAAGATATATATGCAATGCACATGAGACTCCACTTTCATTTTTATTTTGTTGTGACCGAGCGCCTATTTAACTGTCTCATATCCGTTATGGATAACGGGCTCATTTCAGATACTATCCGGTACCCATTGTGGATACTAGGCTCATTAATCGTTGAGCCTGTGGCCCTATGTTCACATTTTTTAGCTTTAAGCTCTTTTTCACGTTGGTCACTCCAGTCACAACTCCGTTATCTGATCCTACATATCAATAAATCTCATTCAGTATGCACAGTTATATAGCACATTCATCGGATCTAAGTCCGACATTCAACATACAGCTAAGAACACAATTTCCATATTCACAATCAATTTATAAACACTTCCAACATAGTCCTGAATATCAGACTCCTCATATCATCAATGTCTAGAATTAACAAAATCATAATGGTAACAGTTTAATATCTAACAGTTAATTAAGAACAATTTAAATATAGTGAGTAAACATCTAGGTTAAGTCACAGTATGCTCCAGAAGCTATTGCCTTGACGAGTTGGCAATGCCTGGAAGCTGTCGGTCAATTTGGGCTTCTAAATCATACAATACACACATATGTACACATTACTAACTTGTTTAATCAAATAAGTATTGAATCATACACATGTATATGTGTTTGTTCAATGCATGTTCAATTGAATTTTCCCAGGTATGTATCCTTAATCAAAAGTCTTGATCATTCAAATATTATAGCTTGTACTTAACTTATTTTCAATTAGGTTATGCCTTAAGTTTGATTACTCCAAATTCATCACTCATTCATTCACCAATCCCCCTTTTTTTCTAATGCTTTATATTCACATAATTTCCCAATTCTCATTCATTTATACCTATGACCGTCCTCGGGCAAAACATCCAATTAAGCTCAAAGACCGGAAACATTCACTCAATTCTCATATTTTCTAAGACAATATAATCATAACTAAAGATGAGTGACTTTCAAAAATCATAGCAAGCAATCAACATTCTAAGCTTTTACTCATGATCAATCAACATTCAATATCTTCAAAAACTGAGCAATCTAATGGTAGACT
>JAOTBA010000008.1:23587259-23609677 GCA_025629845.1 Erythroxylum squamatum | reverse complement strand
GAACCAGAGGGGGGTGAAGGGGTGTTCGGGTGTTTTAAACGTGATTTACCGACGAAAATTAGCAACGGAAATTGGTAATTTTAAATTTTATTATACCGCCTTTAATTCCCGCCTTAAAATTTTATTATGCCGCCTTCCCTCCATTTTTAGCGACGAAAATTAGAATCGTCGCTAAACAAAATTTTTTCACGTCGATTATAGCAACGGAAATATGTTTTCCGTCACTAATTGCAGTCCAATTATCGACAAAAACTTTTACCGTTCCTAAAGTTCGTCGCTAATTTTGTCGGGACAGTTTCCCTCCATTTGTAGCGACGAAAATTATAACTGTCGCTAAATGAATTTTTTCACGTCAATTTTAGCGACGGAAAACATATTTCCGTCGCTAATTGCAGTCCAATTATCGACGGAAACTTTTACCGTCCCTAAAATCCGTCGCTAATTTTGCCAGGACAGTTTCCCTCCATTTTTAGCGACGGAAATTATAACCGTCACTAAATGAATTTTTTCACGTCGATTTTAGCGACGGAAACATGATTTCCGTCGCTAATTTGCTACACTTTATTTTCCGTCAGAAATTATCCGTCGCTAATTCCTACTTTTCTTGTAGTGTAATGTTCCAGACAAGTCCAATAACCATTATCTTAGGCCCACATTATATTTGAATCAACTCAGGTAATATGGGCCACACCTTTATGATTATTAAATAAATCTAACGTAATGATCTACTAATTTAAAAGTTCTTGAGAGTTTTTTAGGAAAAGAATTGGCACATTACTTTTTTTATGAAAATAAATTGAGAAAATGATATTTTCAATTAGATTTTTAATTGAATATTTTACTATTTTTAATTGAATTTTTCAAAATTATTGTCTTTTTTTAATGTTAACTACTTTATGAAAATAATTTTCCCAAGAGTATTTTATTAGGTAGAACCAGTCCATAACAAATCTTATTCACCTAACGGCTAATGGAGCAATACCGAAAACAAATCATTGGGAAGACAGCATACAGAAGAATGCACGCCTAGTGTGTTGATGTATACAACAGAACCCATTTGTGTACAAATACCCCCTTGCCTTATCTCTGAACGTCTATAGAACTTCAATCAATATATACAAACTCACATCCATCACTACCAAGGGTTATATATAGTTTCTATTTAGTTATGCTTCAAAGTAAAAGAAGCCGCAACATATAGAGCGCATGCGAGCAAAGTTGCAATGGTGGTGGTAATTGTGGGCAATTTCCCTTTATCATTCCTGAAGATAATGGCTTCATAGATAGGCCAAGAATTCAGTGTCCCATATCCTGCTATTAACATTTGGATCAACAGTCCTTCCATGTTGCTTCCAACAGAAAATTGGAGCATCCCCCAAGTAAAAGAGGCTAAGTTGATCAGTGCTGCCATTGTTAGGGACACGAACATAGGTGAATGTGTTCCAAATTCAAAGATCTCCTGCTCATATCTTTTGCTTTGTTCTTGGCCTATTACTTTGCTTGTGACATTGAAGCCAGATGCTGAAATGCCCAACACCTTGAGCAAGTACTCAATTGAACCGAGAAGGGAGCTTGTAAGGCCCTTCACGAGCCACATTCGTTGATCATTCATCCACTTTCGGCACGTTCCTCCAACTGAGACAAAATCTATCAAATTCTGGGCATACGATCCTAGGAATAGAAACACATACATAAGAAACCATGGTTCTGAGACCTGCAAGTATTTATATTGTGTCAGTCACCACCTTGGGAAACGAAACTGTCATTACAAATAAGGGATATGATTCATGCAAGAAAAAATATAATTATTCTTGTGAGTTTTACATGCCTTCGGGAAGATTGGGACGTTATTCAGAAGAGCCAACTGGGGAAGAAAGGCGTATATAGCTATTGGGATTGACCAAAGAGGCCAGAATGCATATTCAGCATAAGCCAAAGCCATACATGGCGTCAGATGCCTGAAACCAAAGGTTAGTGGACTGTACTTTGAAAACCCCACTTCAAGGAGACCAACGGCCCATCGTTTTTGTTGATTTAAAGAATCCAGCAAACTAAACGGTGCATCCCCCAAAAATGCTGGCCTCTCAGGATTGCAGAAGATGGACCTCCATCCCTCACAATGCAGCCTATATCCTGTGTAATAATCCTCGACCAGTGAACCATATCTATAACCTATCTGCACATATTTTAAAATGCTAACTAGTTCAAATTCCAATATGAACATAAAGCGTAAATGACTAAAAAGGAAAAACACTGAACATTGAATAATGATCTTGCCTCGCTGCCCCACTTAGTTTTGCTCTCAAAGTCGCAACGGGCAACTTCGTGTGCCAATGTCATAGTTTCTATGGACCGCAAGTGCTTGTTAACAGCATTGTCTGGTCGCAGTTCACGGAATTCCGGCGAGAGAATGCTAGACGGGTCCCCGAAAAAGGCTCTCCGAGAAAAGAAACACCCCGTTCCGAAGTGATTACTACCCATCAAGCCGTCATATCCCATCGGATTAATTTCGAACAAATGTTTGAACTCACCAGCATAGATATCGCTCTTGTTAATCCCTTGAAACCTCTGAGGAAACTGAACGAAAGCATACTGGGAAAGAATTTTAGGATCGGAATAATAACAGAGCACACGGAGAGGCGTTCGAGGGTCGTTTGAGTACATGTCACAGTCTAGTACCAAGATTATTGGAGCATTTGTCATGACAGCCGACACTCGAAGCTTCAAAAGATAGGGGAAAATAAGATTAACAAGGAGATAATATGAAAAAATAAAGTTACTCGTATAGTATTGAAATAGCAAATACCAGGGCATTTAGAGCACCAGCTTTGAAGTGGTGATGCCAAGACTTGCTCTTCTCTCTGGATACGTACACAAGATTTGGCATAAATTGGCCAACCATGTCGCTGTCAGCGGTATTGTCTAATAAAACCTGCTCATAGTAGGGTGACCTCATTACGAGTCTTTATTCTTAATTTGAAGGATAACTGTTTCTACGCTGGCCTATAAATATCATTTTCAAGTACGAAGCTGTTCTAGTTTCCAACCGTCAACTACGCATTATAACTTGCGACAAGAGAAAAATTTAGACCTGAATGACGGCGGGATGATTTTGTCGACTGAATTGATCGGTCCATTTGCTGAAAGCCTCTCTTTCGTTGTCATTACTTATATACTCATCAGCAACCTTTCCCGTCTCTACCGCATGTTGGATCCTTACTTTCATGTTTTCATACATTGTCTGAATTATAGAGGGTGTCAAACTCTGTCACTTGATTGTTTGCCAAAGAAAATAACAATGTAATAACTTGAAGTAGTATTCAACAACTTTTACTGATGTACTGAACATTAAAAATGAAACCTGTCTACCAATTAAATTAACGAAGTAAAAACAATACCCTAAATATTTAATTATTAACTGTATAATGTAATAACTTGAAGTAGTATATATTTAACAACTTTTACTAATGTACTGAACATTAAAAATGAAACCTGTCTACCAATTAAATTAACGAAGTAAAAGCAATACCCTAAATATCTAATTATTAACTGTATAATTGTTTCAATTAGATTTAATCAATGAAAGAGTTTAACTTTTTTTTAAGTATCAACTTTCTCTACCAGTAGTTGCCAGCATTTCCACATCATGATGTACTAATCCAGGCCCTACTATGCCTCACACTAGATTTCTACAGTTGCATAGGCATCATATAATTGCTTACTCATCTACTGCTGTTCCTCTACCATTCCTACAGCTCTTCTTAGATCAGTCTCCTTTAATTCTCCAGATTGCGATGAACGATCAATTGATCCAGACTTGATATTTTTCTTGTTTAGAGAGATTTAGAAAGAAATACTTTTTACTCTTTGTTAAGAAATAGAACGAGATAAAGACATACAGAAGTAGGGAATAAGTGAAAAAAATTAAATTAGAGAGAAGATAAAAATTACATTTTTCGAATTGATTTTTTATTCTTGATTACATATCTATACATTAATAAATAACAAAGTTGAGTGACACTGACACATGACATTTCAAATTTTTTACGGGGGCTACTTGAGAAAGTGTTGTACGGCAGCCCAGATATTTAGAGTCAGTAGCAAAACAAACTTCCTGAGTCACTAGTAGAGTGACCTTTAGCCTAATATTAAAAAAAAAGAGTAGAATTACCTTAATTTTCTCGGTTTCTGGCGAGGAAGGATAGTTTGATTCGAAGTATGCGTTAGGGCTTCTCTCTAATATGTTGTTATCCCTGCAAAAGGGTAGCCAGTAACGAGCGAATTTAGCAGCTTCCATAAAAGCAAAGAGGGTCAAATTCGAGCCACCGTCGTCTGATACAAAGACTGAGAGCTTCTCTGTTGGATAATCATAAGCCATTACCGACAATGCAGTGCTCACTACATTGATTGGCGGCTCCTTGTACGGATCCGCCGTGCATATGAATATGTCTAAAGCTGGATAATAACTTCGTTTCATGACCTTCTCGAGGTTTTCCGGGAACTCCTTGCGACGGACTGTAAACACCCGCAAGCCCACAGTTGTAGACCACATGAACGCAAGAAAAATGTCGGATAACAACAAAGACATGTTTATAGAGAAGGAGACTAGGGTTGTGAAGCTAAGAAGTGCTTTTGCATGGAAATAGAACAGTGCTACGATTGCGCTGCCGTAAACTGCCGCGAGCACAAGGTTGAAGGTCCTCAAGGCAGAGGGCTTAAGTGTATGAATAGGGACATCGGTGGTGAATCCTCCTGGACCCTCCATTAGTTTTTGACGATTTGTGGATGCTATTGCTAGCTACTATACCTGACCAAACCATTATTTATAGTAAAAATATTTGATAAAAAAACAAAGGTTAGCCGTTAAAGATAAGTGGTGATAATAATGTCTGGTTGAGTCGGCTATTCTAGGCCTAAGCCCAGGTCCACGTATCCACGGCCCATTTGCAAGTGGCAACCTCCCACTCATATACAATGACCTAAACCTAACAAGTATTTACTATATAAGTTGATTATCTCCTCACGACGCAATGAGGAGACAGAAAATCCTACTTGCCTCTGTTCTCAATTATCAAAACCCTTACAAAAATACTAACTTGAGCGTCGGAGGGGCCTTCCGGGAACCAACCCCCGGCGTGCCTTATTTGTTTTGCAGGTATCCTGTAGCCGAAATCAATCAGAATCACGGATCTGAATAATGATGTTCAGCCCGGCAAAATCCGACCGAACCAGAATCCATGATGAATGAATGAGTAATGATGGAACCTAAAAGTGAATTAAGTAACTAAATTCTCAGTATACACGAGAAATAAGCAATCAACCCAACCCATCAGAAGACCAACATGAGCAGCCCATATATTAAACACCCAGAGCGTAACATGACAGTAGCAAAAATGCTGATCGATATTTGTAGGATAAATAGTTGAGAATAATATCAATAATAATAAAGATTAGATGTGCATCCTTTTCTAAGATTAAAGAGCCATATGAATCATTTATCAGTAAAAGCATAAAAGGTTTAACCTTCTACCAATTGCAAGAAACAACGAAATCAAAAGTCTATTTTGTTGCTTTGCTGCTTCACTAGGACACGACGAGACAACTACTTCGCTAAGGCTGAGTTAGCTGGCTAGTGATTGAAACGCATCACTGGATAGTAGTGCCTATCTATGAATGTTGACAAGATAATGTTGTTTTGTTTTATACGAGAAACTCAGGTTTCAAGTCGGGTTGGATAGTAGTGCGATTCCAATTCACTTGACTTCAAATTAAATTTAATTATACTAAATTTATTGTTTTCTTGCATGCTTATATAAATGATTGATCTTCGGAGTTGGGGCCCCATGCCAATAATCACATGTATGATCCGGTGGTGTTAGCTGTCCTTTGTAGACAAGAATTGTAACTACTTTTTCATTAACTGTTTAGTTGTCTGCAACATAATATTAGCACAATCAGAACACAGGCTTCCAAATTTCAAAACTTTAGGACATAACATGTGCTTTCTCTTTGTGTTTCCTTGATGAATTCTTCAAGGAACTCCATCTGAATTCGGGACTAGTAATATCATTCTTAAAGGCCGTTTCGTCTTTTTTTTTTCAGAATGTACTTGTATGACAGACAGCAGCTGTCGGGATACGACCACCTAGGAGCCGCCTAGTTGAACTAGCATACATCGTTATACAGGAAATTTAGAGGCCACAAGTTTATTGTCTTGTTAGGAGGACTAAAACGAGAGCTATGATCACATGGTCAATAGCATTTACTTGCAGAATTGTTTGGGAATGGAACTGAATGGGACTTCACATACAACTAAAGGAAGTCACATCATAAGATTGTCGAGCACGCACCTGTCTTTTAGGCTGTTTTGGTAGTAGGATGCACCAATCCCTCTAAAACCTCCAACTTGCCTCAGCTGAACGCAGGGGAGCACATCACATGGTTACTGTTGGCCTAAAGGTGTTTCAGAGAGTTTCAAATGAAAATCGTTGCCAAAGGCTTCCGATAATCATCATCAAAGGGTAAGTTTTTGGCGACGCTTTAGGAAAATCGTGACAAAAGGGTAAATCTTGGGCTATGCTTTTTAAAAATCGTCGCAATATGATAAACCTTTGTTCCAAATTGTTGCCGCACATAGTGTTGGCGCTACTCTATTCCGTTTTTCTCGCCCATTTATTTCTGTATATTTTTTATTATTGTTTTGTTTTGCCAGCTCAGCTTGTATATGTTAACTGCATTTTTTAGCTCTATAAAAGGAGCTCGACGATTCATTTTTTTCGGAGATGAGAAAATAAAATGGATGCTCTCGGTATGGTGAGAGTTTAAGTTCGTGCTTGCGTTCTTCTGTTAACTTCTTCTAGATTCCAGGTTTTATCACTCTCTAACTTGTACGATTGTAATTATAATCCACTTGACATTTTTTACGTATGTTAACAAATTTCAAGTACCACACAGTTTTGTGCTGGCGATGAGACATCACACTAATGACTTTCTACAACGTGGCGACACGGAAGGATGAATACTACATTATTCAACCGCATAACCTGCTTTCAGCCACACATTTCTTATAATTAAATCACGTTTATTGAATTTTGCACCACAATTTATCGTACGTTTCTGTTTTCTATGCGTTCACATACAATAGTCAACAACGGTATGCTCTATATTAATACCTTTGATTCAATTGTAATTATCATCACTTAATTCAGAAAAAAGAAACGAACCAGCTTAGCATCGGTTGTCGGCCTCTCATTCCTAAAGCTTAATTTCATTAAGTGCATCTAATCCAAGCTTTAAATGGAATCACATGCCTTGTCTTCTGCGATTGAGCACTAGCCGAACCACTTCATTTAACAGCCAGTGGAGTAGCGGTGAGGAACTTCCTAATTACTGAAAAGGGAATAACCTGTCAAAATCATCAACAAATTTACTACCATAGCTGAGCAATCCCTTTTAGCAAATCTGGATCCCAGAAATTGTGCTTCCAAAATGTTAGGCTTCCACGATTGGAACCCTCATGTTTACAGAAAATTCAAGTCAATTACAGCGGCTGATGAATTCATGTAGGCAAAGAGGATAAGCACTGACAAAGTGGGAATGCCATTTTCAACTTTCAGGATATGGTTCTCGGTCACGTTCTTTTTCCTATGTCCACAAGTAATCCTGTATCTATGGATAGACTCCAGAACTTTCTTGCTAGTTTTTATTTTTCTTTTTCGTGTTAGTATGTTGTCATCCTGACTGAGCCTACAGGATAAGTATAGAATAAGTCTTCCACCTGATAAAGACGTGCCATCACATGCTATATACACGTGTATATCTTTTGTGGAAATTTATTATATACTTCATTCACAATTTTAGATAGATTTTCATATTAGTTTTAAGGGATTTTCATTCGACGGTTACATGCATTGCTAAAATACGAATGCAAACAAAAATTAGAAAAAGTAAATTTCTGAAATACGAAAATTGGGTTTTCTACCCCAAACATTTCAGCAAAATCAACAAATTTCAATAGAGTTTAAACAAAACTGGTAATTGTATTTTGTATATTTCTTCTGCTTATATATAATTTTATACTGATACTCGAACGAGGTTATCTTTGACTACGGAATATTTGGTAGTGGATAAAACCTCAAACGTGGAAGTAGAAAAGAATGAAGTGACATTATAATTCCTAAGTATCAAGCATCATCACAATAAGAAGATGGTTTTCATGTGCATGGAGCGACAAAGAAGGGGGATATGACTATATGAGGTGAACTGCCCCTGATCAAGTCAAAATAATATTGCGAAAAAGTGATTTTGGTATAATTCTTTGCAGAAGTGAAAACTAAAAATTACTATATTATATTTTTTTTGATGCAATTACTATATTATATTGACTACTCATTAAGTCTTCGTTTGATAGGATTGATGTGATATCTTCTCCTGATGTGTCGTTTGCTAAGATTGATGTGATATATACCTGGGCCAGCATTTCAATTAATTTACTCGTTTGAAATTGAATTCTCGCTGTTTCTTTCTACTTTGCATTCTAACATCTCTATGCTTTTTCTTCTAATGTCTTGACAGACAAAAACAGAAATTTGTACGTTGTACAAAATTTCACTCTAATGTATTGTTTTTGTGTCATTGCCAAACATTGTTAGGCAGTTCAATATATCTTAATCTGATTTAACTGGTATATCTGCTGTGATGTTTCTGTTTTCAATTTCATTTTCATTTTAAATAGGATTTCTTTTCATTATGCCTATGTATATGTTGCCAATGGGATGAAATGGGAACAAAAATCTTAACTCAAAAATGATATTTAACTCTATAGTTACTATGGATCTTATCTCAAAAATGATATTTAACTATATAATTATTATGGACCTAGCTACTATCGATATTCTAATTTATATTCTATCAATAAATATTTAATTGATAATTTAAAGTTTAAGACAAATATCGTAACACATTTAAAATATTTTTTGTCATTAAAATCGACAATGTAATTATCTTAATTTATTATTCTTGTCTTTTTAACCCCACAGTACAAACATCTTACAAATTAGATGCAGAGTATTCCTCCGAATTCTTCTTAACTAACATTTCGTTTTCATTAACTAGAAGGCGCTATCCAAAAAGATAGACTTGACAGCACCAGATAACATCCCTACTCGTTGAGAGCATATATACCTATTATTCACGGTAAACTGTATAGGTAACAAGTGGGTACGTTATGCAAGATGATGCGAGTTCATCAAGTTACGTTCTTTTAGCAGATTCTTCTTTTATAACACTTTTTGGGTTTGGATTTGGCTCTGCAAATATGAAAATTGGAGACAGAAAGGTGAAATAATTGTGCAAAAATTGCATGATGATTGTTTGCTCGTGGGCTTTCTATTATGGTTATCTTTATTTTATTATTTTTATTCCACCTTTTTATTTAATTTTTTACATTATATAAAACTATGTCTTTTAATTGTTATCTTGATCTTTAATTTTCCATGAAGCCATCCTAAATATGTGTGTGTGTGTATGTACTTATATGATACGTAAGTATTAAATTTAATTACAATTTATATATATTGTTCTTAAGTTTGAAATAAAATTAATTGATAGTTATTATAAATATTAAATTATATGTTCACAAATTTGAACTTTCTTTTGAAAAGTAATAGTAATTCCTTGATTAATAGGTATCTACAACCTTTACAAGGGTTAAGAGTACAATAAGAACACAATATAAAGGATCAAAAGTTCCTAGTTACAAGTTGAAATTCTAGTTTTACTTCAGTAACCATCTTTTCTTCATGTTTGTAGAGAGTTTTGTTGTTATTCCAGTCTGCTTTGGAGAATGATTTTCTGGTAGACCTATTACTTCCTTCTTGCCTCCTTTTATTCCTCTCATATTGTGGAGAGCTTTACTTGCCATCTCTCATCTTATCTATCACATTATTCAATATCTCTGCTTGATCTTTATCATTAATGATGAATCATTCAAGTTCAAAATTTTTCATAATACATGCTAAGTTGAATGCCTACTTATGTTTGTGTATTTGGACACACATTAAGTCCTTAAAGCTCTCATATGTCTTTTTTATATATGCGATCCAACTAAATTTCAACTCAAGATTCTTTTCGAGCTCATCTTTTGGTCTCACATTTGAATCTTGTATCTCGTCTAGGGTTTTTACTAATGTGCATCAATGCATGCCAATGCTTCCGTACTTTCAAGATTTCATCGACAATGCCTTTTTTTTTACCCACTCAGCAAGTTTATCTTGTTTTATCATTCTAAGTGCCAAATATTAGTTAAGGCTCACCAATGCTTGCACGATTTCGTAATTAAGATTTAAGAGTTTAACACTAGACTAAAAGTAGCTACGAGGGATGAATCAGGAATATGCAATTTTGATATGATCCCAAATTTGAATTCTTTGTAGCATTAGGTCCAAAATTATATGTTTTTCTTTATTATATTTTAAGTCATGTGATATATTTCTTTAAAGAATTTAACACTAATAGAGATTTTAAAAAGGGATCAAATCTGAATTTTATTTGCTACAAATTTAAGATTCATATATTCGATTATTATAAAATGAATCTGACTGATTTTATTAAAATTACGAATTAAAAATATAAATAGCAATTTGAAGTTTTTGAGATAACAACTACATTGAATTCAATTGAGATATATAATATCTGCGTCACCATGAAAAGTGAAAGGCTTTGTGCGGTTTCGGATCGTGAAATTTTCTTCCTTGTATTTCTACGAAAACCATATGTTTCCACGCTCCTTCTGCAGATCGACACGTGGAAAAAATTTTGGTTAACCCAAAAGTTCCCTATTGACTATTGCTGACTGGGCTTATGGATAAACCTCGCCGACGAGTTTGAGAAGGAGAACGGTGACAGCCATTCAATGGTCTCCACGTGCCCAATCCCATGCACACGTGTTGTCAGCAATTTGACGGCCCCCACGTTTGTGAAGGTGGGCATATGCCACGCATCCCAGCGAGTTTCTGCATGTTTGGTCTAATCCAAACTTTAAGAAATCTATCTTATTCAAATCAAGACTTTACTTTTCCCCTTATTTAAAATAAGGATATTATTCAAATAGATTATCTATTTCTGTGGAAGATTATGTCCATCTTAACAATATCCTTATTTTCAAAAGTTTACTTTTCCCCTTGTGAGAGTATAACATAATATGCCAAGATCACATGAATAAAAAATAATATTTACACTTAGTAAGTCTCCATAAATAAAATTCCCACATAGAAAAGATATATAATTTATCCATTTAAGATCATAATGCGACATTAGTGGGGTATAGTTAGAAGATGAAAAAAACTGACGCCGTTGATAGCCTGGTTGCTGGGGAAAATGTTGTCGTGCAGCAGCTAAGGTTTCTCTATAAATACGTGGCTTTAGATGGGCAAGGCAACTTGGTCATTCAACAAACGACATTACTCTACGTGTTGGTCTATCCTCACAATACTCCGCCACCTTCTGTGCTTCTTGTTTCATTATTATCAAACCTAACTCTGTGTCCAGATCCTATCATCAACTACTACTTCATTTGGATTCCCTGTTATCACTTGCAGATTCTTATAAGTTTTCTTTTTATCATTCTCTTCGTTGTTATTTACTTAAAAGAAAAGGGAAAGAAGCAACACAAAAATGTGTGGGATACTTGCTGTTCTGGGTTGCTCTGATGATTCTCAAGCTAAGAGAGTTCGTGTGCTTGAGCTGTCTCGCAGGAAATTCTCTGCTATTCTTGGCTCATTATTTGGTTTCTTGTCGTTGCCGCAATCTCGGACTAACTTCACCACCCTTTTTCATTTTCTTCTATGCATTCCGATGACGTTCTTTTCTTTTGCCTGTACCAGATGGCGTGTTATTTATTTATTGGTTAACTTTGACTTACGTGATTATATTTATTTTCTTGCCAATCGATGTGTATTTGAAATGAAAAAGAGAACTGGGCTACTTAAAATTATTAGTATCCACAGGATTCATTAGTTAATTCTGATAAACATAAACTTTATGGCATTTTAAGGAATTACGATCTCGGATAAACATTTGTGCAAATACTAAGAAATTGAGAATGTATATTTTGTTGTCACCTTAACAGATTGAAGCACCGTGGTCCAGACTGGAGTGGGCTCTATCAGAATGGTGACTGCTACTTGGCTCATCAACGTCTGGCTATTATTGATCCTGCTTCTGGTGATCAGCCTCTCTTCAATGAGAACAAAAAAATTGTTGTTACGGTAGGCTTCTAACCAACATAGGGAAGGTCTCTGTTCACTAGGAATGGAGAAACGAAGAACAGTTTTCATTGTTAATTGAATGGACTACTGAGGGGTTTGTTTCATTTACGTATTACTTGTCTTTGCTTGCTAACCTTTTGATGGAATAAAAAAAAGGGGGTTCCTTTGAAAACCAATATTCTAGCACGTAACGACGATTACATTATTTTGGCAAGCATAACTGAATGTTAAATATAGGTGAATGGAGAAATATACAATCATGAAGAATTGAGGAAGCGGTTACCACATCACAAGTTCGGAACAGACAGTGACTGCGATGTTATTGCCCATCTGGTATGGCGCTTCTGCAGATACTGATATTTAATTTATTTATATGCATTTCTGAATTGATGTAACGAAAATCTTTCTTATAGTTACTTCTAGCAAGCTAATATGTTGTTTGAAATCTTCCAATAGTATGAAGAATATGGAGAAAACTTTGTGGACATGTTGGATGGGATGTTCTCCTTTGTGCTGTTGGATTGTCGAGATAACACTTTCATTGTTGCTCGTGATGCCATTGGAATCACTTCCCTCTACATTGGCTGGGGTCTTGATGGTAACATTCGTTAGATCGTGCTTCTTAACCAACTTTTACAGGTGGAACAATTCTGATTTGATGTTGTGTTTAAGGTTCTGTATGGATTTCTTCTGAGCTGAAAGGCCTGAATGATGAGTGTGAACATTTTGAGTGCTTTCCACCTGGCCACCTGTACTCGAGCAAATCAGGAGGATTAAGGAGATGGTATAATCCTCCTTGGTTCTCAGAGGCTATTCCATTAACTCCATATGATCCGCTCGCTCTGAGACGTTCATTTGAAAATGTAACGCTTATGAAACATTTGATTCTGCCAAATGATTTAACTAAGCAGATCTTGGTGAATTTATAGCTCATGTGCTAAGTACATAATCTGTGCAGGCTGTCATCAAAAGACTTATGAGTGATGTTCCTTTCGGAGTTCTGCTATCTGGTGGCCTAGATTCGTCTTTAGTTGCCTCTATTACAGCTCGCCACTTAGCAGGTACCAAGGCTGCTCGGCAGTGGGGAGCGCAGCTTCATTCATTTTGTGTTGGTTTAGAGGTGAGTGTAAAAGATTGCTATTGTCAGACACTCGTTAGGCGTTTTCAAGGAGCTCCTCCCTTAATTCAAACCCTGTTCTCGAGCAGGGTTCTCCAGATTTGAAGGCTGCAAAAGAAGTCGCAGATTATTTGGGAACTGTTCACCATGAGTTTCACTTTACAGTTCAGGTACTATACTAGTAGAACTGAAATTTCTTTCAGGACCATTATCAAATGTTAATTGTATGCCTTTGGTGTAGGATGGAATTGATGCCATTGAAGACGTCATCTACCATATTGAAACATATGATGTTACAACTATCAGAGCTAGTACTCCTATGTTCCTCATGGCAAGAAAAATCAAGTCTTTAGGAGTGAAGATGGTAATTTCTGGTGAAGGCTCTGATGAGATTTTCGGTGGTTATTTGTATTTTCATAAAGCTCCAAACAAAGAAGAGTTCCACCGAGAAACATGCCGCAAGGTAACTATACAATCACACTAGGCAAGCATTTAAGGGGGCTCAATTGAGTGATACGTTCTTCGACATAGCAGAAGATGTTTTGATTCAATTATATTTCCATTTTTGCAGATTAAGGCCCTCCACCAATACGACTGCTTGCGAGCTAACAAAGCAACATCTGCGTGGGGTTTGGAAGCTCGAGTACCCTTCTTAGATAAGGAGTTTATTAATGTTGCAATGGCCATTGACCCTGAATGGAAGATGGTAAAACCTATTAGTCACTTTACACCCGTCCTTGATGGGGGTGCTACCTAAGCAGATGTTTTTGATAACTTCCAATTGATTTCAGATTAGACCAGAAAAAGGACGCATTGAGAAATGGGTTCTTAGGAGGGCTTTTGATGATGAGGAGCATCCTTATCTGCCAAAGGTATAAACAAATCTTTTCTTTTGCTTTAACATTTTACGCTTCGGTTAACATACTCTGTTGGACTCGTGCAGCACATTCTTTATAGGCAGAAGGAGCAATTTAGTGATGGGGTTGGCTACAGCTGGATTGATGGTCTTAAAGATCACGCTGCTCAACATGTACTTGAATTAACCATCTCCTATAACAACCATTTGAGTTGAATATACCAGGCAGCTTTTTTAACATCATAGAATGATTTCAGGTGACAGACAAAATGATGCAAAATGCAGCTCATATCTTCCCGCATAACACCCCTACTACCAAAGAAGCTTATTACTACAGAATGATCTTCGAGAGGTTTTTCCCTCAGGTAATTCTGTCCTTATCCAACAGGTAGGTTGTGATGGAGAAGTAGAAATTGTTATATATAAATGGGAGGTTTCTTGCAGAACTCAGCGAGGCTGACCGTTCCTGGAGGAGCAAGTGTAGCATGTAGCACGGCCAAAGCGGTGGAATGGGATGCTGCATGGTCCAACAATCTGGACCCTTCCGGCAGAGCTGCACTGGGTGTGCATCTTTCAGCTTATGACAAGCAGCAGGCAGCTTCCAACATCAATGGAATGATTGTTGGCAGCATACCTCGCTTGGTGGAAGTCAACGCTTCAGGAGTTGTTATAAAAAGCTAATAAACTATTGCCCATTGTTATACAGAATTTAGTAAAACTATGATTAGGTGATTTCCCAACCTTAGGGAGTTCTCACTTACAAGGTCTTTTGACTATTGTTAAAGTACTTGACAAAGTTACGTAGATTTTAAAGATTAGTTTTATTACCGCCCAGGCCAAGAATGATGTCTGTTTCTGTTTCTGTGCCTCCTCGCTTAGCTAGCCCGTGAAACAAATAATACGAATCTTTTTGCAGACAGGACAGTACTTGCTTGAGCATATTTGTACGCCGAGTTTTGATTGTTATCTCAAGGTAACCATTGGAAGGGGGAAAGAAAAAAGTAAGCTAGGCGTTGAGAATCAAGTAATCTTATAAAGAATCACTAAACGTAGAAGAAGGTAGATGGTATCTATAGATATAATCAGATAGGACCCGAAGACTGTAGTTAAGTCAGTCTCTAACAAGCAATTAAATTAGTATAGTCTAGCAAGTAAAAAAGAAAATAAAAGCGTATTGAGGTGCTATCTAGAAGAACAAAGCAGTGTACAATAGCTGGTTCCAAGTATCAGGGAGTCCAGGAAGACACCAGTGGCTACAATCTGCAGAGCGTTGAGGGTTAGCCTTTTGCTGGGGGCTCAAATCACCGCTATAAATTGATGGGTGACCATCTTTCCTAAGCCCAGAAAGCATTGTGATGTCCAATAAGTACGCAGGGTTATGCATGTCCCTAATAACATCGTCCACTACTCTCATTTCCTCAGGGTATGCTCCTGGTGACATCGATCCACTTAATATTGGAGTCGTCTCGCCGTAGCAATTTTTCGACGCAGACATTGTCGTCCCAGAGCTCCATTCACTTGGACTGCCAATTTTTTAGTTCCAAGTTAGTAATATATACGAGACCCAAACCTTATAATAACTTTTCCAGAACTGTTATCAAAAGTTTAAACAAAAGACACAGAGCCACCGACAAGATCGCTGTTAAAAAATGTATTACTGTTGAAGGTGTCGGCAGATTTTGGCAGCACCGAGTTCTTTACGAAAACCATTCTCTAAAAATATCTGGTGTTGAAACAAATAATACATCAACAACTAGGCTCCGGTCCAGACTAAATATCAAGTATTGAAGTAGACTACGTGTGAACACACTGAATCCTTATCAAGAGGTAAAAGATATTGAACCTACCGACAAGTCAACCAAGTGCAACAAGTTCGTTACCCATTTATGACTGAAACTGCCAACCAGTATAGAAACCAGGTTTCCCCTCGTGCCTTTTCTTTATGCCTGATGAAATTAATGCATATTGATTATGTCACATTCTTCTATTGTTACAAACTACCACGAACACAGCTGTTATAACTTGCTGGTTGCATTTGTTCCGTTGTTTTTTAGTTAGACTAATTTACGATGCCCAATTTATTAGTTGCGTATGGGAAGCCAGCGTGGCCAAGCTGCACCCTCAACTGCGGCTGACATTAAACCACATTTTTTGTGCTTGGAGCCCAGTAGCCAATAATGGAGGAGTCAGGAGTGTAGCTTTCCAAGTAAAGTGAAAAATATACGAGAGAGAGAGACATACTCGTAATGTGTGGGCGAGATGGACAAGAAGAAAACTCTGGTTCTGGCAGTGTCAATGTTGGAGTCAACCCAATTGGCCCATGTTCTCAAGCCTTTTTCCAAAGCAACTAGACGATCCATGTCCTGGTAATATGAACCTCCTGTTTCCATGTAGTCCCACCTGCTCAAAGCCAGAACGCACCAAGATTTGTATCTTTTTTGCTTGTATTTTCTTTTTTGATATATATACGAGAATGCCAGAAAAAAGCATCTTAAACGAAAACAAACATGACGATGACGCTAACCCTTGGAGAGACCCTTTGTGGCTCCACCAATGACCGGTGTTGAAAGACAGAACGTCTGCGTTACGCCAGGCGTTGGCGTTGCCGGATATCTCTTCCAGCCTTAGAACTCTCTTCCCTTGAATCACATCTATGTCCACCAAGTAAGGTGCTCGAAAATATGAAATGCTCATGTCATAGTCCTGTAAACATTATAAAATGCAATTTCATGATTGGGGCTTCATATGAGTAATGTTGTTCACTGTGGGCCACGAATCAAGTAGTGTATTGCAGTTGGCATCGACAGCCTACAAAGCATACTAACAGTGATTTCTGGGACCCTCAATCATCTTTCAGCTGAGCTTTTCCATCTTAAATATTGAACCTAAGCAACAATAATAGGCTTCTGGGTTGGATTCACAATTCCATCATTCCCAGATTGAGATAGGACGATAAAGAATTTAAAAAAAAAAAGTAATTTCCTAATCTGAGAACAGAGATCGTAAAACTTCTAGTCTACAAGTAAAGAAATGAACTTTTCCTATTGTAGCCAAGCAATGGCACTCGCATACTGCAAACCTTTGATGTCAAAAGTAGATAGAAAATATACATTATTATTCTTGCTTAAAGGTGTAGGCCAGCCAGACCACAGCGACCTATGGCCTAGGTCCAAGATGAAAGCTTTATCACCACAAACTGGAAAATTTGCTTACGAATGCTATCCAAGAATGCAAAACAAAGAAGCATATAATGTTTCAACTTGAAGTTACCAGAAATTTGAAGATGGAGAGAGGATCTCCTCTGCTCATTTTTGTGGATGTTTGAGGCGCTGCAGCTAAAATCATGCAAATCAAAGACTCCCACTGATTCCTTCCAAGCGAATCACCCACAAACATCACTGTTTTCCCCCTCAATTTCAGTAGAAAATCATCCCCATTGAACCTGACATGAAAGTAGTACAATAACTTGATAGCATTTGCCACAGAACAGAACTGGCAGAAGGTAGATTTATCGAAGAAAGAAACAGAAATGGCTGTTGCCCATTGCTGATGAGAAGAATGTAACTGCAGATTCATTACCTTGGGAGCTCACAGTTGAGAGGCTTCCATCTATACTTGAGGTAGTCAGAGTCAGGTCGACCATACATTCGGCAATTGAATCGAGGGTCAATGATGGGACAATTAGAGGATTGGTACATGGGGTACGAGTCATCACGAACCCAGGTGCCTGCAAAGAGGGCACAACTGCTTTGGTTACCTTGAACAATCGGTCTTCTTTGATGGTGGCTTTTGTGGTGGTTCCTCATGCTCACTATTAGAGCAGAGGAAACTATCTGGTTTTGAAGCAGAACCAAGAACAGAATCGCAGAACATGATGAAAACAGTGTGCAAGAAGAATGGCAACGATTAAACATATCAATCGAGGACAAGGAAATGAAAAGGCAAAAGACTTCAACTTTCAGACAAAAAAAAGAAGAGGCAAAGTGCGAAAGAGAAGAGATGTAGCTTTTGTTTATTTATTCTGTACTTTTGCTGCCAGTGTCAGGGGTATGGCGGGATTGGGATTTGAGAGGGTTTTGTCTGTCTGTCTTACAAACATAAGAAAACAGGGGCTTAGGCATAAGGCATTGGCTCATGACTTATTACGGTCTTTCACTTTGTTTTATTGTGTGCATGTTAAAGTTCCTGAGACCGGTTTACGTGAGTTAAATTCGGCGTTACGGACTTCTATTTCTGTAGGATGGACCTCACCTATCCTGCAAAAAGAGCAAAGAAGCTGTCGTCAGAAAGTAATTTTGTTCTTTGCTTTTCTTGATGCACAATCAGAACACGCGGTTATGGTAGAATACCTCTTATATTGAATCATAAAAATTATAGTGATGTAGCGTGAAGTGAAGGTCAAGAACGGTATCGATATTCAGAGTGGCAGCTAAACTTTGTCCATTTGGTCCATCAAGTGTATAATTAGGAATAAGAAAAGGAGCCCGCATGGGTAGCTCAGTTGGTTATTGGAAGGGCAAGTTGAGATCAAGGCCTCAGATTCGAATCCCGGCAGCGGCAGTGTGGAAGTTCATTCAATGTAGTGACTCTTTGTACGCACCGGTGTTGGGTCACCCTTCTGAAAAGCTGGCTGAGATCAGACCATGATTTACCCACCTTACTACTCTATCGAGCCGGGGTGTGAAGGCGCCTAGGGTGGGTGATTCCACCTTTTGAGATCAAGGAATAGGAAAAGGAAAGAAGGCCTTCTTTAAAATGGAATAAGGCTGAAAAGTAGACATGACTGGAGAGTAGAAAAGTTTGATTCATCTTAAATACAGACAGGGCAGCAGTCATTGACAAAATCAACATAAAGTAAAGCCCCAGTTGCAACGAGTCCGTTATCCTTCTAAGAAGCTGGCTGAGATCAGACCATGATTTACCTACCTCACTACTCTATCGGACCGGGGTGTGGGAGCGCCTAAAGTAGGCGATTCCATCTTTTTGAGATCAAGGAATAGGAAAAGAAAAGAAGGCCTTCTTTAGAATGGAATAAGGCTGAAAAGTAGACATGACTGGAGAGTAGAAAGTTTGATTCCATCTTAAATACAGACAGGGCAGCAGCCATTGACTAGGAAATATCCTCAATTTTCGGAGACTAATCAACATAAAGTAAAGCCCCAGTGGCAACGGGTCCATTATCCTGTGCTTGTTCCTTATATCATGATGCAAAGCCACAATTTTTGCCATAAGCATTTCAACGTGGAGCTCCTTCCCTTCCCAGATTTTAATAATTAAAAGATATTAATAAATAATATCAATTTATAAATAAGTTTTACTAATTTTTACTTTTTTAATTATTTAGTTTAATAAAATGTAATGATTTCTTTATTAATATTTATTTATAAATGTTATACATGAGATTAAAATAAAATTATTTACTTCATTAATTTATACTAAAATATATTTAATATTTAATTATTATTAATAATAAAAATATAACTATATTTGACTTCAGCAATCAAACATTTTTTTTAAGACTAGGAATAACTAGGCTTACTTAGTCTATTATCTTGTTTGGCTTCTTTTGTCTAGAGTCATGTAAATTTTTGTTATATTTATTAATTATATTTTCTCTTTATAAAAAAATTTAAGTAGATTTTTATCTTTCTATGAAAATAAAAATAGAAAAAAATTATAAATTATAAAAGAAAATTAAGATCAAATAACCCCTAAACAAGTATATTACTAGGCATATAAATGATATAAATATTTTTCAAAACACTTATGATTTCTTTATGACAATTGAGTGAATTGCCTTATATAAGGCAACCCCAACTACTAGGCTATATGGTAGTGGGCATAATTTAGATTGTGTAAATTCTCACAAATTTTGGGTATAAATAAATATTGATTGTTATATATAGTATATAGTTAATATATCGAAATTTTAAGGACGTTTTAAAAGAATGCGACCTACTTGTATAGGAACCATATTACACCTAATCCTTATGCCTCTCAATTGAAAAGGAAATTAGAAATTGCTTTGTGACTATAACCTTTCCACTCACATTTAACCATTATAGATTGTATAGTTTATGGAGTTTTGTAATTGGCAATCCTAACTTCTCCACTAACTCAACACTTACTATATTGGTAGAATTCCCTCTATTTATGATTATATCATGGGCCTAATCCTTGATATAACACTTTCTATAGCAGAGATTGTCCTACTATTTAATCACATTCTCATGAGCCTAATCCTTGATAGAACAGTTTCTCTAGAAGAGATTGTCTTGCTATTTAATCACATCCTCTCCTATATATGTAATCTTCCTCTCTTTAAGCCTTTTAATGCACACATCATCCTTATTAATCCTTTTTTAGCTTTATAACTTTATCATCTTTTTTACTCAATAGTTTGCTTCATAATGAAGAACCTATACAAGAAATACCAAAACGGTTAAAATACCTCTTTTAACATTATTTTTCTATCTTTTTTATCATGTGAATTGCATCTTGTAACTTTAAGTAATGGTATAGCTTTACAATTTTGGAAATATTTAGATTTAGTCTACAAATGAAATGATTCATTATGTCTTCCTTCATATTTTCCTTAACCATAGCAACCTCCATTTAACACCCGGTATCTAGTTTACCCGGTACACCAAAATAAATCAGTATTTGAGACTGATGTCATTAAAACTACATAACAGTGAATAATAATTTTTGGTGACATCAAATTAATGATGTATGACACTTTTTCGGTGGTCACAGGAAATTATACGAGCAGATGTTTAAGAACCAGTACAAGAGTGACATTTTTGTAAATAAGGGACAATGAGGCTTATAAAAGAAGCTAGTTAGAAAGAAGACAAAACATTGTCTTCTTCCTTCTCTATAACCCACAAAAATCTCCATGGAAGCTCCCTGTCAAGCTTTTCAACCCTTGTAACAAGGATGGGAAGGAGAATTAAGCCATTCGGTTAGTACAAAAAGGTAAGCCTCAATCCCGACACTTAGTTCTATCGATTGAAGCTTAGTTTTTCTCTCTTCTTATGAAACCCATTTGATGGAATGTATGGGTTTGATGATTTGGATGATGGGATCTTGTTCTTTGATGTATAATGACACATTAACATGAAGAAATTTCTTTTTTTATGGTGATTTGGGAGCTAAATAAAAACCTAGGGTTTTGGAGTTCAAGCTATCAATGGAGACAGATTTGTAGGTCCTCCTTATACATTTGTTTTGAGCTGTTTAACGTGTGAATTCAGAGAAACTCAAAACATAGAAGTTGTAGATACAGATGGCTACTGTCACCCTGAATTATTTTCATGATTTTAGGGTGAGTCGAACAAATGAAAGAGGCCCCGAATTGAAACTGGTTCAGAATATCGGCAGGATTGAAACACGAAATGAAAGTTAATTGTTTGAAGACCTTAGAGTTAGAATTGGATAATGAGTTCTGCTTATGAAATGCTCAAAAATATGTCATCTAAGTGCTGTATAAAGTAAATTTTAATTGGATAATTATTCTGTGAGATATGGTTGAATAAGTGAAGGGTGTTGCTAACCTTAGTGACGCAAAAGAGAACAGAAACAGGACAAGATTATAAAAAATCACAATAAATCCAAATTACATTGTTTTTGAGACCTCTTTGGATATGTGATGGCCATATGAGTCTATTGAAAATTAAGTTTTGAATCACCTTAATTGGATGAGAAATGAATAAGTTATAAGGTTTTGAGACAGGAAGGGTCCAACTCATGATTGAATATTAAGGCTGATTGTGAATGGGAGATTTGGGTTTCTTAATGACCGAATTAGAACATGGTCATAAAAGAAAAATTGTGAATTTTTGTGTTAACTAGAGATATGGAAAGTTTGAAAAACATTAGGCCTATGTATAAAAAGTTATTCCTTCACGAATGAGACCTATGCTGATGACTTAGTGATCATAATTTTTAATGATATGTGTTAAGAAATGAGGTTTATGTGAGAATGACTAATACGGGTATATGTAATTTTCATGCATGTTACCCAATAGCTTGTGAAAGCAGGCAAGGAATAGAACTAGAAGTCGTACCTAGTACCTCTCAAGTTCAAGAAAATTTGAAAGGAAATCAGAACCACTGAGATAGTTGAGGTGAGTATAATCATGCTACTATACTTGTGTAGTAATCCTTTTCTTTTATC
>JAOTBA010000008.1:23513809-23527247 GCA_025629845.1 Erythroxylum squamatum | reverse complement strand
GACTAAAGTGTTTTGTATTTGTAATGGGCCCCAAATGGCTATTGAAATTCTGTTGATTGTATTGTTATGATTGAAAAAGTTTACGAATAAAGCGAGCCCGATTTGGAAATGTTGATTTCCGCAAAAAGGTGTGAATGTTTGTTATTAAAAAAAATTCCTACTGAGTTTTAACTAATTGAATGTTCTAGCATGCCAACCTCGCGGGGCACGGACTCAGATATCACTCATGATGTCGGGTACGTGTCTTGCGGGAGTGAGGTGTTACACTCTTAGCCAAAGCTTTTAGAATGAGAAACTTAGACCTTTCAATGTAATGAATATTTGGGCTCTTTTTTTGCTCCCTACTATGTTTATACTTTATATCTATGACATGTTTTTGCCTTTATTACATTTTCAGTATTAAATCGTTAATATAAACTCTTTGCTAAATGTTGACATGACAGATATTTTTTAGATTCCAAAAATGAGTTCCAGTGGGAGGTATTAGACATAATCCTCCGGACTAAAGAATAAATCAGTGCACAACAAATTTGTTCAGTAAATTCTAAGCACCATCTACTGTTAATGAACCAACTGCTAGGGGAAGATCTTTGTTTGTTTTAAGTGATGCGTTTGAACGTGTTAGGAGAATTCTAAGGGCTCCAAACATAGAGAATATCTTTACTTTATCTACTGAGTCCCATGTCAAAGTATCTTGGAATCTTTTGTGAATTATCTAGAAAAATAATTATATCTTTTTCTCTTTGATAAAATAGGTGTGGAATTCATTATTTTACATTTAGTCTAGTTAGACACCAGATTGTATTATTTAATACATCCATTTTACTTGGGATTTTAATTAATTACTAATATTGACTTTCTAATATGGAACTTCGAGAAGAATGACCACGAAAGCTTCGTTAACCTACCTTACAAACCTACTTATATTATTGAGGAATATTCTTGAAGAAAATGTAAAATTTGTTTTGTGGTTATCCAAGTTCTTATAAATACATCAAAGTAATTTTCATCTTATAAGATAAAACTTAATTATATTTAGATAGATATTAAAATTTAATATTATTTGGCAAGTTAGATTGGTACTTCCACAAAATAGCTAAAAAACGCATCTAAAAATAAACGTAGTTAAAACAATTTGGCTACGTTTATAAAACGTAGCTAAAAATATTTATCTACTTTTTTCTAAACATAGCTAAAAATATTCGGTTATGTTTATAAAAACATTTGGCTATGTTTTTAGAAACATAGTTAAAAACATTTGGCTACATTTTTAAAAATGTAGCTAAAAGTATTTAGCTACAAAAAAAGTAGTAAAAACTATTGACTACGATTTTTGAAAACGTCGCCTATAGTTTTCGATTATAGGATTTGACAACATTTTGTTCGACAAAACAAGACCATAGCTAAAAACTATAGGCGACGCATTCCAGAAATTAAATACTATCATTTTGTACATAATAAGTATTTAATTCATACGAAATGACTACAAGTACACTATTCGTTTGATGAACAAGAATGCTCTGACTAGTGCAATGAGGAGCTACCCTTTCCCTTCAACTCATCTACCTCATTACAGAGTTGGGCTATGTACTCCATCGATTGTTGCAACTAAGTTATCAATGTCTATACTGTGCTTCAAAGCTCATGGACTTCATTAGGTGTGGATCACCTACTAGATGCTGTTGTAATGAATGTGGAGGATAGCTAATAACATGTGTTCGAAAATGATCCTAAGTTGAATATCTTTCCACAACGATCCCTACTACCCAATACATGAAGATAGGTTTCACTCTCATCAACATCTTCAAGCTACTGAGACTGTGGTTGAGTGCTTTCTTGTATTTGGTCCTATCAGAAGGCAATGTTTAAGTTAGTAAGTGATAATTATTAAGCATTAATATTAAAGCATAAATTTCACATACATTTAGTTCTCTACATCGGGTGTTGACGAAGTCACACCGTCATGCTTCTTAGTGTGAGTGTGCAAAAAGAGCTGACAAGGTGTAGGCTTCGTGTCTATAGACTTTTCCTGCTTTAGAATAAAATGTTATTAGTGAACTACAATTTATAAAAATTTCGACTGAATTTTCTTATTTTTATGATATTTACCCCCTGTTAAACAAAGAAAGTAACTCAATAACACAACCATATATGGCACCAGACATTTATAACATTATCATTCTCCATAATACACATATTTTCATTCCAAAATTCATACATCAAATTAAATTGAAATACATCAAAGTGAAAAATTAGAATATAAATGTAAAGTATAGATACTTACAAGTCTCTCTGCATGCTTGTGGTGGGTAATAGATCCTCCAGTATGTATGGGAAGACTCTCTCCCCACGATTCTCCACGTCTGTTGGTAGAATTATGCTTTGAAATGGACATTGTCTCGGGTGATGTTCAATATTGCTGCCAACGACTCCATATTTGTTCAGAAATATAAGGCGGTCGTACACCAGTCTTGTGTATTGCACTAACAAAGTCTTGATAACATGTGCGTGTTTGTCTCCCCCATACTTTATAAATGACCGCATTAAATTTAGAACTCCAAAAAAAATTCTTTCTGAAACAAAAGGAAAAACATACGATAAGTACTTATAATGTAATATTTATCTAGTTAATGTATAAAAATAATTAAAAATACAAAAAATATATTTTTTGTACCTCAAACTCCTGATAGTAAAATTTCTTTGTCGCCTGAGAGATATTCTTCCATATATAACCCTCAAGATCAATCTTCTCATTGAATTTGGATGTCATGTTTCTTGAACACGGCTCAGACGGAATCAACCTAATATTAAAACAATTAATTTTATATCATTTTTTAAATTTAAACCTATAACTTAATTATAAACATATGGTTTTTCATGTATTTTTATTTACAGATTGTTGACAATTTTGACGTAAGTTTTTCCATTAACTCCCTTAGCTCGAGGTTGGAGGCCGCCTCCTTCATCCGCATCGTTTACTTGTGATATCTTTATCAGTATAAGGGTGGTGGATGGTGTATCAGCGGTACGAAAGGTGATGCCTCATCTACAAGTGTAGTAGTTGGAGGTACAACATCTGATTCGGTTGCAACTGTAGAATGTGATGCTTCACCTGGATAGTAACTGGCTCCAAATCGTGGTCTGAACCGTAGTTGCATCATATCTTGTTTTCTCTTTGATGACATATTTCAACCTAAAATTCATATTTGATTGAATATTCCAAAAATATAACAATTTCAATTCAACATTTCATACAATATATTGAAAATTCAATAATTGATTTGTTGAATATAATATTCTATTACAAACACAAATTAATCGTTATCAGTACTTAATTGTAAATCAAAATCATCATCATCTTCATTTTCTGAAGAATAGAATCAAACTCACGCTCCTCTTCAGATCTCTCACTCCCCTCATCCTCTCTAGATGAAATTTCAACGTATTCATTATTTGGATCGTTCAAAGGTTCATTCTCGTCATATGTAATAGATGCATTTATTTCATAAACATCTTCCTGAAACGCTTCACTTTCAATTCTCTGTTATGCTTTTCCATGTGATTCGGAAATACCTCGAGGTTTAACTTTTCAAATGACCAACCAATCTGACTTGTCTCGTCGTAAGCTAGGAAAATGGACATAATACACCTGGATCGCTTACATTGCCAACACGAAATGTTCAAATTGTCTAAATCTTCTTTGCTTGTTAATTTCAACTAGATTGTATCGACTATGCCTTTTTGTACCAACATTTGGAGTTGGATCAAACCAATCACACTTAAATATCACACTTCGCTTTATTGGCAATGCAGAGTACTCAATTTCAAGTATCTCAATAATTTTACTGTAGTAATCCATCAATTCTCCCTATATGCAAACTCCATTATTTACTATTGCCATGCTATGACCATGATGTTTCGTATGATATTTGTATCCATTAACGAAATACACCAGATACAATTTAGCAATTCGCAAAGATCCCTTTATGACGCCCTAATACCCCCTGGGAGGATATTACGAGTGCCTCACACACAGAACACACTAAAGATGAAACATTTCGAAACATATAAAAGACTTACACATGCATACATGCATTTCCAGAATCTCAACAAATATACATCACATACCATAACTTCTGAAAGTAGTCTGAATTAAAGTTATTACAACTCATCAAAATAAAAAATTGGGAATTATAGGCATAAAAAACAAGTCCAAACACAATCTCAAAAATACATATGAACAAAAACAAAAATCAGACTCCTTTGGTCATTGCGGTTGTCTTGTCCTAGTCCCTACGTCCCTTTTTCAGAACCTACACGAGGCAAATCTACCGTGCTAAGCATATAGCTTAGTGAGTAATAACTAAACTATAATTCAACAACAAATATAGAAATTCAGAACAAAACAGAGTTTTATTAATAACAGAACTGCTCGACACAAGAGGGTATAAACCCTTCAGAAACAGAACACAATTTAACTTATGCCAAAATCAAACTAATATTAAAGTACAAAATCAGAAGACTACTAAATCCATTTACAGAAGCGGATAACGGGACTTACACAAAAGAGACCGAAATCTTGACACTGAAGTGTCACAGAAGAGACGAAGTCTCGACACCTAAGTGTCAATATCAGAAGATATCGAAGTGTCAACAACAGAAGACATCGAAGTGTTGATAATAGAAGACACTGAAGTGTCACAGAAGCAGCTGCAGACCCTTCTAGGCATGCCTATTTACCCACAACTAGGACTTAACATATTCAAAAAACAGAATATCTAAAATCCAATTTACATATCATCAAACAGCTTTGCAAATCATTCAATGGACCAAAAGCTGTAGC
The DNA here is from genome assembly GCA_025629845.1 of Erythroxylum squamatum. Taxonomy (NCBI): domain Eukaryota; kingdom Viridiplantae; phylum Streptophyta; class Magnoliopsida; order Malpighiales; family Erythroxylaceae; genus Erythroxylum; species Erythroxylum squamatum. Next base: position 23,522,404 of record JAOTBA010000008.1, on the reverse strand, counting down.
AAACAAACAGTCAAAGCAAAACTATCAAATTTGACCATCTAAATTACTTACAAAATATACCGTCTAAATTACTTACAAAATCTCCCTTATAGCTTATTGCCTCGACGTCCCGGTAATATCTGGAATTGGTCGCTTGATGGGTTCCTTTAAAAAATTTAATACGAACACATATCATTATTGTGCACACTTATAAATTCAATTATGCACATTCATGAATACTAAATACGTATGATGCATGTTCATGACAAATTCCCGGGCTTCTTATCCTTAATCTTGTCATATTGTCAATCATGTGAAACCATACTCAATTGCTCCATCCAAATTTATCTCACAACTAACTTTCGAGTTCACTTTGTTCAATTATTCTCATCAGAAAAGTGAGGTAATTAGGTAATACTTCCTTCTAGAAAGTTGTCCCTATTTGTCTTAGGTTTTCAAAGATATCAAGTTCATCCAATTTGGGTCAGTATACTGAAAGTTATTCCCAAAAGATTTCAGACTGCTCTTAAGCTTCAACAGAATTCTTATCTCAACTTCCAATCAGATTCTGAAATTCTTAGAGGCAGATTAGAATTCCATCACTTCATGAAATTTGTAGCCTTATGACTCTAGTTTAATTCAAAACAAGAATCACTCCATTTGGAAATCCACAGGTCCAGATATAGGTGAATTACCTAAGTATGTTCAGTAAAAACATCCCAATTATCACACTTCAGCATAGTCACATTTTCATCTCAAATTCCTCAATCAACCCAATTTAGAAAATTCTAATTTTTGGTGGAGATGTAGATCAGTGTCTTATGAATCTATTAGTCTAAAAATCAAGTCATTTGAACATCAGGTGAAGAAGTTATAGTAAAAATATTGAAGGATGTTCGGCAAAAATCCCCTCAGACAAAACAATTGAAAGTCGCAATCGTGCATATGCACAATCGCGCTTTTCACCGATTCCGCAAAGTCGCGATCGTACTTTTTCAAAAATCCTGAAGTCGCGGTCGTGCTTTTGCACAATCACGACTCATCATCTTTTGTTTTGAAATGTCACCGTCGTGCAAAAGCACGAGGGTGATTTTCAAACATATTCATCCAAGGTCACCGTTGTGCTTAAGCACGAGGGTGACTTTCAGGTCTCTTCAGGAAGTGCACGACGGTGCTTTTTTTTCTTCTTCTTCATCGATTCTTTTGTTTTTCTTCTTCCATAATTTCTTTCATTCCCAGCCTTTCCACTTCTTTCCAACATATCTAATTGGCATTTCAAACTCCAAATCACTCTTTAAACAAATCAGAATCAATTTTAATCAATCAAATACCACAAATCCGAAACTCATATTCTTTCTGTCTCTCTACTATAAATCTTCAAATTCTCATATTTTCATCCAATGCATATTCTTTCATTTTTATCTTCTCTTTCACTCCATTTAACTCCTAATTCAGTTCAAAAATAATCCACCACAGATCAAAATTCAAAATTACTCCCTAATACCAAAAACAGAGCACATTCGGAATAAACCCAACTTTCCATCACTTTTTCATTTTTTTTTCAATCCAACATCCATTCAAGATAGTGTTAAACAATTCCTACTTCTCAAATTAATCATCCAATTTATTCATTACCGAAACTATAATTCACAAATCCATGCATGCATGTTTGTTTCTACACTGTAAAACAAACATCATCATAACTACTTACTTGATTTAGCTCTTAATTCCAATAATGAGAATGGATCACATGCACAGAAAGTCTAACAATTTGTTATTCGGTGCTAAGTTTTTCCTTCACAGTGAAGGACACTACAGTGAATGTTACTAACTCAAAACAGCAGATTTGTGTATTCTTGCATGTCTCACACTTATCACCTAAACAATCAACCACTTGTCACCATATATGTAAGCCATATGTCACATATATATCATTGCCAGTCACACTAGGATTGGTCCAAAATTTCAATAGTTTTCTAAAATTCACCAAAAATTTCAAAATATCTTAAATATACCAAAGTTGCCAAATCACATTTTAATTACATTCAATAACTCAATTATACCCGGAAAATGTCATGAATGCATGCACAATAATTGTATGTGTCTAAAATGCTTATGCATAAACAAGAAAATATTCATATATGCAAAACATAAAATGCACTAAATTTCCTTAATAATCTAACCCCTACTATGGGGCGTTACACCTTTCGCAAGATGCACATGTGAACTTGCTCTCTATTGAATTTTTTAAGGCCTACAAAAAAGAAATTATCATATTAAACAGTATAATGTCATTTGAATACTTTAATCATATAATTCAATCATTTCAATAATTGTAAGTGAAAACTTACATATTTCTCAAACCATCGAGGAAAATGTCTTCCAACTTCTTTATTGATATAATCCTGTGTTTCTCGAGCATTAGCTCGCGTAACCATTCCTCATTTAATCTAAAAATATTATTATGTATTTCAGTTGTAAATAACACTAAATTTCAAAACCTAAATAATCAATTTCAACTTACTGCATGAAAGGTTGAACCTCTTGATAGTTCAATAAAATGTAACCATGCACAACCTCAATTTCTTCCTCTATTAACATTATTCTTATTGAATGTCCATATGTTAGTCTAGGATTTGTGAAAATAGATAAGTTACCATCAGCATCACTTGTTCCTCCCCCATCGTCGTTATGAGGAACTTTTTTTTTCTCTTGTGTAAACATGTGGCTCAAAATAATGTGAACAAAATGTACTAGCTTCCGCCACTAAATAAACATTACATATCGAACCTTCAACTCTAGCCTTGTTTTTGACATTTTTCTTTAAGTGATACAAATACCTACATTAGGAAATAGGGTTAATACAATTTAGTTATTAAAACATGTTATTATTTCAATTACAATCATTTTTATTGAATTATCTCTCAAATGGATATATGCGTCGATATTGAATTAGATCGACAAGTTTAGCCTTGTGTGTTAAATGCACAAGTAGATGCTCCTTACAGTAAAAAAAGCTTGGAGGGAAAATCTCTTATAATTTACACAAAATTACTAGAATTTCCCTTTCTAGATTTTCCATTTCAACCAACTTGATTTCAGATGATGTAAGCTTTTAAAAAACAAACTTAATTATGTTATAACTTCCCAAACCTTATTCGGTAGCAATTCTCGAAATGTAATTGGAATTAGCTTTTGCATAAACACATGACAATTATGACTTTTCATCCCAAATAATTTGTACTTCCATATGTCCACACACTTTGCCAAGTTTGAAACATAACCATCGGGAAACTTTAGACTTTTCAACCATTCACACAAAATTTCCTTTTGTTTTTTGTCCAAAGTGTAACATGCTTTCAGATATTAACTAGTGTGAAGATCTTTATCTAACTCATTCCTTCTATAAGAAAGTTTTAAATCAGCTCGTGATTTTACATTGTCCTATGTCCGCCTTCAATGTTCATTATGGTATTGAACAAATTGTCAAAAATACTTTTTTTCAATATGCATCACGTCTAGATTATGACGTATCAAATTAGTTTTCTAATATGTCAAATCCCAAAAAATGCTTTGTTTTTTCCAACTAAAGATTTTACTAATGCTTGTATTAACTTCATCAACTTCAAATTTTGTAACTTTCAACAACCCTAATTCATCAATCTCTGGCAATATCTCTTCACCAACTTTGTGAGGGGGAGGAGGTGTTTGTACCATCTTATTCTCAATGAACATTTGTTTATTGTGTCTAAATGGATGATATAGAGGAAGAAATTTCCTGTGGTTGTCAAACCAACATGTTTCGCCCCCATTTGGAAGATAAACGCATCAGAATCATTGCCACAATAAGGACAAGCCAATTTCCCTACTGTGCTCCATTTAGACAACATAGCATATGCCGAAAAATAACTAACAATCCACATCAAAGCTGCTCTCAACACAAAATTTTGTTTCAGAGACACATCATATGTCTCCACATTATATTCCCAAAGATGTTACAATTCAAATATCAATGGTTGTAAGAATACATCAATTTTATGCTTTGGATTTGTAGGTCCTGGCACAATCACTCTCAAGAGCATATATACCTCATTCATACACATTCATAGAGGCAAATTATAAGGAGTAGTTATGATTATCCATGATAAATATTGTTGGCAGGATTGATCAAAAGGTTGGAATCCATCCGTCAACAATCCCAACCTAACATTTTGACTTTCAGCTGTAAACTTATAATGGGTATTATTGAAATGTTTCCATACCAGTGCATCCGATGGATGAATCATTATTCCATCTTCCTGTTCAAGTCCATTATGCCATATCATGTGAGATGCAGTAGCATCAGAAGCATATAGTCTTTAAAGTCTTGAAGTTAGTGGGAAATAATATATCCGCTTCTAGGGTACTAATTTCCATATTATAGAACGCTTTCTAGGCTTGAACCTAGATTGACCACAAATTTGCACTTTTGTAATTCCACATCATCTCCCCACATACATCCCAATTTGTGAAAATCAATTTTTTCAACATGCAAATCAAGAACCCTAATAAGTTTCTTCATATTGTAAAAACTATCAACCATTGTATGATTTGGAGGCAATGATTCATTATACCATCCAAGAATTTTATCAAAACTACAATTAGAAATATGCCCTTCAGACTTTATGTTCAATAACAATTGAAGACAATTGAGTTATTGTCTCACAATTTGGCCATAATTCTTAGTCATCTGAGTGTAGTAAGTCAAAAAATTGTTTTATATGTGGGTTTGGTTCTTCTTCAAGATTTTTTATATTTTCTTGAAAGTTATAACCGACTGCATCATAAACCATTTGCATCATAAACCATTTGCATGTAAGGATTTTCGGTTGCACCCATATTTTATTTATTTTAAGTCCAATCCCCCCTTCAAACTCATCCACGTTTGCTGACGAGTTTACTTCATTACCCCTTAAGGTGCTACAAATCAATGGCACCCTATATCATGTCTACTTAAAATAATTTTGAACAAACCCTTTTCTCAATAAATGGCCATTCACTTCATCAATCGGAAGGAAACGAATATGTTTGCACTTTTTACATGGACATTTGATCTTGAAGCCATTCATATATGCAAGTTGAGAACATGCTTAATGAATAAAAGCTTTAATTCCCTCAACAAACTCAGCATTAATGAAACCATTAGGTGTTAATCGTCTATACATCCAAGATCTATAAACATTACTCACTTCTGCAAAACTATTAATTTAAAAAAGTGATTTCGTAATTAGTATCCTTCATGTCCCCTAAGTTTATAGAACATCTAAACTTTACATAACATACCCTAAGTATTAATCAATCAAATTAATTACCTACAATTGATGTCAATACTATGGTACGTGGCACTGTTTATACATGTGAATCAAGAAAGCAAGTTCTTTTGTGACTCCTAGGCTCGTGGAATTTTTCACTGATAAGCCTCAAGGGAGTTGCATCATTAGTTTATAACCTATATATTGTCCTAGGGATTTATTATGTAAAGATCTGTCTTGTCTATTAAACCTATGAATTTCTTGTGTTAATACTAAGTTTGAATTAATTACATTAAAGTTGAAGTATTTATGTTTGAATTAATCACCTATAATTGATTTCAATACTATAGTACGTGACATTGTTTACACTTGTGAATCAAAAAAGCAAGTTCTTACTGTGACTCATAGGCTTATGGAAATTTTCACCGATAAGCCTCATAGGAGCTACATCATGGGTTTTCAGCCTATATGCTGTCCTAAGAACTTAGTTATGCCTCAAATCATCCATAAGATCTCAAACTCATTCCATTTACAGTAAACACTTGGACTATTAAAGAAGAATATAAAAACTCATCAGTTATTATAAGAATATTCTAAACAACACAAAATCAAGACCTCCTTTACATTCACACGAAACTCAAACGCATTAGAATCATATTATTAAAGCAATACATATGGTAGACATTAGTTGGACGACTTACCTGGATGAATGACAACTCTATACTACAAAGAAGAAGGATGAGCCACGCTCTTCAACACAATATAGGGCCTGTGAAAAAGAATATTTTGTATTTAATAAAATAAACTTATTTAATAGTTTTGTTATATTTTGAATATATTAAAGAAAAAATCAGAAAATAATATTGTTTATTTTGAAATGAAAATATGTGGACTTTTAGTGGGAGTTATGTTAAAAGTATTCCTAGACCAAACCAATCCCGACTTACTTGGTTTAAACTATTCGTAAAACCATACAGAATATTATAGAATATTCTAATAATAATTTTCATTTTGATAATCGGCACGACTATCATTAAGAGAATTTTACTTAAAATAACAATATAAAAAGAAGGTTATTCAAAAATAAAAAAACGTGTGAATTCTCTTTAATATTTATATATCAAAATTTTAAATATATATAATTAAAAAAAAAGTATTATCAATTATAAAAATCGAAATTAACCCTAACAATTTAAATATTCTTTAAACCTTTATAAAACTAGTCTTTCATCAACAAATAATCAATTATGTAATAACAAATCAAATTCCACAATTTAAGTTATCAAAGGTATAGCAAATTGTCTTACATTTTCATCCTACCAATCTTACCTTTCTTCTTTAAACCTTTCCCTAAATCTGTAAAATTTCTCATAAGCCTAGGTAATTATTTAGATGAGCATGATTAGGTGCCTAACACCTTCCCTATCCTATAATCAATCCCCAAACTTTCATTCTTAGATTAGGACTTTATAGTTCCTTTTCTTTCATATTTTTTTCTATCTTTTCTTAATATGGTAGAGTTGTGAATCTATTGCATAAAAAATCATCATCGATCAATCGCTCCTATTTAGGGTATGCTCCAAATGTCAAGGATAGGTTTATACTACAGATACCAACTAGGCATGTAAGAGACTCTAAAAGGTTCTATAGAGGTCAAGAGAGGTATGAAAGAGATTAAAATAGATTTAACACAATATAAAGAGATTTAGGAATCATTAAGATGAAGATTCATTTTTTCAATGTAGGAATGATCCTAAGGCGTACTTTGAGTGGAAGAACAAGATAACATTAATCTATTATTACCACCACTATGATAAGGAGAAGAACAAAAATTTTCACGGTTGAACTCATCGAATATATTATTGTTTTTGTGAGGATTAATTAATAAAAATAGGGGGAGGAAAGGTGTCAAACCTATTGAGAGTTGTATTAAAGTTATAACACTCCCATAATTTAAAGGAATAGATTTCTATCAATTTCAATTGTGCGTAACACACCCATACATATAACACTCCCATCATTTAACATCAATATAATAGGTAATTCATCAAACACCTTACATGCAGCAGAAATTCATCTCAACATCATAACCAAAATCACGTCTTGTCCTTTCCATCACTAACATTTATACATTAAAATTGTTTTCCAATCATTGAATTCCCAAATAAATGATTGTTATTAAATACCCAAATAAATCCAACATGTAAGAATACCTTCGCCGAAGGACACAATGACAATGGTCAGGGAAGACAAATGCCGATGAGCAGAAGAGGAGTCCACGACAGAGAAACCGGAGAGAGGAAAAGCGCTTGAGAAAACACAGGGGAGAGAGGAAAAACGAAGAAGAAGACACACGGGGTGGAGTCTTTTGTGTGGGTTAAATGTAAACGAAAACAACCTTGTTTGGTGATAAACCAAATGATGTCATTTTCGTTTCATTTAAAACACTGAATCCAAATCAAATGATGATGTTTACCTTAAAAATTTTGCCGAGATAATTTTCCTCTATATTTACCAACAAATATTGTTACCATCACTAAATGAAAATTTTCCCGACAATGTTACCGACGAAAAATAATTTTCTATCGGTAAATAGCAATAGTTTTGTTTCTATCGGTAATTTTCCATCATTAATTCGTAATCTTCTTGTAGTGAGAGTTATAAATGAATTAAACTTTAAAAATCCCATATTCTCGTAATTTATCGTTAAGAACTGTGCCTATTACATATTAAAGATTGATTGCTTCTTTTACTCTTTATTGGTTGCTATATAAACACATAATTGAATTTCGATGAATCAATATATCAAATTGCATTAAATAAAGAATCAACTAGAACTAGTTTTATACTATTTATCTCTGTAAATTAAAAATAAGATTGATACCAGTTTTTTTCATGTCTAACATCAGTATGGTAACATATATTAACTCCTTAGACTTTGTGAAGACATGTGCATGTTTTAGTTTCAGGTTTAGTTCCTATTATACTTAGCTTGTAACATCCCGTTACCCATGTTAAGGCTAGAATTGTGATTTATGAGAAACTACTGAGAAATTAGGAAATGCACATCATGCTTTAGTTAAATATGACATTTACATTTTTGCATATGAATATGATTGTACATGCATTCATTGACATTTTCTGAGTATAATTGATTTATAAATGCGATTAAAATGTGAATTGTGAGTTATTTGCGTTAAAAATTTATTTGGAGACCATTAGTATTATTTCAAAATTTTTGGTGAATCTGAGGTACATTTGGACTAGGACAAATGCCAAGTGGTAGGATAAATTGATACATGAAAAATTTGGATGATTAAGCCTA
>JAOTBA010000008.1:23496620-23513709 GCA_025629845.1 Erythroxylum squamatum | reverse complement strand
TACATACACTTGGATCCTGGCTTTCGGGAATGTCCCGGGACTCAAAATTTTAAATTCCGCACTGTGTCCATGTGATGAACACCCCGAGATTTTCCTACAGAATTGATTTAGGTGATGTGGAGACACGCCTATATTATCAAGGACCCTAGCTTTTAGAATATATGCACCTATATTTAAAATCCTACTCTTAGACTTTAAATCATATTCTAAAGCTAGGAACCTAGTATCATAAGGGATCAAATTCATAGTTGGGAGATTCCAAGAAAACTATGTTTAGGTTTGACAATTAGAATGAATTAGGGGCCTTAAACACCATACTAGGCCTTAACAACCTGAGAATCTTAATTCCCTGGGATGTTATAGTTAGCTTGATAGTTGTTGAAGGGGAGTGTCATTGCAGGTTTAAAGGTTTCTCAACTATTATGAACCATATCCTAAACTACATTCTATACTTATAGGCAGAGCATATTCCAATCTGATGTAACCATAGATCTAAATACTTCACTAATAAATCAAGCTTAAAGTTGTTAAGATCTCCAATCAGTAAAGTCTCATGATGGTAACTAGTTTGAATCTCTAAAAGATGCCCAAAGCCTCTTTTGTTCTATGATTAGTAAAAAAACAAAACTTAAAGAAGATGGATAAAGTGAAGGGTATCCCTCTACCAAACACCATCTGCAAAATTTGTAACTAGGCTCTAGGGAATCAAAGTAGCCTCCTCTTGATTTGTCTATACTCCATTATGTTTTGGGGTCAGGCTCTAGAAAGATACAAGCTCAGTAACCATTGACGTGATTGGACTCACTTTGTCTCTTGGGTTGAAAATGTAAGATTTACATTTTAAGTTAAACTAAGTTTCTTCAAGACTATGATCAATTGTGATACATACTTTATGGAGGGAAAGGAATTTGAGATTATTTCAAATTAGTTATCTATCAATTCAAGAGTTCACTCGGAACACCCTCCAATAGATTAGACAAATGATCGTTACTTAAGACATTCAGCCTAAATTAAGTCTTAACATTGTCTTTAAATGGAGAGTTGATGAGTTATAATTTTATGGAAAAAATCACTTTTGATAAAAATTCTTCAATGTTATTATGCCCCTTTTTAATTTAGAAATTCTACGTTAGTTAGTACGAGGCGCCTTTCTTAGATAGTTGTTACGTTGTTATACTTTTCAAGCAGATATTGAACTTGTTTGTCTAGTTATGCAATTAATGTAAAGCTTTATTTTCAATGCATTCTCTTTTGTCAAAATAAAATTTTGAATTATATCATCTCAAGGTCCAATTTATATAATTATAAAATATTCAAAATGTAATATCCTGTTACCCATGTTAAGGCTAGAATTGTGATTTATGAGAAAGCACTGAGAAATTAGGAAATGCACATCATGCTTGAGTTAAATATGACATGCACATTTTTGCACATAAATTTGATTGTACATGGATTCATTCACACTTTTTGGGTATAATTGATTTATAAATGCGATTAAAATTTGAATTGTGAGTTATTTGCGATAAAAATTTATTTAGAGACCATTAGTATTATTTCGAAATTTTTGGTGAATTTGAGGTACATTTGAACTAAGGCAAATGCCAAGTGGTAAGATAAATTGATACATGAAAAATTTAGATGATTAAGCCAAAAATTTAGTGACATTTGGCATAGTTAAATTGGTGACAAATGGACAAGTAATTAAGTTACCAATGGATCAATTATTGTGTGACAAGTGGACCAATAATTAGGAGACATATGGACTGATTAATTGGTGACATATGGCAGCATCTTGAGTGGATTAGTGGCAACATCTCGATTAGGCAAATGTAAGATATGCCTTAGGACAAATGTTGTGCTGTAAAGTTGACACCTAGCATGTTGATGGAGCAAATTCCAGCAGCCATGTTTCTACTGTTTCTCCACCAAATTTGCTCCAACTTTATCCTCTGTAATTTGCATGAACCCTACCCAAATTGTTGCACCAAATCTAGCTTTTTACCTTACACAAAATATCCAAGAAAACCAGCTGAAAGTTACCTTCATCTTGCTATCCAAAATCAACCAATTTTCATCATAAGTTTGTGATGGATTTTGCTTACATGGAGACTTGATTTAATCTACATTTTGAGCTGAATTGAAAGCCTAACAATTAAGTGACAATCTAATCTTTATGATATGTTTAGTAGTACGATAATTATGCCTGAATTGGAATGACATATATGAGATATTGGTGAAGATGTATGCTGGAATGTTTTGAACTGGAGATTTTTCATTGAATAGGCTTCAGTATTTTAATTATATCTTGAAATGTAGATTTCCAAATATGTTGATTATTGATTTAGAATATATTAGACACATATGCCTACAACTTTCCTGAAGAAGTCGAATGTCAATTCTATCTCTAAGAATTTCAAAATCTGGCTGGAAGTAGAGTTAGGAGTTCTGTTACAGTTTAAAAATAGTCTGAACTGTTTTGGATATAACTTTTAGTATACTAAATCAAATTGTATGATTATGGTGTTATTAGAAACTAGAAACACAGTGGAACAATTGTCTAGAAGAAAGTGCTACTGAAATATACCATTTTCTTTGTCATAATGACCATGTAAAGTTATCCCGAAAGGGGGTGCTAGGATGAAAATGCTGAGGTGTGCTGGAATTTGATAACCGGAATGTTTTTACTGAACATGCTTCAGTATTTTGGCTATATTTTGACCTGTAGATTTCCAAATGAAATGATTCTTGATTTAAATTGAACTAGAGACAATTGGCTACAAATGTTAAGCAGAATTTGAATTTGAATTCTGTCCTTAGGGGTCTTGAAATTTAGCTTGAAAGTAAGTCTTGGCTTAGGCAGTAGCACTACCAGGCACAGAAATCAGGTCTTGTTGTTACTGAATAAACTTTATTGATATAGGCCGAATCAGACAAAGGTGTCTTCACAAACGTTATAACTTATTCTCTTTTTTTCTATTGGTATAAAGTTTGTAGTTTTTGGATATTGGAATTGAGAGATATGAGGTGTACAACTTGAATGCATGATCATACATTAGTCAAAATTCCAAATGTACACAGGTTGTAGTATTTTGAGCATAACTCATAAAATAATGAATCAAATTGTATGATCTAGGTATCATTAGAAACTTAAGACATTAGAGAAAAACTTTCCAAAAGGAAGTGTTACTTAATTCTGCCATTTAGCTTAACAGAATAATTATATACAGTTGACCCGAAAGCATGTTATGAGAAAAAAATCTGAAATGATCAATTGGGTTATGAAATTGGTTTCACATTGTTTTATTATGGTCCAAACCCTAAGTACAAATTATATTAATGAGGGTTTTTCTATTTGAATGATATGGTGACAAAATCTCGATAGGATACCCGAAATTGTCATTGAACATGCATTGTGCATATTGTCTATACGTTGATGTTCATAAAGAAAGACTTATACATTTGTGCAAAATTGTGATATATGTAAATGTGTTTTGTATGATATAGAGGAACACATTGGATGCCAGTCAGACATTGCTGGACCATCTAGGCAATAGCATATTGGAACGTGTTGTGAGTAACCTAAGATGGTCTCACCTTGATTTTTTTTTATTACTGAAATGAATTTGATATTGATGAATGTGTATTGAATTGTGTACTGGATTTCGCACAATAATTGTTTGAGGCGTTCGATGCATATGAATATCATTGGAAGTGCTACTTGTATGTGACTGAGAATGACTAATTGAATTTGATATGTACTGATTATGTTCTGAATTCTGGACATGAATTGCCTGAGGAGTTTAATATTTGGGTATGTAGAAGTGTTATGAATTGTTGTGAAACTCTATATGATATTTGATTTCTCAACGAAAGTTGAATGCCGGACTTAGGTCCGATGATTATGAGATTCTAACTATGCATCATTTGTGATTGTTATACATGGTAAATTCTGTAATTTATGCATTTTATAAAATGCATTCTCAGATAAAGGTGTTGTGACCAGAGTAGCCAGTTTGATAGAACTCTGAGCTAGGTTTTCTGCATGTAGACCTTTTCTCTGTGATTTCTGTATGTATGTAGAGCTTTGCTCTATGATATATGTTTCTAACTGAGCCCAATGGGCCAGTATTTGTATCCATATGTGAAAGGCACTCGATCATAACAATAATAACGAATGTGGAGTCTCATATGCTTCTGTATTGATATATATATATATATATACATGTTCTGATTCGCAATGATATCATGATTTGTCATGGTAATGTGCGTGTTTGGATTATACCAGATCTGAATGATTATATGTGAATTATGTGATCTTGTTTGATTGACCTAGGTGAAATCATCAATGATGATTCATTCATTGAGTTCGCAAAACTCATAAAAATTGCAACGTGGCTTTCTAGGTACGAGACATGAGACCTAGTTCCTGAGACTAGACTAAAAGAACCTTTTGAATTAAGTTATGGCTCAGAGGTCTGTCAGCTGACATCAGAAGAGTTGTCGCTTATGTTTTGTAGTCTTCCTAGAACTTGTATAAGGTTCTGTAAATATTTGTTAATGGATACAGTGTAAACTTTTGTTCAATGAATACAGTGTAAGTTTTCGAAAATGAATGCAAGGAATGGTTTTAATTTTATGACTTTTAAATTATGTTAGATGATGCCATGTTAAGTTGGTTTTATGTTCACTCTAACATGCCATTATCATAGGATATGTACTTGAATGTCCTTGGGTGTTTGGGTATATATTCTATGGTAGTGGGATGTTGCATAGCTCCTTCGACTTATATACTTTTCAACATCTTCGAGTTAGAATCAACTCTTATAGTCTTCTACAAAGTTTTTTTTTCTATCTTCCTATCTACTAAACCACTCTAAATATAATCAATTGGACAATTTTGTAGAAAGTTACACTGAATTTTGTATTTATCCTTCAAATTCATCACCTCCAAGATAATGATCAAAACATCAAAAAACATAGTAAAATCCATATAGAAAATATAATAAAGGTGTGAAATACCAAGTAAATAGGCATTAAACAACATATACATATTGACTTGTCACCTTATTATTGTTATAATATATTCAAATGAAAAGTCACTAAGTGATACCTATTTCACCAAAAAAATAATCATAAAATCTACCAATTAGTCCTAGTTAAAGGGAAATTATACAAGAGATCATATGCTTCCATATGTAAAATGTATCCCAAAAGTGTAATAAGACTGTATGCTAAATGATATTCATTCAAGGGTATGCAGACACTATCAAGGGAGAGTAACGTTAGGTTAAATAATCATCAAACTGGGATACTTATAGCCATCTATAGAATAAGATGTTGCTGGATTCAAATTATGTACACTTATTTCAATCCAATTCATTATTTCAATCCAATTCACATACAAGGAGTACTTCAATGTTCTCACATTTATCAAACTCCTCGGACATATATTGTCTGAAACCAACACATTCACATTGCATAATCATTCTATTCATAAAATAAACAAAACAAAAAATAAAGTAAGACCATGTTAGATTACTCACAGTACGCTCCAGATTAGCATTAGCTTCCATAATCTGGAAACGTCTGAATGCAGACGTTCATCCTGCACATTAAAATTATGCAATACACACTTTACACGCACATATTAATAACTTTGCACAATTATAAGCATTCATTTATGTACATGTGTGTATATGGAATATGTACAATTCATGTTCATGACAATCCCGAGTATGTTATCAAATTTCATATTTTATCATATTCTCATTTTTAGCATCATTTGCTTTCATAACAACTCATTTCTCATTCATTTTTACTATATACATTTTACTCTTCTTCTTAAATTACAACTTTAATCATATGAACCACTTCATCTCCATTACACACATATCTTTGGTACTTTAATACCAACAATTCACTCATTAAGTTATTCTAGCATTACAAGACCAAACAATTATCCAAACTCTCACTTCAGTCCTATATCACTTCCAAAAATCCAGACCTTTAAGTTAATTTTCCATGATCATTCTGACCAGTAAATGAAGTAATTTGGCAACACTTTCTTCTAGAAAAGTTTTCCCCATTGTCTTAAGTTTCTAATGACACCACAATCATTAAATTTGGTTCAGTACTCCAAAAGTTATAATCAGAATAATTCGGACTATTCATAAGCATAAACAACATCCTGTACTCAAATTTAATTCAAAAAATATGGAATTTTAGAGATAGAAATAAATTTGTACTCCTTCATAACAATTGCAGTCCTATGTCTCTAGTTTAATCCAAATCAAAAAATCATCTCATTTCCATGACTACATAATAAGTTTTGCCTAAAATATCAAAGTATGTTTAGTGAAATGCTCCAGTTATCATTTTCCAGAACTCCTCATTAATTCCATCCCAAATTCATCAATCAATCTCTCCCAAATGATTTCAGATGGTTATAATTATTGTTGGAGATGAATATCAATGTGTTATGAGTCCAATGGTTCAAGTCCTATGTCATTTAGAGGTCGGACGAAGAAGATAGAGCCAAAATACTGAAGGATATTCGTCAGCCTCCAACCTTCAAAGTCGCGATCGTCTGAAGAGGATAGCGGCTGCGATCGTTTGAAGACGATAGCAGGGTTGTGATCGTCTGAAGACGATAGCGGGTTCATCTGAACACTGGCGGGGTTTGTCTGGATGATCTTTCTTATCTCAGACCATTATCTTATAACCATTTTCCAACTCTAAATTCATTCAGTTGTGTCAACTCTTTCATTTCATCTTAACTCATCTCTATATTACGAATTTATCTTTCACATTAACTCTACACTAATTTTCGGTTCACGTCTCTAACCAGCAAAAGTATTCACGCATGTATACTTATATACACAGTGAAAAAGGAAAACAGAGCATATATGTCTCTACCACTTGCATAATTTCTGCACTCTTCTTATATATATTTTCCTTGATATTTCTACTCAATAATCAACTCTATATGATAACAGAATAATCATCAATTATTCAAAAAATCACACATCAATAATTTTCTTCTCTAAAACTCTCAGTGTTCAAGAAAAACATTCATTTTTCTTCATGATCATGCAATGAAAAATAAATCATCATTTTTGTTTCATAAACCAACAACTCAAAAGGATTTACACAATACTTACTTGTTAAGACTCCAAAATCTTCGAATATCAAGAAGCCCTAATTTTCATGCAACCACATACTTCATCTTACAAATGGCTTAGGTCAGGTTTTCTTGAGGCAAAATAAATAAATAACAAAGTGGGAGCGGTAGAAGATAAGGAAAAGCAAAGTTTAGCTTTGGTGGATATTTGATGAAAAACTCTGTGTAAGGGAACAAGATCGAATAAAATAACGACAGAGAATTTTTAGGACAAGACAAACAGTGCCTTTGTCTTTCAAAGTTAAAGGAACAGCGGTAAACTTTTTAAGATCAACTTTTCATGTGATGCTTGTCACTCATCCATCTCTTAAGGCTTTAACTAGTTCTCATTTAACTAGTCCAACCAACTCTAATAATTTTACTACAATTGTCTCCTAACTTTCAATATCATTTTCTTACAAATTGTAAGGTCATCAATAAAATTCTTCAATATCATTTGACTCTTATTTTTATTTCCATTTATCAATTTACTTGCCCAAGTAGCATTTTTCCTAGTATAATAATACTTAACATTTTCGGAAAATTTCCCCACAATTCACCAAAAATTCTAGATCAATACATAAATTCTCTACATCGATTTTTTTCCAATACAATTAATTCACAATCCTCACATGATCACATTTATAATCAATTATACCTGACAATTGTCAATGAATGCATGTACAATCTTTTTAATGTGTGCAAAATTTAAATTCACGTATGTGTATGCTAACAATATGCATGAGCATGAAAAAATGCATTTTTCTTAATCTCTAATTGATCCCTCATGTACCGTACTTTCAGGCTCTAACTCTTAATATTAGAACGGGATGTTACAAATGCCGTTTCGTTTGACTAATACCCCAGCAGCTTTTATGGCTTTGACAAATAAGGTATTTCAACCTTATTTAGATCGCTTTGTAATTGTCTTTATTGATGACATTTTGGTATACTCAAAGTGTAGAGAAAGATCAAGACTATTGAGGATATGCTCAGAGCTTGTGTTCTAGAGTTTCAAGAGGCATGGGATCAGTATGTAGCTTTGATTGAATTTGCCTATAATAATCAGTATCACAGTAGCATCGGTATGGTTCAATACGAGGCATTGTATGGCAGAAAGTGTCATTTGCCTTTATATTGGGATGAAGAGGGTCTAAGAATTGTAAAAGGTCGAGAATTGATTCAGGATACTGTTGACAAGGTGAAATTGATCCGTAGCAGGATTAAAGTAGCACAAGATATACAAAAAAGCTATGTGGATTAGCACAGACGAGATATGGAGTATCAGGTGGGTGATAGAGTATTTCTGAGAGTATTACCTTGGCAAGGTGTGCTGAGATTCGGTAAAAAGGGTAAGTTAAGTCCAAGGTATATTGGTCCATATAAAATATTGAAAGAATTGGACCATTGGCTTATAAGTTAACCTTACCTTCTAAAATGGCTCAGATACATAATGTATTTCATATGAGTATGCTTAGGCGATATCGGTCAGATCTAACTCATGTGACACCGACTCAAGAAATTGTAGTCTCTAGTAATCTGAGTTATGCTGAAGAACCAGTGAAAACAATTGGCTATTAGAATAAGGTACTGAAAAATCGAGTGATCCCAATGGTGAAAGTCCTTTGGAAGAATCATTCGAGTTAGGAAGCCACATGGGAAACGGAGGAGCATATGAGGAATAAGTACCCCAACCTATTTGACAATTCACGTAAGAATTCCGAGGATGAAATTTTTTATTAGGAGGGGAGAATTGTAACATCCCATTACCCATGTTAAGGCTAGAATTGTGATCTATGAGAAACTACTGAGAAATTAGGAAATGCACGTCATGCTTTAGTTAAATTTGACATGCAAATTTTTCCACATGAATATGATTGTACATGCATTCATTGACATTTTTCGGGTATAATTGATTTATAAATACGATTAAAATGTGAATTGTGAGTTATTTGCGTTAAAAATTTATTTGGAGACCATTAGTATTATTTCAGATTTTTTGGTGAATTTGAGGTACATTTGGACTAGGACAAATGCCAAGTGGTTGGATAAATTGATACATGAAAAATTTGGATGATTAATCATAAAATTGAGAGACATTTGGCATAGTTAAATTGGTGACAAATGGACTAGTAATTAAGTGACAAATGGATCAATTATTGTGTGACAAGTGGACCAATAATTAGGAGACATATGGACTGATTAATTAGTGACATATGGCAGCATCTTGAGTGGATTAGTGGCAACATCTCGATTAGGCAAATGTAAGACATGCCTTAAGACAAATGTTGTGTTGTAAAGTTGACACCTAGCATATTGATAGAGCAAATTCCAGCAGCCATGTTTCTGCTGTTTCTCCACCAAATTTGCTCCAACTTTCTCCTCTGTAATTTTCCTGAACCCTAGCCAAATTGCTGCACCAAAACTAGCTTTTTGCCATTCAAAAAATAGCCAAGAAAACCAGCTGAAAGTTACCTTCATCTTGCTGTCCAAAATCAACCTGTTTTCATCATAAGTTTGTGATGAATTTTGCTTACTTGGAGACTTGATTTAATCTAAAGTTTGAGCTGAATTGAAAGCCTAGCAATTAAGTGACAATTTGATCTTTATGATATGTTTAGTTGTATGATAATTATGCTTGAATTGGAATGACATATATGAGATATTGGTGAAGATGTATGTTAGAATGTTATGAACTGGAGAATTTTCATTGAATAGACTTTGGTATTTTGATTATATCTTGAATTCTAGATTTTCAAATACATTGATTATTGATTTAGAATATATTAGAGACATATGTCTACAACTTTCCTGAAGAAGTCGAATGTCAATTCTATCTCTAAGAATTTCAACATTTGGCTGGAAGTAGAGTTAGGAGTTCTGTTACAGTTTAAAAATAGTTTGAACTTTTTTGGATATAACTTTCAGTATACTCAATCAAATTGTATGATTATGGTGTTATTAGAAACTGGAAACACGGTGGAACAATTGTATAGAAGAAAGTGTTACTGAAATGCACCATTTTTATTGTCAGAATGATCATGCAAAGTTATCCCGAAAGGGGGTGCTAGGATGAAAATGCTGAGGTGTGCTGGAATTTAATAAGTGGAATGTTTTTACTGAACATGCTTTGGTATTTTGACTATATTTTGATCTGTAGATTTACAAATGAAATGATTATTAATTTAAATTGAACTAGAGACATTTGGCTACAAATGTTTAGAAGAAATCGAATTTGAATTCTGTCCTTGAGGGTCTTCAAATTTAGCTTGAAAGTAAGTCTTGGCTTAGGCAGTAGCACTACCAGGGACAGAAATCAGGTCTTGTTGTTATTGAATAAAATGTATTGATATAGGCTGAATTAGAAAAAGGTATCATCACAACAGTTATAGATTCTTCTTTTATTTTACGATTGGTATAAATTTTGTAATTGAGAGATATGAGGTGCACAACTTGAATGCATGATCATGCATTAGCCAAAATTCCAAATGTATACAGTTTGTGGTATTTTGAGCATAACTCATAAAATAATGAATCAAATTATACGATCTGGGTATCATTAGAAACTTAAGAAATTGGAGAACAACTTTTCAGAAGGAAGTGTTGTCAAATTTTGTCACTTACCTTATCAGAATAATTATGTACAGTTGACCCGAAAGCATAATATGAGAAAAAAATCTGAAATGATCAATTGGGTTATGAAATTAGTTTCACATTGTTTTATTGTGGTCCAAACCCTAAATACAAATTATATTAGTGAGGGTATTGCTATTTGAATGAGATGGTGACAAAATCTTGATAAGATACTCAGAATTGTCATTGAACATGCATTGTGCATATTGTCTATACATTGATGTGCATAAAGAAAGACTTATATATTTGTGCAAAATTGTGATATATGTAATATGTTTTGTATGATATAGAGGAGCACATTGAAGCCAGTCAGACATTACCAAAGCATCCAGACAATAGCATATTGGAGCATATTGTGAGTAACCTAAGATGGTCTCACCTTGGTTTGTTTTTTTAATATTGAATTGAATTTGATATTGATGAATGTGTACTGAAATGTGTACTGGATTTCGGAAAATAATTGTTCGAGGCGTTCGATGCATGTGAATATCATTGGAAGTGCTACTTGTATGTGAATGAGAATGACTAATTGAATATGATATGTACTGATTGTGTTCTGAATTCCAGACATGAATTGTTCGAGGAGTTTTATATTTGGGTATGTATTGGAAGTGTTATGAATTGTTTTGAAACTCTGTATGATATTTGAATTCTCAATGAAAGTTGAATGTCGGACTTAGGTCCGATGATTATAAGATTCTGACTATGCATCATTTGTGATTGTTATACATGGTAAATTCTGTAATTTATGCATTTCATAAAATACATGCTCAGATAAAGGCGTTGTGCCCAGAGTAGCCAGTTTGATAGAGCTTTGAGCTCGATTTTCTGCACATAGAGCTTTACTCTGTGATTTCTGTCTGCACGTAAAGCTTTGCTCTGTGATATATGTTTCTGACTGAGCCCAATGGGCCAGTATTTGTATCCGTATATGAAAGGCACTCGGTCACAACAATAATAACGAATGTGGAGTCTTATATGCATCTGTATTGGTGTATATTTATATATGTTTTGATTCACAATGATATCATGATTTGTCATGGTAATGTGTGTATTTGGATTATACAAGATCTGAATGATTATATGTGAATTATGTAATCTTGTGTGATTGACCTAGGTGAAATCGTCAACGATGGTTCAAACTATAGCCATCTATAGAATAAGATGTTGTTGGATTCAAGTAAAATGTGGCAAGCACCAAAATTTTTGAAATTTTCTCTATAGAAGATTATATAGTAATATTAAGCTTCATCCCATTTTCCAATAAATAAAGGATATTTTAGGGTAATAGACTATTTCATGAGATAAGTGGAATCTTTACCAAATATAGAAAAGTTAGTAAAACATTTTCCAAAGAAATTAATAATTAACATGTATGACATTCCTCTAATTATAACCACATATAAGAAAACATAATTCTACTATAAAACTTTTTAAAGATATTGTAAAAACATGAACATCAATCATTGATTTTCTATTGTAATCTACTGTTAGGTTAAACATATTAGATAAAGTCCTTAATCAATAATTATCAAATGGAATTAAGATTAGTCAAAGAAGGAAAACGTACTTAGGTGAAAGAATTATGTAACATTCTATAAGCCCATAAGATCATCTAAAGGTCTATAATAGGTAAAATGCCTTTTAGTCTTACTTTTGGGTTCAAACCATCAATCCCAATAGTAATACACATGCAGGCACTAAGATTTTAGACATATGACTCAAAAACCAATGAAGACCTATTAAGAATAAAGCTAGATCTAATACAAGAATAGAGAGATCAAGTATGTATTTAAAATAAAGCATATCAATAACAAATCAAGTTAATAAGCTCAAAGAAAACTAACCATTAAACATTAAATGAAGGAGATCTAGTCCTACAAATTCTTGAATTCGCAAGCATAATAGAATCAAAATGGGAGTTGGTACCTAGTTGATCTGGACCTTAAAAGATAAAAGGATTAATAATACAAAAAATTTATAGGTTAGAAAGAATGGATGGAACAAAAGTCCCATAACTTTGGAATGAAACGAATATAAGAAATACTTTTGTTAAAGATGCATTATTTGATAAAATTATTTTCTCAAAGTTTCTTATTGACCTTGCATACTAACAGGCCTATAAGCATCAATTATAAGTGAGGAAAGAACTCCTTACTCATCTTTTTAGAAATTCTATAAGTTAATTGATATGTCATAATTGTGCCTTATTTTTAACATTCAAAATCTTCCATAATCTATTTTAATATGTTCAAATCTTAGTATTTTGTCTATTTTTGCATGATAAGGTTTGAAGATGCAATTTTACTAGAAAAAGGGATTGAGCTTTAATCCAACTACGAAAATTTAAATGAAGAAGAATCTCAAAAATAATAAAGGGTGAATCAATGACATTTAGGTTAATAAAACATCTTATTTTGTATATTTGGATCAGATTATAAGAGTCAAAATGAAATTTGAAAAAATAGTCAATCGTAATCTTAGGCATGGGCATGCTCAATGAAAACCATAATTTCCAAACTTCAAAACTGCAAGAGAAAAAGTGTTAAAAATAGTTTAAAACCTTATCTTAGCTAGATTTAAGAGAAAATGAATGGATTGATGATCTGAGGGACAAAGAATCATAGCGATAAGATTTTTACATGGGTTTCAATGGCTATAAATAGAGCCAAAATGTGAAGGAACAAATCATACAATATTCCAACCACATTTTCCAACTTCTCAAAGTCATCTTGTTTTCTTCTTTCTTTAGTATACATTAAAGTAGTTTTTCTTCAGCTTCTAATGGTAGAAATGGCCATTGTTGGCTAAGCATTTTATTCACAGTTGAAGAAATTTGAAGCCCTTTTTATAACTTTGAAGATTGGGAGAAAATTGGATCTTATAGGGGGGTATTTCATTTATTCATCTATTAAATTGGTTTTATATTGTTTTGTTTTATGATGAACTCTGATTGATTTCTAATGCATGCAATTAGTTTATTGCTTGAAATAATCATTTATTATATTAAAGTCTGAATATGTAAAAGTTCAATTCTTTTAATCATCTGTAACGACTAAGATTTTAAATTTATTGTATCAGGATTAAATGCAACCATGAATGTTATGCTTTGTTACTTCGATGGTCTTTCTTTTCTTAAAGCTATTGTTTAATTAAAATTTGGATCTTATCTAAGGTTGTTAAATAATTAGGGTCAATTGAATTACATGTTTTTAATTAACTAATCATAAAGAAAGATAGATATTAATGTGACGTCAAATATATGAATGATGTAACAAATATTTTTGTGCCATTGATTAATTGGGATTCCAAGGATGGAAGCAACTATAAAATAATGTTTTTTTATTGAATATTTTCATTTTAATATTTCTCTGATTTTCCTTATTATAAAATTTCATAATCGTCTCCATTAATTATTTTCTTTTGTAATTACTAGAGAGCTAGAATTCATCATAGGATCGGGCCCTATGTCCATGTATTGCGTTTGTTGTTTATACGAGTTCAAGAATTAATTTGGGGTGTATATGATAGATCCACCAAATTTTCATATTTTTATGGAGGAATTCTAAGATTGCATGTTCATTATCAGATCTTTAAAGGAAGTTAATTTACAATCAAAAAGACTATAAAAAGACTAAAGGAAAAAATGAAGATTCAAGGACAACACAACATTACTATCAGTGAAATGTTAGAAACCTTGTCAAACAACCGAACTCTACGAGAATTAACCAAATAAAAATTGAACTAATAACCTCATTGTGTGAACTTTCCTAATTTTAATGCAAGAGATAATTTTAAAATGTGGTTTAAAATTCATTTGTTACTAACTTTACGTGGTACTACAGGTGAGGATCTCTATAAGCATCTTCAAGAATTCAATGTCATATGTACGAGAACAAAGTCAAATGATATTATTAAAGACTAAAACAAATTGAGGGTGTTCACATTTTCTTTGAAGGATAACACCCAAGATTGGTTACATTACTTACCACCCATTACGTGGAACGAAATGAAGCAGCAATTTATGAAAAAAAATCTTTTTGGCTTTAAAGGTTGTTAGCTTTCGAAAGAAGATTTATGGTATTCAACAACGTAATATCGAATTACTATATGAGTATTGAGAGCGATTTAAAAAGTTATGTGCAGATTTTCTACATCATCAAATTAGAGAAAATCTATTTCATTAATTTTATAGAGGACTTTTACAAACTAGTAAGAGCATTATCAATGTCTATAGTGGAAGGACACTTATTGACAAAACATTATAAGCTGCTTCAACATTGGTCTCTAATAAGGCATCAAACTCTTAACAATTCAATGCTAGGACATAATATTCAACTTGATGAGTGCATGTTCATCATCGGATCTTTAAAGGAAGTTAATTTACAATGTAATCCACAATAAAAATGACTACAAAACGATTAAAGAAAAAAAATGAAGATTCAATGACAACGCAACATTACAATCAGTGAAACATTAGAAACCTTGTCAAACAATCAAACTCTACGAGAAATAGCCAAATCAGAATTGAACTAATAACCTCATTGTGTGAATTTTCCTAATTTTTATGCAATTACTAATTTTAAATTAAAATTTGGTTTAAAATTCATTTGTTACTAACTTTTCATGGTACTACAGGTGAGAATCTCTATAAGCATCTTCAAGAATTCAGTGTCGTATGCACGAGAATGAAGTCTAATGATGTTACTAAAGACTAAATCAAATTAAGGGCATTCACATGGTCTTTGAAGGATAACAACCAAGATTGGTTACATTACTCACCACCCATTACGTGGAACGAAATGAAGAAGAAATTTATGAAAAAATTCTTTTTGGCTTTAAGGGTTGTTAGCATTCAAAAGAAGATTTATGGTATTCAACAACCTAATATCGAACCACTATATGAGCATTGAGAGTGATTTAAAAATTTATGTGCAGATTTTCTACATCACCAAATTAGAGGAAAGCATCTAATTCATTAATTTTACTATAACATTGACATACCCTTTGGGAGGATATGCAGATGCTACACATAATAGCACCCAAAACATATCATACCAACAATTCCAAGCATTCTCAGAAACTCAAGCACCATACATTACATTACATTTCATTATGTTTTAAACATACTATACATAATGTATTGACATAACACAAAACATATTACATGCCTTAAAATCCAAATTTCTTCCTATTTATAAATATTACAAACCATATATGCAAAATACAAACTGTCTCATCATACCGAGTATAAGTCAGTAACATCAACAAACTGAACATTAGTCATAACAAAACACAATCTTCATTAGCCACTGTGGTAATTATTGTCCCAATCTTCAAACCCTCATGTCTGAACCTACACGGGCCAAAACCACCATGTTAACTATAAAGCTTAATAGGGAATAAACTAAACAGGATATAAGCTAACAACTGTTTCAAAAAGTCATCCAAACATTCACATATTCAAAATCACATCCGATTATAAGCAATGTTTACTTATCCATTTCAAACCGAACCAAAATATCATGAATCTCAGAACAAAATATAACATATCAGAATAGGTTACAAATTTACTTCAGAGCAAAACTCACCAATTTCAAAACTGAATATTATAATATCAGAACAAAACTTGTCTGTAACAAAAAAGAATTTGTTTATTTCAGAATAGAGCCTAGATGTTTCAGATCAAAGCTTATTTATATCAGAACTGAGCATATAATAGAATACAAAACAAGTAAGTCTGTTAATCCTTTACACAGAAGTAAGTAACGGGACTAATACAGGAGATACCGTGATCGGTATCACAGAATAGGAGAGACTTATGTCTCAATAATAGGAGACACCGAAGTGTCAGTAACAGGAGACACCGAAGTGTCACAGGAGCAGCTACAGGCCCTTCTAGGCATACCTATTTACCCACAACTAGGACTTAACAAATTTAAAACAAAACAGGTTCATTTTAGAATTCTTATATGAGGAACATATTGCAACACATACCACTTTATTCCATTGTGTTCAACTTAACATATTCATTGATTTCTAAACAAACTAACATGTCATACAATTACAAGTATGTGAATTAATGCATCAATAGAGGTGTTGAGTCATCACAAATTATGTGTATTCACACAAATAGAAAGCACATCTAACATAATCCTAAATATCAATCTCCTCGGACACTTGATGGTCCGAAAATTAACACAATATCATCGAGAAATTTCCAATTCACAAACATCCATATCCAATTCATAAAACATAAGCCTTTGGAACTCATTCATTCATGAACATACCAAGCAA
>JAOTBA010000008.1:23445562-23467603 GCA_025629845.1 Erythroxylum squamatum | reverse complement strand
CCGAATCGGATTTGAATCCGATTCGATTCGTTGATTCGATATCTTCAGTTTGTTTCGCCATCGTATGCCTTCCGATTGAGTTGTGTTAAGAAATTGAAGTGATTACGGTTAGAGGTTGGGTCTCGGTAACGGGTCCCAACATTTGTGGTACCAGAGCAAGAGTGGAAATGCTCTGGTTTAGTTTGGTTTTTCGTGAGAGGTTGGGATCCGGTAATGGGTTCCAACATAAGTTTAGTTTATTTGTTGAGAGAACTCAAATTTAACCAAATTTAAATAGGTTCCTAGCTTGCTCGAGAGATTAGAGTAATATTTCCTAATAGTATTAAGGGCTATTCTTTCGAATAAAATAGTGAGAGCAATCAAATGCATGATTAAAGTTATGATCTTATTTAGTAGACATGACATATAATCAACACTTCACTTCTCTTACATTTAGATTTTATTTTAAGTAAAAAAAATGCTTTTGGTTAGTTTAGTTGAAACTAAGAGTTAGTGAACCAAATTACTTGGACATAGGCTATGTTTAAGAAAGGTTCTCCAAGTTAGATAATAAAATTTGTATGTCCATTATGCAATATTTCCATTAATCTCTGTTAAGAATTTGGTGACAAAAGTTTAGAGATATGTCAAAATTATATATGACAAAATGTAATGACATTAGTTGACTAATATCTCATAAACTTCAATGACAACATATAATACATATGTCAACATCGTGATAGTAAGACGCAAGAGATTGCATGGAGTAGAGCTTAAAGGTATAATACCTTAACAAAATTGTTTCAATCAATTTAGCCTACTAAAAGCATAAATATAGACTACAAATAAAGGCTTTGCTATAGTACAATAATAATTTTCATAAGAAAAAAACAATTACATGATTTTTCTTATTTATACTTGATATGATAGAGATCATATGTTTATAATTTATGCTTAAGAGGATTTGATACTAAATTTGGATTAAACGTTACTACAATGTTCAAGGTGTGACTAGAAATAGATTTGTTAAGTAAAAGTAGTTGATTCAAGTCAATGCAAATATTTTATATGTATTGAATCAAAAGAGAAACTTACACTTAATATAAATGGCAAGAATACAAAGTTGGATAACTAAGACTAACCTTTTATCAAAATTGGTGAAATCAATATGATGAGAATCATAAAGTTACATACAAAGATATGCTTTTTTTTATTATATATGAATTGTACAAAACTTATAAGACTTGTTGGGTTGAAGAATAAACAAATCAATCTTTAGTAAAATGATAACACTAGTAGTGAATTGTTAAATCTTATACATAAAAGGTACGGGATGTGATAACAATTCATAAAAGGATAATTATTATATTTCATTAAAAATCCTAATGTCTTTATGTGATATAGTAATATGTATTAAATAAAATATTGATTTAAAATTTTGAAAAGTTCAAATTGTTTAAATCTAAGTAAAAGTTAAAAATTAAGAATGATGAATCAATTAAATGAGATTGATGTGGTAAGATATAAATTTTTATTTATTTGATGAGATATAAATTTTTGGTTATCTATAGGGAATTAGTTTATTTGGTGAATACCTCAACAGCTAATTCTACAAGAGTACAAATTTATGTAATGACGTACATATAATATGAGATGTTGTATGATGCAGTTTTTTTATAGTTAAGCTTAGTATTTTTTTTAGTTAAGCTTAGTACTATAGTTCCATTTAAGTCTATTAGCATGATTCCGTATTAGATATGAAACATTAAGACTTTGAAAGAGCTAAAGTAAATGTTTTTGGGATGCAATGCTTAGTTAAAGCACGTATTATCCAACAAGTTTATAACTAAATTTGATGATAGAAAGTTAAGAGATATCCATAGTTTAGATATAATCTTACATATCTCATTGAACAAAATGTTTGTTTGAATCTATACTTATAGGAAAATGGTTCTCAAGATAAGTAATAAAAGTAAGATAAATTTGGAAGGTTCAAATATCATAACAATATACCTAATTGGAACTGGTGCCTTTATTGTTATTGTTATTGTTGTTATTGTTCTTGATGATGATGTATAGTTGAAAAGCCATGAGACATCAAAAGATTCACTTTTATGATGAAGTAAAAGAGTTTGTTTTGGAGATAATTATGAATTTATCATGTCTACAAGAAGGTTATTATGAGTATAGTTATCCTCTTCAGTAAGAGTATGTAGAGACATGTTGCTCATAGTGATAAAAATAGTTCAGATTTTCAATTGTCAAAAATATAGTTGCCCACTAATGACTCTTATTGGATATGTATAGATAATAACTTAATTCTGAGAATTATATCTATAGAGATAGATATATAATTTATTTACCTATTATAGTCCAAGTATATAATGTACTAAAGGTGTTTTAGCATTTGAGATATCTCATATTTGTGAAGTATCAAAGATATATATTATTCTATGTATGAGTTAATATTTGAGTTAAATGTTATCTTGATATTAACTTTAGAAGTAAATAATAATTAAGGTATATTTTACTTTAAATAATATTATTTTGAGATTGGAAAGGTTCTAATGTAAATATATATTTTTTACTTAGTCAAAATGATTATTTAGATCAGGAGTTTTTTAATGAACTCAATATAGTTCCTTATATTTTTAAGATAGTAATGTACTATGGAACATTAGTCATTGGGCATACGAAGAGTGCTAAGGTCTCATCAAAGATCCAAGTATGTATTTAGGTTGTTTCTCATAATTATGATGATAATTTAGATGAATTCTCTCACTAAACCAATGTCCCAACAATAGTATGATCGTTATATAAAGATATGGTATAAGATACTTAAACAATTGGCTTAGTACAAGTGGGAAATATTTTATTTATGCCCTACAATCAATTATTTGGTTATAGTTTAGTGACATAATTATTTAAAGACATTCTTTATCTTATACATATTCAGATGTATATGATAAAATTCATAAGATAAATGTATATTACAAATAAAATGATGATGAGATCATAATTATGAAAATCATATTATATTTATGTATTATTCTTAAATTGTTCCTAGTCCTTGATCTATTGAGACCAGACATTAATAGAACATAAAAAATTAATGCACATTATATTTCTTCCTTACGAAGGAATTAGTCAATCTCGTTGATTAAAGTATGGAGATACTTAAGCAGAAGTATGAGTACTTTTTAGAGAACAAGTTCATTGAACTGATCATATATGATAATTCCATTTAAAACATTACTTGTTTCTATAAAAATTCTCACTGTGATAATTTTATAAGTGATCATTTGACTTGAGATTGTAGAAGCATCTCATATAAGGATTCCTATATTTTGATACTATTTATGACATATTCTAGTCAAGGGTAGTTTAGCCAATAGTCATTGAATATATAGTATGAACTATGAAGCAGTTGTTGAGTGATCAATATAAGATTCATCACCTTAAAGTGATTATGGAGAATATTCTACTATTCTCAGTTCGTATTGATTCCAAAAATCCTTGGTCAAAATGAGATGACACTTTAAAAATTGATTTCATATGTTATTAATAGAATTAATTACTAATGATAAAGAACTGATATGATTGGACTCAAATAGAGTAGACATCATTTTCATACTTTATGTCTAATATCAACATTGTATGATGAAAGAGTTGAATTATATTAAAAAATGATGTATGGAAAAGTTAACTCTTGGCATTTTTAAATATTTGTATAGTCATAATGTGTTACTAGATGTCAATCTTAATCAATGGAAGGATAAAAGATTTAAATCAAATAAACAAATAATAGAAGACATATAAACTAAAACTTTAATTAAATTTTAGGTTTATCTATGGATAAATGATAAAGAATGCATATTCTTTAAATTTACTAAGTAGCAAAGTGATATATCATAAAATATAGTAACACTATCAAATATTTTAATATAATTTGTTTATTATTTTATACCAAAATTTGATAATTTTGTTTCATGATCTCAATACTTTTGGTCATAAGCTTCTGCAAAAGCTAAATAAGAGAAGTGAAAACAAACAATGTAAGTTTTACATTTGTTTATCTTCATTATTAAATAGTTTCCTTATAGGAATTATAAGAAAATTACATTTGTAGATAAGGTAAGAAATTTTCATTTGTAAATGAAGTGATAGGATCAAAACATACTTGTATCACTGATAAAACCAAAAAATTACTTACGAATTTTTGCTTTTTAATTCACAGGATAAGAAACTTGGAGAACTCCAAAACTTGTAGAACTCCTTCTATATGTTTTTCACATATCTCAAAATTTTCTTATCCTACACACACTTATCTTTATAGAAAATCATAACTGTTTATCCATTATTTCTCACTCAAACATAATAAATTTAATTAACCAAAAAGAAAACGCTTCTGCCTTACTTATACTTGTCTAATATCTCATACAACCAACATACTACGAGCGCATGTTTTCATATATCTGATAGAAATATATGACTTATTAACTGATGAAGCGATCCTAAAATGGATTTAATATGCCATACCTTAGATCATTTATTGCATCAATCATTGTCTCATTCTCATTATATAAATATTTTGTATTCATTTTGCGTTCTATATAAAAGATGAGTCCTTTTTAATACATATTGATGCAAACTTGGAATTGAAATGGTCTTCTTTGTTTCTTAATAATTTGAATCAAATTAACTCGCTTTTCTATAATGTCCCATTATATAAAAGCATTCATATTTTTCTAGTAACATTCTAAGATAACAAATATTAATTTGATTATTTGGAATTAGGAATTTTAGATAGATCTAGGCCCAGTCCAGTCCAACATTAGGCCTCGAGCCTTGGGCCTTGAGCTTTTTTAAAAAAAAATTGAGTCTTAGACTGAGATTAGTCTGCCCAAACCTAGCTTGGCTTAAAGCCCAAAAATTATAGGCAAAATAACATCGTTTTGACCTACTAGGTCTAATCGGTTTAGGCTTGGGGTTGGGCTTAGGCTTGGGCTAGAGTTTCAGTGCCTTAAGGTCGAGCTTGAGCAGAAACTACCCTTGCCCAAGCCCGACCTGATCCATTGACATCCCTATCTGAAATTAGAGCCCGAGTAAAAAGGGTACTTTAAATTTAAGGTTCACATAGCATCAAAGGATCATCACATAATATAAGTTGAGAATATGACTTATATTATCCTTATTGGTCGAAAGGTACACATGGTATGATTTATGTGTTACAATATTGACTCTTTTTTATTAGAGCATATGTCTGATCTAGTGTTTTAAACCTTGAGCTCTCATTTATCACCTAGATAAATCGCTTAAAACTTGTCTATCTCCATTCTTACAAAATAACAGAGGAGGTCACCTATGTGGGAAGGCATTTCATATTTGTCCAACATACTTCTTATATTTAAAATTGAATGTTCAACACTCATATAATGTTCATTTTAAAACAAAAAGGTTAATTCAAAATCAAGCATTCTCACATTTCTAGGACTAGATTTTTTAAAAAAATTTGTTTTAGAAAATGTTGCTTAATTTTCAATTAAACAAATATTGCATCAAATATTCGATAACAACCAATCATCATTGATAACAAGTATTATGAATAGTCACTAAACTTACTCATTTCTCTTTGCGGTATTATGTCCTTGACATAGTTATACTTGATATCTATGTGTTTGATTTGATATTGATATTTGAATGTACTTATTCTTACAAAACATGGCATACATGAAACAACTGATTTATTTGAAATAAAGAACCATCTTTATCTCTTACTCTTCCTATGGCGTCCGTGGATACTATATATTGGTTAGGTGCTACCTTTAGCAATTGGCGTCACAAAAACACTTTGCTATCCTGCATACAAAATGTTCAACTATTTTATTGATATTATATATGTAGCTTACAACAATAAAAAATCTCTATTTGAACAATACTTAGCAATCTAAACTGCAAAGGTATATGCAACCTTAGTCATATTCTTTATTTTGATTATAATTGATAGCCAATTTGTTTGTTTGCTTAACAAACTACTTATTGTCACTAGTTATCAACAAATATCATTCATATGAAATAATAAAATG
The DNA here is from genome assembly GCA_025629845.1 of Erythroxylum squamatum. Classification (NCBI taxonomy): domain Eukaryota; kingdom Viridiplantae; phylum Streptophyta; class Magnoliopsida; order Malpighiales; family Erythroxylaceae; genus Erythroxylum; species Erythroxylum squamatum. The sequence continues at coordinate 23,461,538 of JAOTBA010000008.1, read as the reverse complement.
AGACATTTATCGTTATATCTTTTAACATGTACTAAATGGTCTTATTTGCAACCTTAGCCATATTCTTTATTTTGATTGTAATTGATAGACAATTTGTTTGTTTTCTTAACAAACTACTTATTGTCACTAGCTATCAAAAAATATCATTCATATGAAATAATAAAATGACACATTTATCGTTATATCTTGTAACATGTACAAAGTGGTCTTTTCTAATCATACTAAAATTATACGATATGATTATAGTATTGATATAATATGCCACTTACTTCAAGACTATGTTAAACCATACATTGACTTCAACAATCTGAGCACTTATTTCGACACTATGTTAGACCATATATTGACTTTAACAATATAAGCATGTAATGCTCTTATCCATTAGGTTTCAACCCTTCCTAATGAAACCTAATGGTTGTATCACATAGATTTCTTCATTTAGTTCTTCATTTAACAACATAGTCTTTACATCTATTTTATACATATCAAGATTCATTCCAATTACTAAGGCTAGAATCATTCTAACTTATGTAAACCTCAAAGCAAATGATAATTTCTTCTCATAATCAATCTCTTCGATTGTGTGTATCATTTTTCCACTTGATACACTTTGTAACTTTTAAAGCTACCATTAGTCGTTCACTTAACATTTGAAGAATCATTTGTTTTTTTATAGCTATACATCTTTTGAGAAGATTATCCAAGTCTTATACTCATATCAAACTTAGGGGGTGCTTGGTTAGTTGATGTGGGAAGAAAGAAATAGGTAAGGAATGAAAAAAGATGGCAATATATTATGATTGAATGAACAATGTTTTTATATCTCCTTTTGGGGAAATACCCCATAGCCCTAATATAGTAAGGAATAGAAGTTATATCTATTTTCATTCCTCACTATATTCATTATAATTCCTATTACCATTCTACTAAGTGAACCAAGCACACCCTCATTGAAATTCATTCTTCTTTTATTGTTATAACTCATGCATCCTTAACAAGACTAGATGGAGGCTTTTCATATTCCTTGGCTTATTACTTTCTTTAGGAACTACCACAAAGGTTATTCCTTTCAACTTCAAAATTATATGATGAATAATTCGCTCACAATATGGGTATAATTTTCCTCTCACTTTAATTAGATAATAAAGAGCTTCTATTAGGTTACAACTGTCATTAATCAGAAACTAATTCATCATTTCCTAAATTGCTCTCACTTGAATCAATACCATTCAATTGGTCTCGTCTTATAAGATCATTCTACTTTAATCTCCCATATGGACATAAGTTTTAAACTATCTTTTTTCTCGCTTTAAAAAATCATTCTCTAAGAATGAGATATCTTATGACACAAATTCAATTACTTGTTTATTACCTTGTTCACCTTTGAACATATATCCTTCGAAATATCCAAAAAATAGATTTTAAAGATTCTTTCCTTTGAAACCTAAGTTCACATACTTATAAGAGGAACCATGAATATAGGTAACAAACATAATCTTAAGAAATCAGATATGGTTAATCATGCCTCTTACTTTTTCATATATGATATTATTTTAAGATATATTTCCTTGGTACCCTATCAAGTACATATTTGATCATCAATGACACATCACCCTAATAGGCTATAATATGCCTATGTCATTATAAACCTAACCGTGAGCATAAAGTTATTTCTCATCTCTGCACCACCAACTTATTGGTGGATTCACACGATAGTCATTAGTTATCCATTCAAATTTCATCACATGACCTTATGAATTGATCAAAGAACTCTTCTTATACTTGATAACTTCTTAAAATCTTCATCGAATTTATTTTATTAATTCTCAACTAAAGCCTTATACTTCCTGAAACAACAAATGTTTCAAATTTTGAGAAACTAAATAAATATAACTATACTAAGTATAATTATTGATAAATACGATGAAATAAGGACTTCTATATCGTGCTATCATATCTGTTTAGCCACATATATCTTAATTAGTTACTTGTAATGGCTTAGTAACTTTTTGTCCCATACTCGATGGTTTTTGTACTATTTTGTTGGCTAGACAATGTTTACACAAGTAGACTATCCTACATTATTTAGGTCTTCTAAATAAAATATGCCTAGTCATTCAATTTTAATTTTATCCAATATGACGAAGTCTAGGTGAAAATTAACATTGCATCCAAGGGTAACTAAACATGACATAGGTAAGATTTATTCTCAGTGGAAGGTTCATTTCCTTTTTCAATTTAGTTAGTCCTTAGAATCTTAAGAATTGTGGAAGGCTTTATTTCCTCTTTTCAATTAGACTCATCATAGTGCTTCCTCTTGTTAATTTTTAACTCCTTGTGAGCATAACTTAGGCATTTATGTCTTAAGATATGGCTTAGAAAGCTCAAGATGTTTATTGATAGATCCCTCGTAGCATCATATATCATCTTAATATTCACATTATAAGTTAAGGGCATTTTCATATGCTTTTAACATGAAGGTAAGAATGTGCAACAACTTACACTAGCTAAGATAAGATATGACTAATATTCCTTAGTTCACTGTGTTTAACATTAGCTTCATATGCCTCGATATTGAATTCTCCTCTCATATTCTCTTTTATGATTTATTATGGTGCATCTGTGTGTGTGCGCGTGCGTGCGTGCGTGTGGTATTCATTATATGATTACTAAGGTCAAACTATAACGTCTTACCACCACGGACGATATGTCCTTGGCATAGTCATACCTTAGGGTTCTTTCATACTATGTCACATGCCTCACAAATTTTCTATGTTAAATCATAGTGTCCTTTTTAAAGACTAATGATTTCATGTAATGAAACAAAAGCCTTTTGCTCTTTCACACACATTGAATTTTCATACTTTCACATTTCTAAATTGTTGCTATTAAAATTTTCAGTTCTAGTGAATTCTACAACAAAATTTTAGATGCATTAATTATTTTCCTCAAACATATATGTCCATAATGACATATTCAATATGTGATTGTTATCAATTTCAGTGAATTTGATTTCAGTAACAAGTACATGTGAATAAGAATTAAATAATTTTGATATGAAAAATATGATTAATAGCACAAAGAGTGAGTAGAAAGACATATAGACGATTAGAGAAACTCCTAATCATAAGAATCCTTGCAATTTTGGGTTTCAAACTCGACCAAATACATACTCAAAAGCAAAACGTTCACTGCCATATGTTTGACACTTTGAAAGAAAGTTATAAAGATTCCTTTTGGTAGATCTTGCTAATTGGACTGTTCCGTATGAGAATTTAATTTATTTGGACGTACAGCTGACTCAAAAATACTCCATGATTTTAATTTTATAATATGAAATGAACGAACATTAGTATTATCTGTAATGATTGAACAACATATTAACTATGAGACATCTTCGTTTGAACTAATTTCAAGTTTTATCATTTTTAATATACAGCTTTTATTAATCATATCTTAGGATTAGGTTTAAATCACATCTAATGATAATTTAATCCTAATTCAGATAATCTACCTCTAAATCATGAAGAAGCATAAAATCCAACCAAAGTCTAGATAACTCTAAAATAATTTGGAAAGCACGATAACAAATGAGTATTACACTCATTACCACTTGCGGTATCATTCACAACTCCAGCTAGCCAACCTGGAGGTTTGGGCACAAAGTTAAGACGTTAAAAACCTTAATTACAACTACAATTTGTCAGCAGAGAGTGTAGGGAAAGGAAAGCACTCAACCTTAAGGGAAGATTTTTCCACTTCAGAAAGATAACATAGGTATGCACACCTGACTATAATGACTTTTTCTTTTTTCTTTTTCTGAGTATTTCAACTTTGTTAGTTATTTGAAGAAAAGAGTTGTACTTACAAATCGGGAACGCTATGCACTAAACAAAGTGCTTAGTCTTAACATCAAGACTCCTAACATGATTGGCTTTGGTTAAATGGCAAAGTACAAGACAAGTCAGGCAGTTGGTAAGTAGTCACTGTCGTTGATAGGCACATCATGCCTGAATTTCTGTGCCATCTAATCTTTTTGGGCCATAGTTAAGCTGTTAATTAACAACCCAAGACTTTAGAAGAAGAAACATGTGACCGACTATGAGGACTTTCAATATGTCTAGGTTGTGTCTTGCTCCAAAATTCCAGGAATATGAGAAGTACAAGATTCTACCACAGGTTATAAAAATGACATTATTAGGTACAATCTAGTCGTGTTTCTTTTTGTTTTTTGTTTTTTTGGGGCAAGTATCAGTTAGCTATGCAAGATTCAGACAATGACACATTTCAAAGTCTACATTGTTATCTTTTGAAAGAGTAATTGCATAGAAACATAATGCTGACATAAAATCCAGTCACCAGTCAATCATATACCTAATTTTGTTCTAATTGCATAAATTTTAATGCCCTACGCTACTAGATGAAACATATTGAAATACATTTTTCAGATGAAAATTAACCCAATATCTCTCAAACTTACCATCTTTGCCCAATTATATCGTTTAATCGGCCATGATTAGTGTGATTCCACAAGTACATACAAGGGCTTGCCATTCAACCTCTCACGACCCTACAACATCCAAAAGCATTTTATCATAATCAGTTGTAGAGCAAGAAGAGAAAACAAAAAAGTAAAGGTTGTAAGAAATGAAAACCTTGAGGTCTGGAAGTTCAATTACACATGCACATTCGACTACTTCTGCTCCACCACGCTCTACATATCAATTGCCCAGTTAAACACTTCTCCAAAAATGAACATTTAATTCACATCAAAATAAAGGAAAAAGCTTAAGAATAAAAATAAAACAGATGAAGTTAAAGAACATGAACCAGTACACAGTTGACTACTTTTGGACAAACATAATGCCTCAAACACCTCTCATTGTGTACATTTGTAGACCTAGGAATCAGTAGATTCTTTAACTTTGTCCAAGGCTATGAAACTCGATAAACATTAGGTACAAACCTTAAAGCAGATTAATCAGCGATGACCTTATTGTTAACATTATTTTCTTTTTTATCTAAGAATGTATAAATTCGTAGGATACACTCAGGTATCAGTCCACCACATGCGTAACATCTGAGAACAAGTTGCAAATTGAATAGAATCCTTTGAAACAGCACACTTGTGCTCTATTTATGACCAAAGATTTACTGATAATGAACTTGCACAATGCACATATGTATTCTACTTTAAAATGATAACTTAAGTCTCAACTTTCTAATTTACGTACTGCTAGAAATCTATAGTGGAATTTTTATTCATCAACAAGTAAATCTTACAAAATCTAAGATCTACTAAGTGCCAAATAAGTCGAAGCCCCTTAATCATACTTTTATGTAAAAAATTAATATAGTGGTTACCCAGTAAATTCCCCAAGCTGATTGGGGAAGAAGAAATGATCTCACTCCTTTGCCATTTTCCCACAAGTCTTGCTCTATTCTGGATTTGCAATGGATCTGCTGATCTTGGAAACCTTCTTTCACCTGCTCTCGTACCCAGAACTGTGGTCTTGGTACTTGATATTGGTTGTGATACTGTGAAATAGAGGACCCAATAAAGCTTCTAATGAACAGAGCACACATGAAATTAAGCAAGTTTCATCCTGTTTAAGTGGTCTTTTACCTGATTAATGCGCGAAAGAACATGTCGTTCTTGACAGATGTTATACATCTGCTCATCTTCAGCCTAGCTACCTGACCAGCAGCTTTGTAGATAAGATCACATAGGTCGGTGTTCAACTCAAACGATGTCGTAGGCGACGAGATCCCAACCTTTGGACTACCATTACTAGAAACTGACGAGCTCCCGATTCCACTAAACGTAGACTTGGGTGAACCAACCATGACCCACTTGGACTTCTATTATAAAAAATTTTACTCAATAAAGGCTCAATAGCAAAAAGGTAGAGAGAAAAAATGGTACCTTACGTTTGACAGCGAGTTGCTGAGTGAGGCGGCGAGTCAATCCAGAGAGAAAGTCACCGTTGCCATTGTCGTCATCGTCGCTCTCCGCTGACCCCGCAACTAACTCAACCGGAGAGCAAAAGAAGAGCGTAAACCTTGCGTTGTTCGCTTGCTGCAGAGAGAAGAAGGTAGAGAGAAGAAACCAGAGAAGAAAGTAGATAAAAAGAAATGTCAGTAGAGAGAATAAACTAGAGAAGAAAGTAGAGAAGAAGAAATGTCAGAGTATAAAATAGCTGGTGCGAAAAGAAGGCGCCAGAAGAAAATGTTAATTTTAAATAGCCTTCTGCGACATTTTGTTCAACCAAATATTGCAGTTTCTATTTTGCAATGTTTTATTGATAAAACTTTGCAAAAAGTGTTATAAATTCGTGACATTGTTATAAAATATCACAAAAAATTAAAATATTTCGTGACGTTTTTTAAACATCAAAAAATATCTGAACATTTTGCGACGTTTTATAAAAGAAACATCGCGAATAATATGTTATTCTTATAGTGCTAAATGAATCAATATCAAATGTAAGCTACTAACTAAAAAAAAAAAACAGAAACAGCTAACAAAAAACAGAAATCAAAAGATAATCTGACGTGAATAGAATTGGATTTAGCGCAAAAAAGACTCAACGAATTCAACTAAACCAAACTCAAACCAATGCACGAAAATAAGTAAATTAGGAGGTTTTGATCTCAGTAATTCAGAATTTAAAAATCAAGAAATTAAACAACTGCTAAATCAAAATATAGAAGAAATCAGAATTGAAAGATTAGAATAAAAATAGAGTTACAGAAACTTCAATTGCAAAGGATTTAGCCAACGAAACCAATTAATTCATTCATCGGACTCTAAGAATTATTTGTGTACTGTGTGCACAGAATCAAGGATCACTAGCTTACTGATTTTATGCTTCTTAACTATTAAGTAAACAAATCTTCGCGAACAATCATAGGGCTCATAACTACTAATCCACCTATGTCACGTATGAGCATTACGATCGTTAGATTAACGATAACTCAAGAGCTCATTATCTATTATAGCGGGAAAAAATGGGACCTATTCCTCTGTAGCCAAATATCTTGTGCCCCCTGTTCCCCATCCATCCTAGCCATTCATTATCAAATAATGAATGGCTAGGATGGATGGGGAACAGTGGGCACAAGGTATTTGGGTACAAGTGATTTGAAGGGGGAAAAACTTCTCCCTAATGTCTTCTAAAAATTAACATAAAAAATGCGTACCATATAGTTGAATGGGACATTATTGATGAGGTGTTTCCTGGATTATAATTTCCTACAAAGTTTAGAGAGTGGCTTATGACTTGTAACACTACTACATCCTACTATTTATTTATTAATGGAGAAATTCATGGTTACTTTTTGAGTAAAGAGGGCTAAGACAAGGAGACCTGTTGTTCCCTTTAGTATTTGTTCTAGTAATAGAGTACCGTACTAGGGAATTAAGACCTGTAGCTTAAAGTCAGGGTTTTTAAATACACCCCTTTAAAAAGAATCACAGCTCACTAATCTTTTCTTCAAAAATTACTTAATGATTTCATGTAAGACTAATGAGCTTTTTATGTGGGTGCTAGTGTGAGGATTTAACAGTTTTCATTAACAATTAGCCTATAAACTAATCTGACTAAATCTTAGTTGACCTGGGAATATGAATGATAAGGTGAAACAAAAAAAAAATCAACTGACTAGATTATATGTGATTCTTTCTTGATAAAATATTTAGGAGTGCCATTATCACTTACTAAATAAAGCAGTTGTGATTGTTATAGCTTGATAGAAAAAATTACAAAACGGTTAAATTTTTGGATTACCAGAAATCTCTCTAACGTAGGTTGAGCATAACTCATCAATTTAGTCTTTTTTTACATATTTATTATTCATCCATTTCCTCAGGAGATTGTTAAACATGTGGAGAAATTATATGGGTAGTTTCTATGGGTGGAAAAAAGTGGTGAAGTTGCACATATAGTTAAAGAGGAGCTGTTGGATCCCGCTTGTTTCCGGAACCCAACTCTTGCAGAATCATAAAACGTGATCTTCTTCATTACTCCTTATTTTCAGATTTCCAACATCTTTCAGACTCATGAAACGTGCTCGTATTATCCTGTAGGTTTAATTCATTTAACCCTCATAAAGCGTGAGCGGGTTTCCTCTAAGTCTCTAGTTTGTTTGGAAGCAAGTACCATCTTAAATGGAGCGCTATAGATTAAGATATGCGTAAAAAGCCAAAGTATGTTCATACCCTAATCATACTTTCCCAACCGAACCCTCACTTTTCTCCATAAAACTTTTTCAAATCAACTCCAAAAGATACCAATATTTATTGGTTCAAGAATCACTTTATTTCGAGGTCGGATGAGGAAGTTATGCCCAAATAATCAAACATGAGATACCAATTTTTATAGAGAAATAAAAACATGTGTTAAGAGTCTATTGATTTAAGAATCACTTTATTTCGAGGTCGGATGAGGAAGTTATGCTCAAAAGAATCAAACATGTTTATACCCTCAATCATTTTGTACCTGACTTGGCGCAATTTTCATAACTTTCAATAGTGATGTCGGATTGAGTTTGTTCTTAGACCTTTTGAAAGAAGACTTCTAGATCTACAACTTTCATGAAGAACGCAAAGCAATATTTTGCCATTTAAAGAGTCAAAATCGTTGATTTACTGTAGCTGTCCCATGAATGTCTGTTTAACGGACATACATGTCTGCCTAACGGAAATAGACAGGCTTGGGAGTGCTTTCCAGACCCGAGAAGGTCCGTTTAATGGACCTAATGTCCGTTTAACGGATATGCACTAGTCTGGGGGTGTTTTTACATTCGAGAAGGTCCGTCTAACTGACATTGGTGATCCAAAACTCCTTCCAAAGCCTCTCTAATGGTTCCTACATACATTCTAACATCTTATTCACTTATAATCTTCCCAAATTCATTTCTTCTACTATAATATCACTTCTTAAACATTCAATTACCAAAATGATTTCAGAAATCTCCCAAATCTCAACTCAAATGATTCATAACATACACAAACTTTCATCATTCACCATAGTCGTTGTGTACATACCTCCTATGCCGCATCATCACTTATAATGCTCATATCTCTCAACTCCGATATCCAAAATTTTCATACTTTATATCGTTGGAAAGCTAGAAAGATCATCTACAACTTCTAAGTGCCCAGTTCTACCTAAATTATTCCAGAATTCCCCTGGAAGTCAGAACACCCATTTTACCCTCATGAAAGACTTGAAATTTATCCCAACTTCACTTCCTCTATTACAACATCATTCATAACAATTCAACTACCAATTGGAATTTATCAAACTCTCAACCTCAATTCATTTGACTCTTCATATTCAACAACATCTTATGATTCATAACATTCCTATCTCTGTTGTCCATATTATCTCACTTATATATATATAACAACAATTCATGTTCAAAGTTCGTCAACTCAAGTGGATAGCTCCTTCAATTATATCTAATTCCAACTCAACTCATATCATCCATACATAATTTCACATTTCAAATCCATACACAAATCCATATTTCATTAGCATCATAAATTAAGAGTTTTACAAACTTCAATGGGCATTATGAGCCACAATACAATATTTCGTAAAATCCCAAAATACAGCCTTGTTTTACATACATTACTCTAAAACAAAACAAAACATACAAATTCGGAGTGATGCCTTGACTCTCTTTCACTCAATCTCTTGCGAATCACTTGAATAGGGGAAAGAGAGTGGGGGTGAGCTTAAAAGCTCGTGGGTAACAGGTTTATAATGGATAACAAGCAAAACCATTCAAAAAGTTCATTGTCGTAGAAAATTCTTAGTGAATCATAAAACACATGTTCCTCAAAATTCTTGTCATGAAATCAAAATCACAAACAACACAATTTATGCATTTTTCAACTTGTTCACAAATCATAAACACATAAGCACATCAGAATGGTTTGGGTAGATCCATAAACATGATGCACTACACATTTGCATATAATGGTCTTGTGTAGTCGTAAACTTGAGGGAGTCCATAAAGGAGCTCCGTGTCACAAGCGGGCAGGCGGGAGAAGCCTTTAACTTGGTCAACGTGCACGTGACACCTCTTGGATGGATTGCACCAAACCCACATAATATGTAATTCATGAATTTGAAAACCAATTGCCCAAATGGCACATTTTGAAAACTTGTCTTCCATGAGCATGAAACATTTCATATGCAATTTCATCATCATTTCACAATTTATCATCAAAATTCATACACCAAAACATGTAGCACTTTCACAAATCATTCCATACACCAAAACATGTAGCATTTTCACAAATCATTCAAAAGCAATAAAAGCAACATTTATGAAGTAATTGAAATCATTTTACTTTCTTGATTTTGAAAACACATTAAAGGCTCATTACTCAAATTATAAACATGAAACCCACCTTGAAATTCCTTGCTTATACTTGTTCAAAGTGCCTCTACTCTTGCTCCTCTTGCCTCTCTTGATTTCCTTCATCAATGGCAAAATTCCCAATCAATAGGGATCCAAATTGAGAAACCCATAACACATAATCACCAAATTGATCTTAGAATACTTAAACCCATACCATTCTTAAGCCATAAGAACCAAAATCTCTCTAAAAATCCAACAAGTCAAATATACTCTTACCTTGATCCTTCACCAAATGAAGAGTTTCTTGGCTTGAATGGAAGCTCTCATGCTCCTCTTCCTTTTTCCTTCATGAATAAACTTCAAATCCATCTTGAAAGCTTAGAAAAATCAAGATCTAACATGGCTTTCTTTCTTTTCTCCTCTTCTCCACCGACTCTTTCCTCTCTTCCCTCCTTTCTTTGGTTTTTCTTCACAATTTCGTGCTTCCCTCTTACTTAAAAGCCAACCCACATGTCTTATTACAATAATGCAATTAATGAGTGAAAAAATGACCCTTATACCCTTCTTTATAAGCCTTGTAACTTAAAAGCTTAAGTGGCTTGACAATTTTGCCCCTCATGTAATCTTACCCCCTTAATTCAATTTAATCCATGTCATATGGTCTTACTCACATTAACATGCTAATTAATCATATTAACATGCTAATTAATTCTACAAAATACTCTATTAAGACCTCAAAATTCATTTAAATCATGCTTAACTCCTTCCAAAAATCAAGACTTTTTTCTAATTATGAAATTGAAGGAATTTGCTAGCACTTCCTTCTAGAAAAATGTTCCTCATTGTCTCAATTTCTAATGACATCAAAATCATTCAATTTGGTTCAGAAATCTGAAAGTTATACACCAAACATTTCGGACTGTTCTTATACTGAAACAGTATTCTGTGCTTAAATTCCATCCAAAAATTGAAATTCTTATAGACTGAATTAGAACTTGATTTCATCATACAATTTGTAGCCTTATGTCTCTAGTTTAATCCAAATCAAGAATCATCTCATTTGGATAACTAGAGTAAACGTTATGGCTAAAACACCAGAGCATACTCAATGAACATGTTTCAATTACATTTTCGAACTTTTAACTACCAACCTTTCACATATAACCCATCTTGTACCTAAACCATCTTTTCTATTTCATTTCATATTCAAGAATTCTCTTTTTCTTTGCACATAAATAATCACTAGCAATTTCTCATTTAATCGAAAAGTTCGGGGTCCAACAATAACCCTAAACTGTATTTAGATTAGATAAATCAAACTCCTTTAATTTATCGTTAATTTTCTAACTAAATAATTATTTCTATAGATCAAGAGTAGCATTTATCATTATATTATGATCACCTAAATATTAAAAATGACAAAGTGATTTTGACTAACCTTTCTATACCTAATCTTTTGTTTCTATACCTAATCTTTTTGCATATAATTCATTATTTTATCGTTCAATGTTCAATTAGACATAAAACATAGAATTAATGTCTATTATATAAGAGTTTAATGATATTAGTTCTTCTATTAGTAATTAATTTTATTAATGAACACCTAATGTATCATGACCACTTAAATATTAAGAATATCAATATAATTTTGACTAACCTCTTTTGTTTATGATTTTTATATATAATTCAATACTTTATTCAAATTAGATATAGAAAGCAGAATTAATGTCTACTATGTTTGAGTCCATTCATATTAGTTATCCATCATTAGTAATTGATCTACCAACCAAAAATTATTTTCAGTGTGTCATTCTAACTTAACTAAAGATTTCTTGAATTAATACTAATCGAGAAGAACAGAAAATTCTCCTTACTTACTTTAGGATAATGAATCTTACATGAATTATTTAACTACCTATACATAGTTCATACTATATAGAATCACTATTGATTGAATCTATCTACAACTGTGCATAATCAATTACAATAAGTTATTAGAATTGACATATTGATCCCATGAGCACTATTCTATTATGATTATTAATTCCAATAAAACAGTAAAACTAAAATAAATAAGATTTAAGGAAATATAATTAAACTATGCATCTAAGCAAAGTAATTAAATAGCAAAAGAAATTTAAGGTAACAAATATTATGGTTTTGGAGTTCACTTACATAGAATTGCAATTATCATGTAAGATTTATTATTATAATCAAAATAACAATTGACCTATGTATCTATGCCCTCTCCTACGGTACATATGTATATTCAACTAAGTAACTACCACTTACTAATTTGCAATTCAACTAATCAAACTTATTAAGTATATTTAATCTATTTAGTTACTGCAATAATATAAGATATTCTCATCTTTAGATCTTAGATGTTTATTCTATTAGTGTATGGATCATACTTCACGTCTAATTCCTTTATACAATCCCTAAGATTGAATCTATGATGGCCAATCACAAACTCAACAATTAAGAAGAAGAGAATAAATTTAACCAAACGAATAACAACTAATACATTAATAATCCTATAATATAATATAAGCTACATCCCTAACCCTATTTTGGGTTTTAATTACTAAAAAACATAAACAAAACTAAAGTAAGATAATATTAGTATTAAAGAAAGAAAGAACTAGAAGAGTTGTCATGGGCTTCTTTAAATCCCTCCATGATGTGAAGGAATACTAAACTAAGTAATGGCAAATGAGGATATCACCAGCCTTCAAAAGTCCCCACTATGTTTAACTTAATGATAGTATTTACAGGTAGGGTTATAAAATAAATTCCTACATTGCTTGACCTTATAATTTAACGTTTCCTAAAAAAATTAATGCATAAAAACTAACATTGAACTAGGTTCCAATACCAGCATTGGTTAGCTTCTGAAACTTCTTACACAAAGTAACAAGATGAGTTTGACGCTTGACACCAAGTTAAACTCTAGATAAGTTTTATTTTTCAATTTCTCCTATCCAATATAAGACAAGTGTTTGACACTATGTTGTAGATAGTGCTAGTTAGCTACTAAATTTTTAGTTCTTAAATTAGGCTTTTTCAACCAACTTCTCAAATTTTTGACATATTCAAGCTTAAATCAACCTATAATACCTTTTACAAAGTTGTTGTCCATTCTATTAACTTCCCAGTTGCTCCTAAATTACCTTTATTGGATAGTCAAAGATAAAGTTGCACTTAATTATGAGATTTGTCTTCAAAATCTTCACCGATAACATAATAAGCTAAAAGTAGGAAAATATCATATAATCTATATAATTCATGCTATAAAGATGCCAAATCACAACCAAATTTAACTCCTAATAACAGGTAAAATTTAAATATATCAAATTCTCCTACACATAATTCATTGTTTGTCCTCAAGTAATCAATAATAAATAAACCATCACTACTAATCTAGACTCTATAAACTAAAAAATAAACAACTTTACTTTTGAAAGTGTACGGTGAAATTTAGGATATGCCTAAGCCGTTAACCTCATAAATGTTCCTCAGTTACTATATCATAAGGGTTTACTTAAATACTATCCATAAACATCGATCTAAACTCATTATTTAGCTTCAAAGTTAACAACGTCAAGTATACAAATTCAAGTCTCAATAGAATTACAATTTTAAACATATAATAATTCTTAAATAGATTAATACACAAACAAGACAAAGTAAACACTATTCTACCTCCTTCATCAAGCTCAAACACTTTAATTTGACAAGTCCTCACATAAATCACTCATTTATGTTAAGTGTCTAAATTTTTAGTATGGTACTCTTATCCCCTTCTTATGAAATTGAACTTATTATAAGCTTTAAAAATAATATAAGCCCCCCTATTTAAAATATATATCTATATATATGTGAGAAAAAATCAAAAGAACTTTAAACAAGAATGAAATAATGCCAAAGAATAAGTAGATTAAATAATGGAAGGGGATAAGTTAAATGTATATATATTTGCTCTTTCTTTCCACTAACTCCTTATATCTTTGCAATAACCCCTTTTTCCTTCATTCTTTTCAAGCACAAGAATCAGTACCAATTGATTTTTCATAAATTCTTCTTTTTATTTCTTTTTATTTTTTCTTTTTTTCCTTCTCACTTTATTTATTTTATTTCCTTTTTATAATTTTCATAATTCATCTTCTTTACATTGCATATTTTATATATTTAATCATCTCCTGCACACTTATTTCTTTGCATGTTATGCCAATAACCACATCAAATCATAAGTAACGTCGATACTTTTTTTTCTTTAAAGCTTAAGGTTATTTAGGAAAAGGTATCAAGAAAAAGGGTAAAAAATTAAATTAGGCTAAAAGGGACTCACTAATAGAATAATTTAAAGGGTAAGCAATTTGGCTCAAACTTAATCCTAAGTGTATTTATCATTTTAATGTTTGTACATATCTTACTTGTCGTCTCAAAAAGATAAAATTCAAGTTTTAAAATCCAAAATCGATATCCATATGTGAAAGAAACCATCTTGCATGAAGGACCAAGTCCTCACCTGATCATTTAAGTTAAATCAAAGATCTTCACTTAACAAATATGATTTCCTAGCATTCATAAAGTCAACTTTTGCATTTCAATCGTTTAAATCATATTATGAATCTAAATTTTAGCATTCAATCTCAATATTGAATTATGTATACACTTACGATCTTAACCTAAAGTAATTAATGTATTCCTAAACCTAAAACAAGAACAAAACAAAGCTAAAAATTTAATCCTAAACATATTAAACACATAGTTAAAAAAACTTAAAGAAAAATGTTAGTTAAGACATAAACCTAAGGAAATATCTTATATTCACCCTCGTACTTCAACATGACATTGTTCTAAATATCAAACAGATAACATAATAGAAGTAACCATAAGAGACAAATAAGATAGAGAATCTCCTATTTATCCACAAATCTACCTACAATAGAAATTAAACTAAACCTTAGTAGAGATTTAGAACTAAGAAAGTAAAAGAAAAGAAAAGAAAAGCTAATGCATTGGTTTGCCTCCCAATAAGTACTTCTTTAGAAGTCTCAATTTGGACTTCCTACTCAAACCCTTCATCATGGATCTTTAATGAAAGGTTTCCTTCCAATTTTCTTCCGAATCCAAGGATCCCTTATTCCCTTATATTCTATTGGATTCCCCTTATTCTCCATCTAAGATATAGAAGCCCTCTTTATTTAGCTTAACCACCAATAACTCCTCAAACTTCTTCTTATTGAAAGGCAAATCCTTTAACTTCTTTGAAATAACAAATATATATTCCTTTTCATCTATTTTAAACCTGCTTAGGTATGAAATAAGTTTCATAATTGGTCAACATCTTTATTGCTCCAAACTAACACCTGCAATAGAAGAGACTAACACCAATTTATTCATTTCCAAATTTTCCTTAAACTCAAAATCATAATTGGTGCCATTTAAAGGTGATATCGATGTTGGTTTGCTTTTAACCATCACTTACTCGTGCTCTTCCTCTTTCTTACTTGACCTTGTTGGACCAATGGTGGTTGACAAATTAATCCTACTTATGTTTTGATAATAATAAAATATATAGAATTGGTTAAGA
>JAOTBA010000008.1:23402121-23421394 GCA_025629845.1 Erythroxylum squamatum | reverse complement strand
CACGATTAAGAGAGAGAGAGAGTTGAGAGATTTCGACACAGTAATTTTTATACTGGTTCACCCCAAACCGTGGGCTATGTCCAGTCCTCAGATGACTTTCTGAGATTTCACTATTCTCTCAAAACTTTACAAGTATTGTTTTTCTCTGAGCCTCTTCAGGTCTCTGTACAATCAGTATTCTTTCACACTTAGCCTCTTTAGGCTATCTGTATCACTTTCCACTAACAAGTGTTTCGAACTTGTTACAGACAATATCGCTCTAGCTTTTTACACAATAATCTCTCTCAAGAGTTTGTATAATTTTTGTTGACTATCGTAAATTCTTGCCACTCTTTTCGTGTATGTGTATCTCTTTTTTGCAGTCTTCAACTTCGACTTATTTTTATAGCCTTCGTCTTCAACAGCTTCTTGATAACTGCTTCTTGATTCTTTAAAGAAACGGTTTTTCAGTTGAGTTCTGTAACTGACTCAGACTGATGCTTTCGTTTGCTTTCTTTCGTCTGTTCTTTTTTGCTTCCGTCTATTTTTTGTCTATCTTCTGTCTGCTTTTTGTTCGTTTGCTTTTTGTTTATCTTCCGTCTGCTTTTTGTTTATCTTCCGTCTGCTTTTTGTTTATCTTTCGTCTGCTTTTTGTTTGTCTGCTTTTTGTCTATCTTCCATATGCTTTTTGTCTATCTTCCATCTGCTTTTTATTTGTCTGCTTTTTGTCTATCTTCCGTCTGCTTTTTGTTCGTCTGCTTTTTGTCTATCTTCCGTCTACTTTTTGTCTATCTTTCGTCTGCTTTTTGTTCGTCTGCTTTTTGTTTATCTTCCGTCTGCTTTTTGTTCGTCTACTTTTTGTTTATCTTTCGCCTGCTTTTTGTTCGTCTGCTTTTTGTCTATCTTTCGTCTGCTTTTTGTTCGTCTGCTTTTTGTTTATCTTCCGTCTGCTTTTTGTTTATCTTTCGTCTGCTTTTTGTTCGTCTGCTTTTTGTCTATCTTCCGTCTGCTTTTTGTTCGTCTGCTTTTTGTGTATCTTCCGTCTGCTTTTTGTTCGTCTGCTTTTTGTGTATCTTCCGTCTGCTTTTTGTTCGTCTGCTTTTTGTTTATCATCAAAATTATTAATCGTAAAGTCATTTTGACCTAACAAAGGTTTGAACCCTAGAAATTTGGTACACGTGAGATCAATCAGAGAAATTGGGAAAACGAAAAAGAAAGGAAAGAAAAATATGTTTAAACAAAAGTATCAAGGAGGAAATGCATTTGTTTTACAAAGTTATTCGTGATTAGTTTTTGCTCCTAAATTTCTATGGAATGGGTGATTTGAGTGTGATGCATATGATGTAGATGTTTTGAAGGATCACTCCTTATAGTTTCAAGGTATTATTATCATCAATTTTTATAAGTGATCATGTTGAGCATGTTTTAATCTTATAAGACCATCAATATTTATAAGTGTACAGGTTGTAAGCGTAGTATATAAGGTGTCGATCCCATGAGGAATTAGTAAACTAATTAAATCCTAACTTATCTAAGGCATAAAAGTGTAATAAAAATGAAAATAAAAATAAGTAGAAATTTCAACAATTGAATATGGATATATTGAAAAATGAAACTCTAAATTAATGCAAGGAAATCAAAATTAAGCACAACCAATTAACAAATGGAAAATCACACAAGTAAGATTAAACAATTATGAGAAAAGGGGGATTCATCCTATCATCTAATGCTAACTTGATTACTTTTGAGTTAATTCGGTATCAATCCTAAAATTTCGAAGGGTGGATTATTCTCTCTCAAGTTCTAATCTTTAAACCTAAATTATAAACCCTAATTAAATTGAATTAAGGAAATTTCAATCTCTTAATTAGCAAACAACCCCCACAACCAATTAGATCTTAAGCCCTCTAATAGACAATCGGGTCCTCACATGAGATCTCTCTTCATGTAAATTACCAATTTGATTGTTTGTGTGATGTATTAGATTGTTTAACTCTCATTAACCAACCTTATCATTTTGTTATCGATTTACTCTATTGATTTATTACCAAAGCATGCAAATACGATAAACAATCACTGTACCCAACATTTAACGTGAAAAGGAACCAAATTAACGTTGATTCAAGAACTAATCCCTAAAAGAGTTTACAAAATCCTTAAACCCAAAT
Source organism: Erythroxylum squamatum (assembly GCA_025629845.1). Lineage (NCBI taxonomy): Eukaryota > Viridiplantae > Streptophyta > Magnoliopsida > Malpighiales > Erythroxylaceae > Erythroxylum > Erythroxylum squamatum. Next base: position 23,419,247 of record JAOTBA010000008.1, on the reverse strand, counting down.
TCTTCATCATCATATCCACCTTATAAATCAAATAAAAGAAATGATAAGATGGAAAGAGGAAAAAAACTTAGAGTGGACTGGAAGTGGCAGCAGTAGCGACAGCCCCCTCTTCTTCTCTCTTCTTCTCTCTTTTAATCTCCTCTTCCTTAGCTTCTTTCTTCAAATGGAAAATGAAGGCTCTTATAGATTAAGTCATTCTCTTGTTTTTTATAATATTAGGGTTTTTTAAGGTAAAGAATAGGTTTTACCTAGACCCAAGTGTTCAAAATAACCCTTAAAAAATGAGTTTAGAAGCAGTCCCCACGTCTGTTATAACATCATCACACTTGAAATTGGGCTTTTATCACGACTGTGATAGATATGTCATGATCGTGACTTTGTCCTGTTTGGCTTGTATCATGACCGTGACCTGGTCCTGTTTGGCTTATGTCACGATCGTGACCCCTAGCTACATTGCTTCTGTTATGACCATGATTGGTGTGTCACGATCGTTGCTTTGGTTTCTTCTCCGAGCTTTCTCTAAATCTTCTTTGATCTTCTTTACCTGATCTCAAACAATAACAAACTCATCAAAACACCTTAAACACACAACATTAAAGCCCATTAACATGCTCTAAACCACATAACATTCAAAAAACATAAACACATAATCAAAATGATACAATTATAAATCTAAACTTGCACAAATCATCTAAGTAACAACTAAAAGCATACTAAATTACCCACTAAAATATAATGCAAACTACAACTATCAACATCCCCATACTTGAACTTTTGCTTATCCTCAAGCAAAACAAAAATACAAAATACAAACACAAACACAAACACAAACACAAACATAAGCACAAGCACAAACACTCCAAACAATAACACATATCAGCATCGATATGCAATAATGATACAATGGCATTAAACTTCATGTAACGAATTTAACTTCAAACACAAACCTTCAAGTTGTTCTAACTTATTAAATCTGTGGGTAAACACTTTGGACTAAATATACATACTAATCACGACCTTAAGTTTAAATTCATTCACCCATATCACTTACACACACACATTGATAATTATTTAGTCAATCAAAATTGTAACTATCCCTGAGTAGCTTTTCATGAAAATTCTAGCTATTCACAAATATTAGTAGGTTTTATTAATCAAAACACTATTTTTGTTAATTTTCATTAACATTGACCTAGTCTTTTGACGTGAAGGTAAACATTTGTGATGAATGTCCCCCAGTTACTCAACTAGGTCATGTTTTATTAATTTGCTTGGTTGAAATATCATTCTAGCCTTTTTACGTGAAGGCAAACAATTGTGATAATTATTTCCCGATTACTCAGCTAGAGCATATTCTCAACTGGCTACTAGCTCTATTTATAACCCAAAGGCCAACAAAATAGTTATTTATTTAAGATATACATTTTTTCACATTTTATTGCCTACCTTATTTCTTTAGCTAATCATTCTCATGAAAGGATACTAACGATGATACTTATTCAATTGACCTAAAATTTTAAATGTATGTGGCAAAGTCCTGGGGTGAATGAACTAAGATCATATCCTAATCAACATGCATATTTAACCAAAGCAACCTATGACACTAATTTCTCAAGCTAATACATCTTTACAACCTAAAATACTATGTTTAAAGCTAAACTGATTCCGTTAAGTCTTAGTCATTGACACATTCACACGAATCACATCATAAGATCCTAAACAAGACTAACATACAACATGCAAAATTTACACTCAAAACAAAAACATACAATGCACAAAACGCAACACTCCCCACATTTGGACAACACATTGTCCTCAATGAGGGAAGAACAAATAACACATAAAGTGGGAATAAAAACAAATAGTAAGAAAAACATAAGAACAAAATAAAAACAAAAATAAAAAGACAAGGGTTAGAGCATAGAACCCATCATAACGACTAAGGTGGTGGTGATGATGGTGTTAGAGGTGGGATGTCCACACCTTTAGTGGCGAAGTATTTGTAAATGCCTTGAATGTCTCGGCGTTGGCATCTTTCCTCTTTCGATATCTCCGTCAACACCTTGACATTTTTTGATATCACTTTGTTAGTGTCTGAAACTGCATTGAGTACCTTCTCCCATCCGGCTTTTTTTCTTTGGATTCTTCACTGGTTGATTCCTCCTCTTGTTGCAATAGCGCCGAACTTGAACTTACCTGTCCCGCCCTATTCTTAATATGAGATTTTATGCTGATATCTCAAGTTTCATATTGTGGGACTTCAAGATCTCAGCTCTCATCAAGTGAAAGTGTTAAGGAACTCAGGAAAATGCACAGTTAATCCATTACAACTGACATCATAATAATACGCAATAGTCATAACCAAATAACCCATGCCCATATTATTGCTTCTTTTTTTCAAGTAGTAATAATAGCATTGAAGATGTGGGTGAAGGTGTAAACTTGAACACTTTGATCCATGCACCACAACATGAAAAGTCCCTTCACCGAGCACTTGTTACTTTTGCTTTTATCAAACACGGTTTGACATATGAACTTGTGTAACAAAAAATTCTCGGGACTACAAATTATGCTATTATTATGGGCATTTTTAGCATCAAAATTCTCCAACTCAATCAGTTCAGTCCAATAGCGTGTGGCACGGAAGTCATCGTGCTAGTCCACTATGGTGGGAATCCACCAATTTCACACAAAGTATCACAGTTTAACTCATACGGTTAACCCCACAACCAAAACCATCGATCCTTACGATTAGCATGCTCAAATTGAAGGAAGGTGAAGAATTCTAGGGTGAGTTCTTCATAAATGACATAGTTAAAGCACATAAAAATTTTCCAATGAATTCCTGCCCCTAAGTTTTCAATCCATTCTCTCAATCCAATTTTTTTCTAATATTTCAAAGTACAAATATTGAGATACAACAATCTTTTTAAGGCTAAGGGTTTGGAAACAGTTACCTTCCTCTTTCGACTAGATGGGAAAGGGTGCTCCGTAATCTGTTTCTAGATTTTGTTATCCACGCCTCGACACTTGTGCTTTGCCCTTTGGTTGAGCGTATTTGACCGTTTGCTTAATTCTTAGTCCCATTTGGAATGATAGATGTGAAGAATTTAGAGAGATAAAGAAATTTGTAGAGAAAAGTGAGAGGATTTAAGAGTTTGTTTGTTAGAGAGAGTGTTGTGGGTGAGAAAAATGAGTGTAAGGGAATATATAGGTTAGGTAGGAGAAAAGACGGGTAAAATTGAGAAAAAAAGTTTGAAATTTCCATATTCCCATCTTGCCCTATTGCAGGTCATGATCATGACAGAAGGTTCAAAAATGGGTCACGATCATGACACTAGAAATTTTCACACTTCTTTCCCATTTTTGATTATTTCCTTTGTGTCATTACTGAGTTCTTTCCATACCTTATGTTACCATTAACACCTCATTGTGTTGGCTTCCACACCATTCCCATCCATTAGTAACTGATTCTAAAATTCCAAAGAGAAATTTAACTACTAATATGCTAATTTATGGTCATTAGTTTGACCTTGCATCCTTCAAAACTTAGCCAAGATCAATTATAAGTGGCTTGCTTCCACTCGTGTTTCCTAATTTTAGCTTTGTTGCTTGTAAATAAGCTATATGTTGTAAGATAATCAAAAGGACAATATTGATAAAATTAAGAAAACCAATTAAATCCAGTAATGTCCTTTTTACTAATAAATTGTCAATAAAATACCGAATAACAAAATTTCCAGAGTCTTCTATTAAATCTAGCAGTTTGTCCTGTAAGAGGATGAGTTTTTTTTATTCTTCCTCAGTCAGCCACGTCTCCTCTTCTTCTTTCACTTCATGAATGGAGACTTTTATATCGTCTTTAATCTCTATGTCATGTATCCTTTGTTCTTCATTCTCTTCTTCTTCAACTTCTTGAATAGAGACTTCCTTATATTCTTCAAACTTAATCTCTATTGTCATCGATTCTTCTTCCTCTTGCTCCTTCAAAGATTCAACTTCATCAATTCTCATGAATGAACTACCCTCCTTCGGATTCTTTAATACCTTATTCCTGTTGAATTTCACCTATTCATCTCCAAACTGAAGGATGAGGTTGCCTTTATGGACATCTACCAAAGCTTTTTCAATGGTCAAAAATGGTATACCAAGAATTAGCAAACAGTTTTGATCCTTTTCAAAGTCTAGCACGACAAAATCCACAAGAATGATAAATTTGTCCACTTTTACAAGTACATCCTCCACCATGCCAAATGGTTTCTTTATCAACTGATCTACCAAATGAATAGACATAGATGTTGACTTCACATTTCTTAGCGCTAGTTTCCTGAAAATTGATAAAGGCATAAGGTTTATACTTGCACCTAAGGCGCATAAATATTTTCAAATCTCTAAATCAACAACTACACAAGGCATTGTGAAGCTCCCTGGATCTGTCAACCATTTGATTATCATCCCAAGTCTGCTTGGTAGATAATATTTCTTTAAGGAACTTCGTGTACTTGGGCCTGCGTTTCAACATTTCCATAAAAGACAAGTAAATTTTCCATTCCCTTAGTTTTTCCATAAACTTTGTAAATGGTACATCTGATTTGTTTTTTTGAAGTCTTTCTAGGAATGATATTTTTGGTAGGTAAAGCAAAGAAGGAATGTATAAAGGATCTTCATTCTTTTCTTTATCCTCTTTCATCATCTTTTGGTCTTCTACAAAGTGGGATCCAGCTTGTTTTCCACTAATTCTTCTAGTTCTTTTTCACTCATAAGTGTGATAGCCTTAAATTGCTCTCTTTTATTTACTTCCATGTTGTCCAGAAAGCTTTCCACGCTTCTCTTACATAATTCATTGGTAAGGCCTATTTGAACCTCTAGATTGTGAATAGAAGAGGCATAATCTTCCATTACTTCTTCAAACTTTCCTTCCAACCTCTTCTAAGCCTTATCCAAACTTATGATCTTGTCCAATTTTGAATCTCATGAACTATACTCATCTTGTTGGAATCCTGCTGGGCCTTGAATTCCCATTTGAGTTCTTGCATTGTTAGACCAAAAGAAATCTGTGTGGTTCTGCCACTCCGGATAGTAAGCGCTCAATTAAGGATGATTACTTCCCCGATCAAATTATGCCTCATTGAAATTCATAAGCATCCTTTGTTCCCCATAATATATTTCCTCCATCATTGTTCTTTCTATCTCTTCTTAACATTTAAACATTTAGATTCTTCATTATTGCCTTATGATGACCAAATCGATGTGTCTTCCCAAACTTCCTTCTCTTCTCTCTATCTTTTTTAATTTCTCGTGATTGGGTACCACAATCATAAGAAAGGGTAATAATTATTTAAAACAAAGGAATTTAAAAAGTCCTAAACTAATTCCCCAGTAACGGTGCCAAAAACTTGTTGAGTAAGTTTTAACCTTATAAAACCATCAATATTCTATAAGTGCACGGGTCATAAGTGTAGTATATGAGGTATCAATCTCACAAGGAATTAGTGAACTAATCAAATCCTAATTTGTCTAAGACTTAAAAGTGTAACTGAAATGAAAATAAAAATGAGCAAAAAAAATTTGTAATTGAATATGGATAGATTGAAAATTGAAATTCTAAATTAATGCAAGGAAATCAAAATTGAGGACAATCAATTGACAAATCAAAAATCACAAAGTAAGATTAACCAATTATGAGAAAAAGGGGATTTATCCTATCATCTAATGCTAACTTGACTACTTTGGAGTTAATTCGATCCTAGAATTTTGAAGGTTGGATTATTCTCTCTCAAGTTCTAATCTTTAACCCTAAATCATAAACCCCAATTGAATTGAATTAAATAATTTTCAATCTCTCAATTAGCAAACAACACCCACATCCAATTAGATCTTAATCACTCTAATAGACAATCAGTTTGTCATACGAGATCTCTCTTCGTATAAGTTACCAATTTAATTATTTATGTGATCTATTAGATTGTTTAACTCTCATTACCAAACCTTATCATTTTGTTATCAGTTCACTCTCAAGTTTTTACCGAAGCATGCAAATACTACAAACAATCACAGTACCCAATATATTAACATCAAAAGTAATCAAATTAACATTGATTCAAGAAAAAATCCCTAAACAAGTTTAGAACACCCTTAAACCCAAATTTAATATCATCATATCCATCTTATATATCAAATAAAAGAAATAACAAGATAGAAAGAGAAAGATAACTTAGAGTTGACTGGGAGTGGCAGCAGTAGCAGCAGTAGTAACCCCCTCTTCTTCTCTCCTCTTCCTTGGATTCTTTCTTCAAATGGAAAATGGAGGCTCTCCTAGATTAGGCCATTCTCTTATCTTTTATAGTCCTAGGGCTTTTTAGGGTCAAGACTAGGTTTTACCTGATCCAAATATCTGAAATAACCCTCGATAAAATGAGTTTAGAAGTAGTCCATGTGTATGTTATTACGCTTATCACGATCGTGACTTGATCCTGTTTGGCTTATATCACAATCATGACAAGAGTGTCATGATCGTAACCTTGGCTGGGTTACTTCTGTCACGACCGTGACTAGTGTGTCACGATTGTGGCCTTGGTTCCTCCTCCGCGCTTTCTCCAAATCTTCTCCGATCTTCTTTACCTGATCTCAAATACTAACAAACTCATCAAAACACCTCAAACACACAAAATTAAAGACCGATAACATGCTCTAAACCACATAACATTCAAAAAACATAAACATATAATCAAAATGACATAATTCTAAACCTAAACATGCACAAATCATCTAATTAACAACTAAAAACATATTACCCACTAAAACATAATGCAAACTACAACTATCAGATCCCTTTTAATGGTTATACTTCAAGTGGTTAATGGTGTGAGGGCTTGAATCTAAGATGTGGAGTATAGTTTTTGCATTCATCATAAATAATGGTACCCAATTTTGAGTGAATGTTAATTTTTGCGCTTGATATTACATTGAGTGTTTTTCTTGTTTCACTAGATTTGATGGCTTTTGCACTACATTATCCAAATACATCTCACCTTAACCTCTACCCACATTACAACCTTAAAAAGCCCTATTGATTCATGATTATGCATGTGAATCCTAGTGGAGGAGAAATGAAATAATATGCAAAGTCGTGGAATGTCTTGATCATGAATGTTGTACGAGTGTACCTATGAATCTATCATATTTAAACACATTTTGTCCAAGTCTACCTCTAGATTGCTCAGTTTATAAAGGGAATGATTGTTGATTGGTCATAAGTAGAGGCATTGAATGTTGATTTCTTATGATGGTTTTGAAAGTTTCCTCTTTTCTTATGACTATTATTATTAGGAAATATGGAAAATAAGTAAGCATTTTGGTTTGTGAATTTGATTTTATCATTTTGTCAATTGCCCGAGGACATTCAAAAGGTAAGTGCGGGGGAAATTGATATATCCTTAATTTATTGCAAATTTATTCCATAACACTTAATGATTAATGCTATGAAATTTTAAGAAACTCATTTTGGTTCATATTTAGTTTAAGGTACAATTTGGAAGCATAAGAGCTAAAGTGAGCTAGAAGAACATTCTCTGAGCCATCCTATTGATGTTCACACTCAATTGTCCTTATATAACAAGAAGGAGACAGATTAGGGTGAAGATGGGACAAGAAAATCCAAGGAAATGAAGCTTTCAAGATGATTTTTTTGACTTACACGGTTGGATATGCGGCCGTGCACCCAATTATGTATAGTCACGATTTGGGGAGATTTCTTGTCACACACAGTTTGATACACGACTGTGTATCAAACCATGTATCTCTCCAGATCAACAACTTTTAATATAAAATGGACATTTGAGCGACTAAGATAACATGAATTATTTTTGGAACACGAAGGTTAGGGGCTAAAACCTTTGATTCTTTGGCACCTATGGAGAGTTATGTTGGAGTTATATAAATATAGTGCCCTGGAAAGCAAGTGTATTTACATGTGACTTTATTTTCTTTAGTTACAGTTTTGTAATGAAAATATTGTCAACGAGTTAATTAACCTATATAAGATTCTCGAAGACAATGACGGATACTATGGTGAAAATCATATCAGAATGTGAAAATAAATAGTAAAATTACCAGAGGTCTAGCCGGCGCACGCCACATCACGTTCTCGTCTCCGATAACCTGCGGACATCGGCCACTGCCACTGCCACCACCACCGTGACTAGACCCACTCTTAAAAAGCTTACTCAGCCATTTCATAAGCCGCGATTTCCTCTCTGCGTACGAAGAAACAAAGTCCCCTGCTTAATTAACGTCCAAATCTTCAATTCCATACCAATAAACGTAACACTGAAAACTTTTCGGAATCAAGTGAAAAAGGAGCTGAGAGGATCGTACCGTAAACGCAGGGATTAGAGTTGTAGTTGAAAGACGAAGGAGGTGCCATTGAAGAACGAAGAAGCTAAAGGTATGTATAGAAATCGCCCAGTAAGCTAAGAAAACGACAGATGCGAAGAAGAGAGAAAAACAAAAAAAAGGAAGAGTAGAGAAGAGAGGAACAACGCAACAGGAGGCATCCTCCATTAAAAAGCAACGATCCATCCAAACAGATAACAAAAATTCCAACCAAAATAAAAAGAAAAGAAAGAGAGGAGAATCTGAAAGAGAGAAAGTGATTCTTGGCTTGCGAAAAGAAGGAATAAAAAGTTGAAGCGATCGGATTTTTCAAGAGAATCTGATGAGGCAGAGAATATTGAAGCCAACGGTGGAGGCTTTTCCTTTTCATGGAGAGAGAGAAAAAGGCGCGAAAATTACTTGAAAAAAGTAAACCTACCGTCATTACTTGAAAATGGCCCCTTGATTTGGGTCAATATTGCGGATGTGCCATGGGCCAGTTCTTCTGGATCACCTGTGCGCTAGTGGGCCTCGACTCGTATAAGTCAAATCACGTATTCTCTGAATGAGACAATGAACTATTAAAAAATTTAGAAAAATTAAAATAATATTTTGAATTGTCAAACATAGACTTTTTTAAAATTAATTTTTTTATCTACAAAATTCATGAAATTCATGATTATATCAGTTGAAATTTACTTAAAATGTTTGCATAATATGATTAAAATGAAAAGCTAATGTCAAATACGTTAATATTGATTACTTATAATTTATTATTTTATTCATTATGATCTTCATCGTCAACATTAAGCTAAATTCTGCACCAATACAAAATTTGAAAAAGTATGGTAATACGCAACTTTACTTTATCAGAGACATAATTTATTATTTTATTGTAAGTTATAAATTATAATGTAAAAAAAAGTCGGCTTTTAGAACAATGTGTAATTTATAACTTAGCTTACGATGCCATGTTATAAAGTGAATGTGAAATAGTTAACACTCTATTTCTGTCGGGCATGTGCATGTGTCTCCAAATGGCGCACGTGAATGTGTCAGATAGGAGTGGGGTGTTACAGTTGGTGGTATTATTCAGTTAAATGAGCCGTATAGTAATATGAAAATGTATTTGTTTATATATAAAAGAGCAAGTACAACGACCGCTTCCAGACATTGCCGGGATTTCAAAGCGATAAGCGAAAGGGAGCAATTGTAAGTAACCTGAGATGGTCTCACCTTGACTTGTTTTGTTTATTACTAAATTGAATTTGATATTGATGAATGTGTACTGAATTGTGTATTGAATACCGGGCATGAAATATCTGAAGAGTTTTGATGCATAATTAAAACATTAGAAGTGCTATTTGAATGTGAATGAGATTGACTACATGGCTCTCGACTTGAATGTTCATGCCAGATTTATTCCGATAATTATTGTGAACAAGAACATGAATGCAAATGTAATTGATCAAATGTGATGACTGAAATTGAGACATGCATTTCATTCAAATGCATGAAATATAAAGATAGTTGTGACTGATGTCACCAGTGAAAAAAGAGCTTAAAGTTCAGACGGTCGTAATTAGAGCCTAAGGCTCAATGTGTACAAAGAGTCATATATCCCCAACGAATAAGGAACAGTATGAAAGAGCCCGGTATTTATAACAAATACGAGACAGTGAAAAAGGCACACAGTCATAGCAATGAAATAAATGAAATTGAGTCTCATAACATTGCATACACATATGATCTAAATAAATTGAATGATTGCAATGTTTTGAGAACTTTGTGTATGAAATATGTGATAATTTATCAATGTGTATGTTCTACAAAATTGTACTGAAATGATGAAATGTTTGAATTTTGTTTTTGAAATATGACAAATGTGATCTAGTGTTATGTGATATTACTTAACAAAAATCAAGTTGATGTGAATTACATAATAACATGTTGTTGTGTGTTGATGACAATAGTGAACCATCGAGGATGGTTACTGTACTGAGTTAGCAAAACTCACCAAAATTGCAACGTTGACAAATTTAGGTTCGAGAAAGTGACAACCTAGCTTCTAAGACTGCATAAAAGCGATTTTGTTGTGGAGATCATATATGGCTCAAAGGTCGATCAACTGGGACTGAAGAAATAGTCTGTGTTATCTTTGATGATTCCTCATTTATGTAACATACTGTGTATACTGAGCTGTTGATGCTCATTGAATGATGTTATGTAATCATGAATGTTGAACATAATGCTACAATGTAACTTATGGTTTATGATATAAATAAGAAAGTTTTGACTTTTAAAACAATGTGTAATTTATGACTTAGCTTACGATGCCATGTTAAAAAGTGAAGGTGAAATAGTTAACACACCATTTCTGTTGGGCATGTGCACGTGTATCCGAAGGGCGCATGTGCATGTGTCAGATGAGATTGGGGTGTTACAACCACATCCCTTTAATTGAAAAGGGTTCAGATCTCCTATTTCAATGATGTTATTCTTATCATGTTCAATTATATCTCATCTACATATTTATGTGAACTCTATGTAAATATATGGATGAGATTTATATATTTATGTGAACTCAATGTAAATATATGGATAAGATTTAATAGAATAAGTTGAAACTTGTAATTGGTTCGAAAAGATTTCGTGTGTTTGGAAAGGTACCTTTTGACATTTACGGCTTCTGAGTTGAATCACAAATGCATAAAACAAGAAGCATAAAGCGATATTGACCTATTGTTTGATATACTCATTGATCGCTTCATCTACAGATGTCAAAAATCGTCGACTGATTTTGACTCGAGTTGACCAGGTCATGGGTTGATCATGACCGGTTTGATCGGGCCACAGGTTAAGGTCGGGTTGGTCACGGGTCACCCCAGCCTGGCCTGTGGCCTGATTGTTACTTAAAAAATGATATCATTTTTTGAAATTTTTCTTTAAAAGAATTATGACGGCCGATCAGCTCGTGGTCAGGTCGGGTCAGGAGAAGCCTGAGCCTGGCCCTACCCATTGGTATCTCTAACTTCATCAATGTTATTATTTAATTTACTAAATAATATATTAATTATTACGCATGTATGTAAAAAAATTAATAATGGTAAGAAATATGTTGTGTATGGAAAGTGAAAGGTAATTTCATTAAAAGGACAGTCAATAAGCATTTGTTTAAGATTATGCTAAGTGCCTAATATTAACCATTTCAAGCGGTTGAAAGGTTTTCTCAATAATCTTTAAATATTGACGTTTTGGATTCGTTATATGTTAAATATCTTTAAATAATATTAGTTGTTGAATTTTCATATCAAATTTTTTATTAATTATAAATTATAAATTTTTAATATTTTAAAAATTATTTTTGAATCCGCATATTATATAAACCTTTATATATTCTGTAAGATTATTATATAATTTCATTTGAAATGATTTAATCAATTTTTAAATTTTAATAGAGCCCATTTAAAGCTACAAATAAACAAAAAAATTAATGAAATATGACGAAACGATTTATAAAATAAATAAACAATACTATAAAGAAATAAATAATACTTTTAATTAACATAAATATTAAATTTATAATATTATTTTATTTTTAATTATTTGTTTGTTTAAATAATGTAATTAAGATTCTTATTTTTAATATGTTATCGTTTTTGAATTATAAATAAGTAAAAAACAACAAAATATAACAAAATGAGTTATATAATTACTAAATAGTATTATAAAGAAATAAATAATAATTTTCAAAAAATACAATGATTGAAATTTAAATAATACATTATAAAGAAATTCAGTCTAATTGACCCTCTATATATTATTTCATATTGATCAATTGATAATAAAACTTTAGTAACTGTAACTCTTTATAAGAAACATGTTGGACTATTTTATGTCCAATGTCATTTATAGATTTGAGTCTCATGAAACGCACTCAAGATATGATAAGCCTCGGAGGTCTCAAAGAATGCCCATTCCAAACAGGAAATATTTGAGTTAGCTATTCTTGACTATTGCTGCTGAATAAAGTCAAGTCTTGCTGAGTCAAGTCTTGCTGCTGATTTTTTGTTAGAATAAGTCAGAATTGTTATCTTAACTGACTAGCATATTCTTAGCTATTTTTTTGGGAATAATCTGTTAGTGGCTTGAGTATAGGATTAGTTGTTGAAGTTCTATTCCTATTTAAAGGTCTGTGTATCTGTTAATCAAATCATGAAGAAATCAAACTCATTTATTTCCAGTTTATTCTCTTTTCTTTATAAGCTTTGACTGGGACCTATCAGTGGTATCAGAGCCTACTATTTTTTTCTGTTTTCTTTTTTTTATTATGGCATCCAACAAGGAACGTATTGAAAGTTTGGAAGCTGTGGTTGGCCAGCTTCAAGACACTGTTGGAAAACTTCACAACTCTGTTAGCGATATGGACCAAGGAATTCACGATAAGCTACAACAGATCGAGGCAGCTATCTCAAGGTTCTCTGAGATGTCTCTTTCTAATAGAGATGGACCCGGCAGCGTTGGTGATCATAGCCAAAGTCGTGTTAACAAGGCGGATTCAAGAGAGGGAGGAAAGCCTATTTTTGCTTCCAAACTCGCTAAAATTGAATTTCCCAAATTCTCAGGCGATGATCCGACGGAGTGGATGACTAGAGTAGATCAGTTCTTCGATTACCAGAAAACTGATAATTCCGAAAAAGTGTACTTGGCTTCTTATCATCTCCAGGGAGAAGCAAATCAATGGTGGAGATGGCTAAAGCAAACATATCAAGAAGAAGGCAATGAGATTTCCTGGGACATTTTTGTCGAAGAATTATGGTCCCGTTTTGGACCCACTGAATGCGAAGATTTTGATGAGTCGTTATCCAAAATTCGACAAATTGGGCCTTTGCGTGATTACCAACGGGAATTTGAACGATTGGGAAACAAGGTGAAAGGGTGGACTCAGAAGGCTCTAGTGGGAACATTCATGGGTGGCCTTAAAACAGAAATATCAGATGGAATTAGGATGTTCAAACCTAAGACGCTAAAGGAGGCTATTAATTATGCTCGGATGCGGGATGAACAGCTGCAGAGGCAGAAGAAGGCGATTCGAACATTCAGCCAATCCAGCACTCTGTCGCCAACAAAGGAAAAGGCTACAACTCCGATAAAGCGCCTTTCATGGGAGGAGATGCAAAAACGCAGATCTGCTGGGCTTTGCTTTAATTGTGATGCGAAGTTCACTCCTGGGCATAAGTGTGCCAAACCACAATTGCTTTTGTTAGATGGCGGCACTGGGGATGGGGATGATGAGGAAGAAGACGAACCAGAAATTTCCCTCCACGCTATTTCCGGGTGGTCGAATGCTCAAACCATGAGAGTTCTGGTAAAAATCGGATCGACAGAGATGATTGTCCTCATTGACAGTGGCTCTACCCACAATTTTATCAATGGGAAGCTTGCAGAATCCTTCAAATTACCAGCAACGCAGATTAAGCCAAATAAGGTGAAAGTCGCTAATGGGGGACACCTGCAGTGCGATGGAAAATTCAAGAATGTGCCTATCCTGGTTCAAGGTATACCCTTTACCGTTACATTATATTCTTTGCCTATAATGGGTTTGGATATGGTGCTAGGAATCCAGTGGCTTGAACAATTGGGGGATGTGAACTGCAACTGGAAACAATTAACTATGAAATTCCATTGGAATGGTCAACTCCGATTCCTTAAAGGTATTGACAGTCAACTCATTCAACCATACTCCTCAAAGAAGATGGCGAAGGAGTTAAGACACGAGGGCTCTATATTTGCAATCTGTTTTCAAATGCAGCACGAATTGCTTCCAGAGGGAATTCATCCAGATATGCAACAATTGCTCCATCAGTTTGCTGACATTTACCAACACCCAACTGAACTACCTCCAGAAAGGGAAATTAATCATCGCATCATCTTGAAGGAAGGGTCAGATCCTGTGAATGTTCATCCGTACAGGTACGCATATTTTCAAAAGGCCGAAATTGAAAAACAAGTTCATGACATGTTAAAATTGGGGCTTATTCGAACTAGCATAAGTCCTTTTTCTTCTCCTGTTTTACTAGTTAAGAAAAAAGACGGGTCTTAGCGATTCTGTACAGATTATAGGGCCTTAAATGCTGTCACTGTTAGGGACGGATTTCCGATTCCTACAGTTGATGATATGTTAGATGAATTACATGGGGCAGCCTACTTTACCAAGCTTGACCTTCGGGCAGGTTTTCATCAGGTACGGGTTCATCCAGATGATATTCATAAAATAGCTTTTCGTACCCATAACGGTCACTATGAATATTTAGTCATGCCTTTCGGATTATGTAATGCCCCCTCCACTTTTCAAGCCCTTATGAATTCTATATTTCGTCCCCATTTACGAAAATTTGTGCTAGTATTTTTTGATGATGTCTTGATTTATAGCCCCAATTGGACCATGCATCTTGAACATGTCAAAATGGCTTTTGAAATATTGCGGCAACACAAATTTTTTATCAAACTCAGTAAATGTGCATTTGGACAGCAACAAATTGAATATCTGGGCCATATTGTTTCTCATGAAGGAGTAATGGTGGATCAAGGGAAAATTCGGGCAATGCTTGATTGGCCTAAACCTACTAATGTTTCTGATTTACGTGGTTTTTTAGGTCTTACAGGTTACTACAGAAAGTTTGTTCGTAATTATGGCATGATTGCTCGGCCATTGACTGATTTGCTTAAGAAGGGGAGGTTCACTTGGACTGAAAACGCAGAACAATCCTTTACAGATTTAAAGCATGCTATGTCCTCCACACCAACACTTGCTATGCCCAATTTTAATGAGGATTTTGTCATAACCACAGATGCTTCGAATGATGGCATTGGGGCTGTCCTATCCCAGCAAGATAAACCAATCGCTTTTATGAGCAAATCCTTGGGTGTTTCTAAGAAATCCTGGTCCACCTATGCTAAAGAAATGTTTGCGATTGTTCATGCAATTCGTACATGGAGGCCATACTTACTCGGCAGGAGGTTCTTGATTCAAACTGATCAAAGAAGCCTTAAGTACCTTTTGGAACAACAGATTGTTACTCCGGAACAACAAAAGTGGGTCTCTAAGCTGCTCGGGTATGATTACGAAATCAGGTATAAGCCGGGGAAAGAAAATGTAGCCGCTGATGCCTTGTCAAGGATTGCAGGGAGTCCTAGCCTCAATGCTCTCTTCAGTCCACAGACCTCTTTATGGGATACTCTACGGGCAGCAGCTAATACACATCCCTACATGATTCAAATCGGGAAATTGGCTACCAGTACTCCAGGCAAACCATATTTATGGCGAGCTGGTTTGATTCTTTATAAGAATCGTGTTGTCATTCCTCCTGATTCTGATTTAATTACTCAGCTTTTACAGGAATTTCATGATTCCCCAAGCGGTGGCCATTCCGGAGTTTTGAGGACATGCAAAAGGATCGCTGCACAGTTTTACTGGCCTTCCTTGCCAACAACAGTCCGTGAATATGTTGCTTCTTGTTCAGTCTGCCAAAAGAACAAGTCATCAACTTCTTCTCCAGCTGGACTACTACAGCCTCTATCCATTCCTCATCAAGTTTGGGACGATATAACAATGGACTTCATTGAAGGCCTTCCATTTTCTAATGGCAAAAATGCAATTCTAGTTGTTGTGGATCGTTTAAGCAAATATGCTCATTTTTTGGCTTTAACACATCCTTTCACTGCAAAAATAATTGCTGATAAATTTGTTGAAGGCATTGTAAAGCTTCATGGGATGCCAAAATCCATCATCAGTGATCGTGATCCTATTTTTGTCAGCCACTTTTGGCGAGAGTTCTTTAAGTTATCAGGCACCAAGCTGAACATGAGTTCTTCATATCATCCGGAGACGGACGGCCAATCGGAAGTTGTTAACCGGTGTCTTGAACAATATTTGCGCTGTTTTGCTTCTCAACAACCTCGAAAATGGAGCTCTTATCTTCCTTGGGCTGAATTCTGGTATAACACTTCATATCATGTTTCTATTGGCATGTCTCCTTTCTTCGCATTATATGGCAGGCCTCCGCCATCCATTCCACGATATGATGCGGGAATGTCCCCTGTTCATGAAGCAGATCAAGTTTTGGCAAGTCGTGATGAAATTCTCCAACAACTTAAATCTACTCTTTCCCGTTCTATTCACCAAATGAAGCAATCGGCAGATGCAAAACGGAAAGATGTGGAATTTCAAGTAGGAGATTGGGTCTACTTGAAATTGCAACCGTATCGCCAACAATTAGTTGCTCGGCGAGCTTACCAAAAGCTGGCTAGCCGTTACTATGGGCCTTACCAAATCTCAGCTAAGCTTGGAAAAGTCGCTTATCAGTTACAATTGCCCAAAGGTTCCAAGGTTCATCCTGTTTTTCATATTTCTTTGCTTAAAAAATATGTTGGAACAACTGCTCCGGTATCAGCCGATTTACCTCTGTTCAATGATGATGGTGATGTTCTTTTGGAACCTCAAGCAATAGTGGACACCAGATGGGTTAAACAGGGATCGCGACTGGTAGAGGAAAGTCTTGTTCAATGGAAGGGCTTGCCAGCTGACGATGCTACTTGGGAGAACACAGCTGCTCTGTTTGACAGATTTTCTCCTTCGAACCTTGTGGACAAGGTTATTGTCAATGAGGGGAGTAATGATAAGCCTCGGAGGTCTCAAAGAATGCCCATTCCAAACAGGAAATATTTGAGTTAGCTATTCTTGACTATTGCTG